>CM055275.1:14016288-14515330 GCA_029237695.1 Conchocele bisecta | reverse complement strand
TTACATATATCAAGTTACCAATTACTGAAGTAATCCATTAAGTAATATTAATGTTATACGGTGATGAAGAAACATGTACAAACTGTTTGACGCAAAATTTGGCCAAGTATTTCCGCAAAATTGTGAAGGTGCAAAAGGTAAATGTCATGATAATGCGAAAATGAGTGTGTTCCCAATGCTCACATGTAGCATGTGTCCAAACATTGAAGCAATCTAAGTAATATGAAAGTTATATCAAGATGAAGGAACTTGTACAAACTTTTTGACGCAAAAAAATGGCTAAGTGTTTCCGCAACAAAATGTGAAGGTAAAAAAGACCAATGTCATGTTAAGGCGGCATGAGTGTGTTCCAAATGGCCACATATATCAAGTGTCCAAATATTGAAAGCGCTGTCGCGCCTGCCGAGGCATTTGACCATAACATGATCATGGGCATGATACAGCATGTGCTAAAGTAAGCATCACAAAAACCGTCAGAGAAGTGCATGCTTTAACCATTACTATGCTGAATTAAATTTTGTCGTCTGCTGGAAATGTTTTATTCTAAATATTTCTCGATAAACATGTGCTGTCAAAACAATGTTTTTGTTAAGAATTAAGGGGAAAATGAAAAACAGCAGACGGCCATTTTCGTCTCCCGCGTAGTGATGGTTAAACACAAAAAATATCACGGGTGAAGTAACTTTTTGACATAAAAAATGGCGAAGTGTTTTGACAACCATTTGAAGGTACAAAAGGTCAAGGTCAGGTTAATGGGGGCATAAGTGTGTTCGAAATATTCACACGTACCATACCAAATGTCCAAATATTGAAGCAATCCTTTAAGTAATAGTAAAGTTATACCATGATGAAGAAGCTTGTACAAACCTTTTGACATTTCGGACGACGCGCACGACGACGACGGAAAAAGTGGCGACTATAGTTGCGCCTTCTGCTAAAGCAGGCGCGACAAAAATGACTGCCAAGGGGAGATAATTCATCGGATTTTGTTTTAATATAATCGATAGGGTTATTCGGCTTGCCATGATAAACATGTATACATAATTTGGTTACGATCGGTCAGGTAGAACTTACTTTATTGTGTAGACAATGATACAAAGAGCGAAAATTACAAATTGCAACCAAGGGGAGTCATCGGAAATGTTTGAAAGTCAACAACCTTCTTCGTATTGCAGTGATAAACATGTATACCGAATTTGGTTACGATCGGTGTGAAGTATAACTGGAGTTATTGCGTGGAAATTGAGTGTGAAAATTACAAATTGCCGCCAAGGGGAGATACGTTATCGGAAATGTTTGAACCTAGATAAACTACTTCGTCTTGCCGTGATAAACATGCATACCGAATTTGGTTACGATTCTTCAAGTAGAACTCTAGTTATTGCGCGCACGCCAATACATAATACGTCCCGTTTGTTTAAACGGGCGTATACAATGTCAAGGTCATGTTTTTTTGCTTTTGCTTTTGCCAGTATACTGGTATACCCTCAATACTGAGGCTTATCACCAGTGGATCATATTTTTATTCATAAGTACATGTACATACAATCAAATACAATCGATGTTCCCAGTATTTAGCCGGTACCCATTTACAGCTGGGTGAACTGAAGCAGTGTGGATAAAGTGTCTTGCTCAAGGACACAACGTACGCCTCCGGTGAGGCTCGAACCCACGACCGTAAGATCAACAGTCCGACGCCTCAGACCGCTCGACCACGCGCTCCACTAATGATGTTAATGGTGGCATGAGTCTGTTCCAAAATGCTTACATGTATCAAGGTGTCCAAATATTGAAGAAATATGCCAAGTAATATTAAAGCTATACCATGATGACGAATCTTGTACAAACATTTTGTCATTTCCAGACAACGACGCGGACGACGGAAGAAGCGGCAAGTATATAGAGAATAGTAGGTTAGTGCCGTGAATGGGAAAAAATATATGGCAAGGCTCAGGAAACGGGATGGGCGAGGCTCTACCGAGCACATCCCGTTTCCGTGCCGGGCCAGATAGTTTTTCCCATTCACGCACTAACCTACTATTCTATTTATCCCGTCAACACCTACAAATGGCTGTAAAATGCAAAAATAGTATTGACTGGATTTCAAAAAAAAAATCACGACACCGTGTTTCACGGGACATTCGCACTGTGTTGACGGGATAAATTCGCGCCTTCTGCTAAAGCTTCGTTTTCAAAATGTTCAAGTTGTTCGGTCGTTCCTGCTTATATTAGCGTTATTCCATGTCCGCCATTTTGCGGGGTCTCAATTTACCGGCCCGTAAAGCATACAGCATAAAGTAAATGCAGTACAGTGATGCCGTTTCTTCCCGAGGGCAAGGTCATCATTCGTGAGGATTGTCGCACCAATAATAGTTATAATATCCCGTCAACACAGTGCGTATGTGCCGTGAAACACGGTGTCGTGAAACATTTTTGATATCCTGTCAATACAACCTAATCACTGCGTTTGAATATGTGTGGTTGTCATACTAGTCGATTCTCCGATTTTGAGAATATTTTTTTGCATTTTAAAGGTATTTGTAGTGTTGACTGGATAAAAAGATCCTTTCCTAAGCCTTGTCAGATATTTTTCCCATTCACGGCACTAACCTAGCTACTATTTTCTATTTGTCGCACCAGTCGCACCAAGATTTACGCCTACGTTATGAATATATATTGTACATATAATTTAAAATTAACACATATTACAATTCTTGACATATAAACTGCAGATACAGCGCCGTAGCCCCGTTGAGGCACACCTCCGTATTATTTTCATCATAAAAGCAGATCGTGACTTGACTCTTGACCATGTAATGGTATGCCTCGGTGTTTATCCCGGGGGACAAGCCTCCGGCACAGCAAATATCATAACTTGAATTAGTTTGCCATACTCTATGATTTCAAAAGGATTCCTATAAAAATAGCAAAATATATTGTTGAACATAATTATCTAAAATACGTGAGAATGCGGGAAATGCTATGTGGATTTCCAAAACAAAATCGTGTACCCAGGATCCCCATACCTAGCCCCACTACGTCGACACTGACCAATGTTATTGCCTCGGTGTTTTAGAGGCTCTGATAATTCTCCAATGTCACGGTCACATAAATGAAGCATTCACAATGATGACTCTATATACTCTTTCATCACAAGTTATTAGTTAATATAGTCATAAGCCAACACAGATATCAGTGTTATTTCATAAATGTATACAGTCTGTACATGTGTTTCAAATAACTTCCTTTACAGAAAATATAGAACATTTTGAGAATTCATATAATTGAACAATTACACATATCCCGCAGAAATATACATTTCTTCATATTGTGTCGCTGTCATATAGAAAGCATATGATATATCGCTGGTTCGACATGCAAGTCCAGATATCGATTCCAATTACTTATATAATTTACTGGATTGGTTGATTCTAAATTATACACATGCATGTACACTTGTAAACTCAGCTTCGCGCCGAAATCTTCATTGCGCCCATTTCGCCCGAAATCTACATTGCGCGCTTCAGTGTAAGGCGAACCACCCGGAAGTAAATTCACGTGACGTCACCAGTTAAAATCGTAAATGAGGGTGTTTCCTGTTTTGTTTTCCGCGAAGAAATGGCTAAAACCTATGATTATTTGTTCAAACTTTTGTTGATAGGTGACAGCGGCGTTGGTAAAACATGTGTGCTGTTCAGGTTCTCCGAAGATGCCTTTAATGCAACTTTTATCTCCACTATTGGTAAGAGGACAAGCTGGCTTGCAAGGCAAATTGAGTGGGTGGGGTACCTCATAATAAAAAATATATTCCAGATTTGTTTGAAAATAGACGTATTAGGACATCAAGTTACTGCTTGCTTGTGGGCAACTGATACATCCCTTCCTGAACGGCATAGTACCGTCGTTGCCCCAAAACAAGTGCATCGTTATTAATAAAAATACAAAAACATTACTGTCATGTCGGCTAAATTAGAATTATTCTGCGCATTGGCTAATGTGTAATTCACATCAAATTAAGTCTTGCGTATGTCTTAATAAAATATGTGGATTTTGGAATAACCAAGCTGATTAATTTCTACACTGTGGCACAATTTTATCACATTCCGATAGTTTGGTAAAAATTATTCCGAATATAGTCAAAATGTGTAAAATCCTCAGACCCTGCTGATGTAATAGCTGTATTATTTACTAAATGAACTGTTTAAATAAGAAACGAACCTGTCATGATGTCACTGGATAGTTCTGCTTCAAGTTTAATACCAATTTTGCTATGCTGATCCAGAATGCTGTTCGCCATTTTTGTTTGCACTACTAGATGCGCAAGATTAGCAGAAAAAATGTGACGTTGCAAACACACATGTGATGTCATACAGCTTACAATTTACGTCATTTACTGACGTCAGAACATTATGACATTTTACCTGCACAGACCTCTTTGAATTTCGTTGAATATTCAGGGAATTTTGACTGAATATGGGAATGTCAATGACATTTAAATTTGTTTGGAAAGTCTTAGGTGCGCAGAATTAGCAGACATCTTTGTATATAATCTATATTAATCATCTGATCATGATGTAGTGTCCGGTGTGGTGGTGAGACACGATCACCAGAAGTAAACAGGATTGTGCCTGTCAGCCTGTGTGTACTTTGGGTTTGCAGGCTATACTCTTCATGAAGCTGTGAGGTTGATGCCTGGCTCCCAAAGGATAAGAAGGGAGGAGTGTAGTGTCTGATGTGGTGGTAGACACGATCGCCCTGTTAGCTCAGTTGGTAAGAGCGCCGTGCTAGTGTTACGGAGGTCGTGGCTTCAAACCCCACATCGGGCAACACTTTTTCCCCTTAGAAATACTTCAATGATCACCTAGACACTTGTAACTTGTTGCATATAATCCTCAGCTGTGCTATCAATTCACCACGCTGTATTGAGCGTTTTTATGTGTATTATACCGTCCGTATCTAGCTGCAGACGGTACGGGAGTAGATTGCAAGTTATCTTCACAACTAGTAGCAACGTATCTCTATATCACTTACACTGTGTATTTCATTTTGAATAGTCTGCATTCCTTGATATTAGGTCAATTTGTTCTCATTTTGGTCGATTCGCTCTCATTGTGATTTTCCAATTGGTCAATTCACTCTCATTTTTATACGCCCGTTTGAAAAAACGGGACGTATTATGTATTCATCTTGTACGGGCGGGCACAGCTTGTCCACACAATAACTAGAGTCTACTTGACGGATTGTAACCAAATTTGGTATACATGTACATGTTTATCACGGCAAGCCGAAGAAGCCTATTGATTTTCAAAATTTCCGATGACTTATCTCCCCTTGGTGGCCATTTTTATTTTTCGCACTCTGTATCCTTGTCTACGCAATAACTCTTGATTGAAAGTTCTACTTCACCTATCAAAACCAAATTCAGTATACATGTTTATCATGGCAAGACAAAGAAGCCTATTGATTTTGAAAAATTTCCGATACTTATCTCCCCTTGGCAACCATTTTTAATTTTTGCACTCTGTTTCGTTGTCCACGCAATAACTCAAGTTCTACTTGACCGATCGTAACCAAATTCGGTATACATGTTTATCACAGCAAGACAAAGAAGCCTATTGATTTTGAAAATTTCCCGATGACTTATCTCCCCTTGGCGGCCATTTTTAATTTTTGGACTCCGTATCCTTGTCCACGCAATAAGTCGAGTTCTACTTGACGGATCGTAACAAAATTTGGTTTACATGTTTGTCAAGTTGAGTTATCTCCCCTTGTTGACTGGCCTTGCCTCGTCGGGCGTATATTGTGACCTTCGGCACTCTTGTTATAATTTCTAAAATTTCTATTTGGGGCCATGCCGAGAGTCGGCGGTGCCCTATAGGTTTCTCCCTGTCCGTCCGTATTTTTTGAAAGTTTTTGTAAGATTTTCTCTAATCACCTATAATTTCTGTTTTCCTCCAGCTAATATCTTCATATTGCATTACTTAGTAGCTATGCATCCTTCGGAATCCTTCCACATTAATACAATTGGCCTCGCTACTGATCGTACGTCCATCTGAAACTTAGTCCGTAGCTTTCTTATGATGAGTAGATGGGCAAAGTTTATTTCAATTTTTTATTCGACTCCCGCATCATGGATTATCTACTCCTTTTCAACTTAAAATTTGCCAATTTTGTCTTGTAACTCGTAAAACTTTTTAACTGTACTAGGTTCAGACCTAATACTTGGTATGTAGCTTCCTTATGATAAGCCTAAGGAGATGCGCAAATTTTCATTTTGCTTTTTGATTCGACCCCCGGGTCATGGATTATTTCCCCCTTTTCTACTTAGAATTTCCCAATTTTGCCTTGTAACTCGTAAAACTTTTAAACCACATTAGCTACAGACCTGAAACTTGGCATGTAGCTTCCTTATGATGAGTCGATGTGCACAGTTTATTTTGATCTTTTATTCGAACCCCGGATCGTGGATTTTTATGCCCCACCACGATAGTGGAGGGGGCATTTAGTGTTACCCTTGTCCGTCCCGTCCGTCCGTCACAAAACTTTAACGCTCGGGTAAATTTGGCCTCATTTATTATCAAAGCGATAAGTGGGACATCCGTGTTCTATGAACACATTTTCTAGTTTACTTAGAATTTCACCATTTTGCCTTGTAACTTACTTCTAAACTGTAATAGCTGGATGCTTGGTATGTAGCTTCTTTATGGTGTGTAGATCCACAAAGTGAATTTCTATTTTTGCTTTCATACTGAATCGTGGATTATCTCCCTCTTGGTCTTGGAATTTTGCCTTGTTTACTATCAGGTCGATGTGTGGTGTGGGGCATTTGTGTTCTATCGCCCGTCTATTTCACAACACCAGAAGGCCCAGGTACAAATGCCACACATACATGATGCTGCCCTTAATATTACCTTGACCTTCACAACTTTGAACTTTTAATTCACATTAAGAACTTCACCGGATTTCTCAATTCTGTCATAACTTTTATATCCCTTGGTGGATTACTTTAATATTTCAATAACTCGTACTTAAGGACAAATGTCACACATCCATACTGTCTTTAATATGACCTTGACCTTTTGACCTTCACACCCATGAACTTTTTCCCACATTAAGAAGTTTGTCCGAGTTTCTCAATTCTGTAATTCTAGAAGGATTACTGCTACTTAATTATTCAAACACAGCATACTTGAGGACAAATGTCACACATCCATGCTGCCCTTAATATGATCTTGACCTTTTGACCTTCACAACTGTGCTTATGGGTGGCAGGTGTTGGGTTCTGTTCTGATTTTGGGATTTTCCCCCCAATGCAACAGTTTAAAACGGGATCGAACCCGTTGGCCCGCCCTTGCATGACCTTAGCTGTTGATACTGAGGCTGTTAAACACAAATAAACAAACAACTTATGAATACTTTTCTATTGGTTGATTAAAGGTCCATGCCGACTCAGTAGGCACAACATGTTCTTTATACCAGAGACTTTCTGGCAAAATTCACAATAAACCCCATGTATTGATTGGCATTATTATACATTTTATATCAGACATAAATGTCCACACTGATATCAGGGGCGATAACCGTGTTGCCTTAAACTTTTAATGGACATTACTATTTATTCTCTGTATTTATTGTTTGATGTGCAATGATCATACTTTATAATCTGTTGAAAATATTATTATTTTCAAATGACGCATTTAATTAGTAGAAACAATTAAAAAATATCATGCCTCATTTGCATATGATAATACCAGTCAGTAAAATAAATATTATTAAATGATTATACATGTATCTGTATAGCGGGCACTCGTAATGTTTAGAACTGTTGGAATAGTGACACAATTATACACTTACATATTTAATTCTCATAAAGAACATTTTGTGCCTACTGAGTGGGCATTAGAACTGGTGGAATAGTGACATAATTATACACTTATTTAATTCTCATAAAAAATAGATGGACATGTGCAGATCAGGCATCATTTCACCCGGTAAAATGATGCCTGATCTGCACATGTCCATCTATTTTGAGCTTAGGGAGAAGTTTTTCTCTATATAAGACAGACATTTTGGTGTAAAATGGTCTATTTTCTCAATTTTTTTAGTCAAAACTTCTCCCTATTTAGCTTGAACACTGGCAGATACTTACTTATACATGTAGCTGACCAATAGAAACCTGTGGCAGGTTTGTCGTGACAGGTCACATGAGGCCATACCAAGTTCTTTCTCTGTTAAGCGTGCGGGTAGGTTTTGCGAGTGGTTGTGTGAAAAACAAACTGTGTACATCTACATGTATGCTATATTACACTATTTTAAGTTTACTGGTGAAGTAATATGAAATCTGCTGGTTTGGGAATTGTCCAAGTTTTAAATCCGTTCATGAATTTACGCGAAGCTCGTGTGAGCTATTGTTACCGCAATGTGTCCGTCGTCCGTGAACATTTTCAAACGTCTTCTCCTCGGTAACCATTGGGCCTATAGTCACCAAACTTCATGGTCATGGTCCTTAGGTAGGGGGATTACAAAATTGTTAAAATGACGTCATCACGTAATCCAAGATGGCCGCCTTCTAAAAATAGCATAAATTCTTATCTTCTCATGAACCGGCAGCCGGATTTCGACGAAACTTGGTAGGAATGATCGATGTACAATGCTCTTTCAAAGTTGTTAAAATGGTGACCCAGGGGTCAAAAATGGGTGTGGCCCGTGGGGTCAAATTGGGGTAAAATTTTATGTTTGCCCGAATATGGTCATGTCTATATCAAATCGAAGGTATCAAAGAGGCGATCGCTCTGGTGCATTTTTTGTCGAAATTGGATGGTCATGTCATCCAAGATGGCCGCCGAAAGGTCAAAAGGTCGTTCTTTTATTAGAGATTTGGCCCATGGTGGCCAAACTTCACAGTTATGGTCCATGGGTGAAGCCTTTTCAGATTTGTTAAAACCGAGGTCGTCACTAATCCAAGATGGCCACCGTCTAAAAATAGCACAAATTCTTAAAAAATCTTCTTCTCGTGAACCGCCGGCCTGATTTCGACGAAACTTGGTAGGAATGATCGATGTACAATGCTCTTTCAAATTTGTTAAAATGGTGACCCCAGGGTCAAAAATGGGCGTGGCCCGTGTGGTCAAATTTGGGTCAAATTTTATTTTTGACCGAATATGGTCATGTCTATATCAAATTGAAGGTATCAAAGAGGCGATCGCTCTGGTACATTATTTTATCGAAATTGGATGGTCATGTCATCCAAGAATGCCGCCGAAAGGTCAAAAGGTTGTTCTTTAAATATTAGAGATTTCAAAATTCTTCTTCACACGAACCGCTTGGCCCATGGTGGCCAAACTTCAGTTATGGTCCATGGGTGAAACCTTTTCTGATTTGTTAAAACAAAGGTCGTCTCTAATCCAAGATGGCCGCCATCTAAAAATAGCACAAATTCTTAAAAAAATCTTCTCATGAACTGCCAGCCGGATTTCGACGAAACTTGGTAGGAATGATCGACGTAGAATGCTCTTTCAAGGTGTTAAAATGGTGACCCCGGGGTCAAAAATGGGCGTGGCCCGTGGGGTCAAATTTTATTTTTGACCAAATATGCTCATGTCATATATCAAATTGAAGGTATCGATGAGGCGATTGCTCTGGTGCAATATTTGTCGGAATTGGATGATTATGTCATCCATAATAGCCTCCAAAAGGTCAAATTTATTCAAGATTTTGAACGTCTTTTTCTCAGGAACCACATGGCCGATGCTGGCCAAACTTCATAGTAAGTTAAGATCCTTGGGTGAAGCATTTTCAGATTTGGTAAAATGAGTCATCGCTTAATCCCAGATGACCGCCATCTAAAAATAGCACAATTTTTTTAAAACACATGACCTCAATGTCACATTTTCCTCTGGTGTTCATGGAGTCAGGTGAGCGAATTAGGGCCATCATGGCCCTCTTGTTTTCTAAAATTTGCTGTCGGTAATGTAAATTTATGTTAAAACCTTCCTCAACCCTTTGCAGCATACTGCAAAGGGTTGAGGACGTTTTTAACATAAATGTGCCTTCGTATTGTTTCAAGGCCTTGATTATTTTTACCGGATATGTAGGTACATTTTGGCCGTCTGGGTGGACACTTAAAGGTACATGCCCACCCAGTAGGCACAAAATGTTCTTTATATCAGACATTTTCTGGCAAAATACACATGCATTCACCATTACGCAACATATTGATTGGCTTTCCGCACTGATATCCGGGGCGATAACCGTGTTTCCGTAAAATGTCAACGGACATTACCATGATTACTGCATGTATTTATACTCTGTATTTATTTTTTGATATGCAATTATCATACTTTATAATTTGTCGAAAATGTTATTTTATTAGTATAAATAATTTGCAGACGAAAATAGCCTGATACCAATGCGCGTCACTATTAGTAAAATAAATATTACTAAATGATTATACCTGTATAGCGGGCAGTAGTATATAGGGAGTCAAAATGATACCACCAAAGCTGGAAGTGTTATTTACTCTCGTTAACAGCCCCCAACACCCTCGAAAAATCTGTTTTCGATTTTTGAGAAAAAACCAAATACATCGAACTACACCGAACTACAGGCACTACAACCAACATAGACGAACGCCATATAGAACTTTTCTCCCAAGAGGCAAACAGAAAGGATACCACCCATTTGTGTATTTGGACACAGAAACGATACCACCCATTTGTGTATTTTTTACAATACTATAAAAAAAAACCAACGCACACAAGTACTCGCCAGCACCCTCGAAAAACCAGGGTTTTGCGCTCCTATATACCACCAGAGGTGGCACCGTTTGCACCACCATACAACACTCCACACCCACCCGAAAAATCGGGGAAAAATCGGGGAAAAATTTCAGAAAAACCCAAATACATCAAACTACAACGAACTACAGACACTACAACCAACTACAGTATGTATCCACATTTGGGCGAAAATATCCACAATCGTACTACCGCCTAGATAGGACATACGAGAGGGGGAAAAAAGGTCTAGAAACCCACAATTGGACACGAGTATACACAATTGGGACACGATATCCACAATTTTTGGAGGCGGTAGTACAAAAGACGACGTTTTCGCCCAATAGTGGATGGGGTTTCTAGTCCATTCTGCACGGAGCCACAATTTTTGGAGGTCTCGCCTCGCAACATCCACAATCGAACGCCCAATTGAAGATATGTTTCCCATTGGAATAGACAGACACAATGCCATACAAGGAATGCGAAACATGCGGCAAGGGTTTCGACAAGCCCGCAAATTTTCGAAGACACATGGGTCGCAAGAACCCGTGCAGACCTCCCACGAGAGAGTGTCCCAAATGTGGAGGGAAGTTTGCCACCTACAAGACTCTCTGGCAACATCCCTCGAACAGGTGTCCCGAGGGGCCAGAAGATAGAACCACGGAGGGTAGCAAGAAGAAGGCTGCGACCAGGAAGAGGATCCTGGTACTGGAGAGGAGGGTGGTAGAGTTGGAGGAGGAGGTGGCTAGACTGCGGGATGGAAAACCTCGCGAGGGAGCGAGCATCGACAGCGACGACGACGACGAGATCGATTGGACAAATATGTAGAGATAGGGGGATTTCCCCCCACTTTTTGCATGGGCCCCCATCTCGACTCCCAACGGCAAACAAAACCTCTCCCCAAAGTAGGTAGAAAAACCCAAATACATCGAACTACAAAGAACTACAGGCACTACAACCAACACAGAATAGGTACTCGACGAACTTTGTGGAACCCCCACACAGAACATACAAGATACAAGGAGACCCCAACAAGAAACCCAAAATAGATCCCCACAATGGAAAGACAATTCGAAAAAGACGAAGAACTTTTGTCCAAAACGAGCAGCGACAAAAAATCGACAAAGAACTTTTTTTCCAAAATAGCTACCCCATGTAGAACGGGTTGCGCCCTCCAGAGGGAAGGTGTGTGGGCTCGCTACGACCAGATGGGGGATCGCTGGAGATGTTGTTTTTTTTCTTCGGTGTGCCGGGCTGTTGGGTGGGGTCGGGGTCCGTTTCGCTCTTCCGGAGTCTACGGGTCTCTTGCACCACGACTGGAAACAGTATTTTGCAGGCCGTGTATGCCGCCACCGCCGCACACAGCCACCACTTCGTATTCTCTACGGTTCTCCAGATGTCGTGCACCTCCAGCGCGTCTTTCTTCGGACACTCGGAATCGACTGTGCGGGCATAGCTGGAAATCGCGTCCAACAGCCTGCGTTCCAGCGCGTCCAACCGGTTCTCCAAACGTCTCTCCATGTCGGACAGGTGCGTCGATTCTTCGAACGAGCTGGCATCTTCTAGTAGATCTGTGGGGAACTCGGTGGGGCCCGCAAAACCAGGCGCAGTCACCCTGTGTACTACGGGGGTAGTAGTTTCTTGTTCTTCTAGGGTTTCTTGTTCTTGGGAGGTTTCTTCGGGCTTTGTACTACGCTCTACATCGGCATCGTCCCAGATTTTTCGAAGTCTAGCACTACCGATCCCGTACTTCTTCTTTGTTTCGTCGGCCGTAGCCTTCCCGCGGGTGGAAATAATTTCTCGAATATTTTCCGGAGACAAGTAGGTTTTTGGCATGCTTGCAAACGCTTCTATCTAGATAGGGAACATTTGTCCAACATGGAATTTCCAAATTGCTCGAAATGTCCAAAATACTTGTTTGAGATATTCGGAAAGGGCAAAATGCTTGTTCGCAAGACTACCAAGGTGCTCGGGATTCTCCTGCTCTACCCACTAGGATAGACAGGATGGGAATCCTGGAAAGCATACTCTCCCACCCAGGAGAATCCCGAGCACCTTGGTAGTCGCGAACAAGCATTTTGCCCTTTCCGAACATCTCAAACAAGTATTTTGGACATTTCGAGCAATTTGGAAATTCCATGTTGGACAAATGTTCCCTATCTAGATAGAAGCGTTTGCAAGCATGCCAAAAACCTACTTGTCTCCGGAAAATATTCGAGAAATTATTTCCACCCGCGGGAAGGCTACGGCCGACGAAACAAAGAAGAAGTACGGGATCGGTAGTGCTAGACTTAGAAAAATCTGGGACGATGCCGATGTAGAGCGTAGTACAAAGCCCGAAGAAACCTCCCAAGAACAAGAAACCCTAGAAGAACAAGAAACTACTACCCCCGTAGTACACAGGGTGACCGCGCCTGGTTTTGCGGGCCCCACCGAGTTCCCCACAGATCTACTAGAAGATGCCAGCTCGTTCGAAGAATCGACGCACCTGTCCGACATGGAGAGACGTTTGGAGAACCGGTTGGACGCGCTGGAACGCAGGCTGTTGGACGAGATTTCCAGCGATGCCCGCACGGTCGATTCCGAGTGTCCGAAGAAAGACGCGCTGGAGGTGCACGACATCTGGAGAACCGTAGAGAATACGAAGTGGTGGCTGTGTGCGCGGTGGCGGCATACACGGCCTGCAAAATACTGTTTCCAGTCGTGGTGCAAGAGACCCGTAGACTCCGGAAGAGCGAAACAGACCCCGACCCCACCCAACAGCCCGGCACACCGAAGAAAAAAAACAACATCTCCAGCGATCCCCCATCTGGTCGTAGCGAGCCCACACACCTTCCCTCTGGAGGGCGCAACCCGTTCTACATGGGGTAGCTATTTTGGAAAAAAAGTTCTTTGTCGATTTTTTGTCGTTGCTCGTTTTGGACAAAAGTTCTTCGTCTTTTTCGAATTGTCTTTCCGAGTTGTCTTTCCATTGTGGGGATCTATTTTGGGTTTCTTGTTGGGGTCTCCTTGTATGTTCTGTGTGGGGGTTCCACAAAGTTTGTCGAGTACCTATTCTGTGTTGGTTGTAGTGCCTGTAGTTCATTGTAGTTCGATGTATTTGGGTTTTTCTACCTACTTTGGGGAGAGGTTTTGTTTGCCGTTGGGAGTCGAGATGGGGGCCCGTGCAAAAAGTGGGGGGAAATCCCCCTATCTCTACATATTTGTCCAATCGATCTCGTCATCGCTGTCGATGCTCGCTCCCTCGCGAGGTTTTCCATCCCGCAGTCTAGACACCTCCTCCTCCAACTCTACCACCCTCCTCTCCAGTACCAGGATCCTCTTCCTGGTCGCAGCCTTCTTCTTGCTACCCTCCGTGGTTCTATCTTCTGGCCCCTCGGGACACCTGTTCGAGCGATGTTGCCAGAGAGTCTTGTAGGTGGCAAACTTCCCTCCACATTCGGGACACTCTCTCGTGGGAGGTCTGCACGGGTTCTTGCGACCCATGTGTCTTCGAAAATTTGCGGGCTTGTCGAAACCCTTGCCGCATGTTTCGCATTCCTTGTATGGCATTGTGTCTGTCTATTCCAATGGGAAACATATCTTCAATTGGTCGTTCGATTGTGGATGTTGCGAGGCGAGACCTCCAAAAATTGTGGCTCCGTGCAGAATGGACTAGAAACCTCATCCACTATTGGGCGAAAACGTAGTCTTTTTTGCTTTTGTACTGACCGCCTCCAAAAATTGTGGATATCGTGTCCCAATTGTGTATACTCGTGTCCAATTGTGTATACTCGTGTCCAATTGTGGGTTTCTAGACCTTTTTTCCCCCTCTCGTATGTCCTATCTAGGCGGTAGTACGATTGTGGATATTTTCGCCCAAATGTGGATACATACTGTAGTTGGTTGTAGTGTCTGTAGTTCGTTGTAGTTCGATGTATTTGGGTTTTTCTGAAATTTTTCCCCGATTTTTCGTGGGTGTTGGGGAGTGTTGTATGGTGGTGCAAACGGTGCCACCTCTGGTGGTATATAGGAGTGCAAAACCCTGGTTTTTCGAGGGTGCTGGCGAGTACTTGTGTTCGTTGGTTTTTTTTTATAGTATTGTAAAAAATACACAAATGGGTGGTATCGTTTCTGTGTCCAAATACACAAATGGGTGGTATCCTTTCTGTTTGCCTCTTGGGAGAAAAGTTCTATATGGCGTTCGTCTATGTTGGTTGTAGTGCCTGTAGTTCGGTGTAGTTCGATGTATTTGGTTTTTTCTCAAAAATCGAAAACAGATTTTTCGAGGGTGTTGGGGGCTGTTAACGAGAGTAAATAACACTTCCAGCTTTGGTGGTATCATTTTGACTCCCTATATACTACTCGGGCACACGCAGTTTTTAGAACTGGTGGAATAGTGACACAATTATACACTTATTTAATTCCTATAAAGAACAGTTTGTGCTTACTGAGTGGGCATGTACCTTTAACAGAGAAAAGACATGGTATGGCCTGACGCTGATTATACCTGTAATCTGATACAGCATACACATATATGTACAAGGTATTGTCTTCATTATCTGTACATACCGGCAACACAATGAAATGTATGGAGTGAAACTATGAATATGTCGTCAATGTAGATGTACAGAGCTCCAGGTAAGGTGCGTAATTTGTGGGTAACTTTCTTATTTCTCCGTCAAAAATGGCAGGTTGTGAGTGCTTTAGAATCGTCTCAATGAGACGATTCTAAAGCACTCCCAACTTGCCATTTTTGGAGAAGAAATGACAAAATTTCTCCCCCAAATTGATAAAATTACGCACCTTATCTGGAGCTCTGGATGTATGTATTAAAACCAGCAATACAATGTGAATTGTACGCATTGTACGTCAGTCAGAAATTTATGTGTAACTGTATTTCATGTTTCTATGAATATGTCGTCAATGTAAATCTATGTAGTAAAACCGTCCATACAATGTGCATTTTACGTCAGTCAGAAATCTATGTGTAACTGAACCTCGTGTTTAGTTTACATGACATGCATATACATATAGCTACAATGTACACATTTCCATATGATTAGAAGTACATAAATATTTTTGTGTTCTCCGCATTGTTTATGCGTCGGTAAATGAATTGCAAATGAATGTTCAAAATTTGCACATTTATATTGACAAAAAGTTTATAGCGTGTTATATGTACATTTAGCAAATTGTTTGTGTATGATTGATTCACATGACATTAAATCTTTGCATGCTGGGAAATTTGTGGGCTATAAATAGTTCAAAAATAGCAGACGACAATTCATTGTATTTTCTTTTATTTCTCCCTATAAATTTGTTTGGCTGATATTTTCACCGCCAGCATGCAAAGAGTTAAAGGTACATGCCCACTCAGTAGGCACAAAGTGTTCTTTTTCTGGTGAAATAAACATTCATTCACCATTACCCCACGTATTGATTGTCATTATTATACATTTTATATCGGACATAAATTTCCACACTGTTATCCACGCCGATAACCGTGTTAACGGATATTACTATTTATTTTCTGTATTTATTTTTTGATTTAGAGAGTAAATGGGTTAATTTGATCTGGATCGAGAGACTGATGGAAACTGCTATTATGCACATCGGTATATACGTGTATCCATTCTGAGTTAGAATCTAAGAAAAATTAATACTCCAGTGCTCCAGATAAGGAATTATTAAATTGAGTATTGTCACTGCATAATTTCTGAAGCAATTGGGTATTTCAACATTTGAATTGGGTAAAATGAAATCACACTACTGTTTACACATCCACAGACAGTAATTATTGAATAGTTTGCTTCGAAATGAAAACATGTCTTGGCATTTCATTAGAATTGTCTCCTTGGAGACAATTCTAATGTAATACCAAGATGTGTTTTCATGGAAAATTAAGAAAAATATGCTATATTTGTGGTCTGTTTATTGTTTTCTGCAGCATGATAAAGGTACCATAAAGTTTTTATTTATTTTTGATACTCACTACTTCTGATTTTAATTGGGTTTTTGGCAATTTTAATTGGGTATTTAAGCAAACACACAGCTTATCTGGAGCTCTGACACTCTTCCAGTCGGCCTATTCGGACAAGAGACTATTGTAAACCGCACGCCATCCATACATTTTAAACTCGGCTGACTTGATTTCCACTCACCATTGGCGAGTGGGCAAGTGACATTTTCGCTACACGGATAATATTGTGATGGACATCTTCGCGTACGACCCTGCACATGGTGCAGTAGATTCTGTGATAGGTAAATGGAAGATCGACCCTGCACATGGTGCAGTAGATTCTGTGATAGGTAAATGGAAGATCGACCCTGCACATGGTGCAGTAGATTCTGTGATAGGTAAATGGAAGATCATGTTGATCGGCGATACAGGGGTCAGAAAGGCGATACAGGGGTCAGAAAGGCGATACAGGGGTCAGAAAGGCGTGTATACTGTCTCAGTTCTGTGACGGAGGATATCCAAATTCTACGATTGGGACGATAGGTGAGCTCTGGACCTGTATGGGACCTGCATGGCAAATTCATCCTGTGTTATCTAATACTAGAAACTCAAAATGTTGCAATGGGTGGTTGGCCGGGCGAACTCGACGGTGTATATTAACGGTAGGGGTTCCTGCTTATAGGAATCATGATTTGCCTGGTTTGGCCCTCGGGTACGTTTTTATCTTTGGCTCTTTTGTTACCTGGGAATTGAATTGGGTTATTGCCCATTATCAAAGTACATTTAGTAAGATTATTACTGATCCTACTGCTTTTGGGAGGGGGCCAAGTGATTCTGGTGTGGCGACGACCTGGCATCAGATCAGGATTATTCTGATTTCAGGGCAGACTATATAGTTTTGTTATTGTAAATATTCAGTTCTGATTTTGGGACCTTCCCCCCATTTGTACATGTACTTGAACATATGTACTTGTACAGGTACTATATGGGATTTAGACTAAACCCACTGACCCGGCCTTAAATGACCTTAGCTGTTGATAGGCCGTTAAACCCCAACAAACAAACTAATCATCTCATAATGTGGGTTTATACGCAGGAATTAATTTAGGGGTGGGGGAGTGTGCGTTATCGACTGCGGGAAGGGCTAAACATTTATTGTTTTTGTACATTCACTGACAGACCTCGGCAGATTAACCATTTCACCCCTAAATAACTGGAATGGATTTTGATATGTTAATTTTGCAACCCATTCCAATCATCACAAAATGATTTTCCCAATGCAGCAGGTTAAAATGGGATCGAACCCGTTTGCCCGGCCTTACATGACCTTAGCTGTTGATAGGCCATTAAACACTAATAAACAAACAAACACAAAATGATTTTTAGACCAGTCCATTTATGACATGAGGTGTTTTTGTTCTCAAAATTATGAGCATTACTTGCAAAAAGTGCAGATCCTGATGGGCTGGCTCGTCACGAGCCGGCTTGTCACGTGCACGAGCCGGCTCATCTGGATCTACACTTTTTGCCAATACCACTATACAGGCCTGTGGTGTTGAACGGGTTAAGGGGGGTGCGTAAGCACCCGTCGCACCCCCTCTGCGTACGGGCCTGTTGTAGCTAGTTATTTATAGAGATCCGGTCCATTGGTTTATTTTAGCATTTATTTCTTCCGAAATAACTTGCGAAAAAAAATAAAGACTGTAAACAGTCTGATCTGGGTCTACACAATTAATAAGTGTGAAAATATGAATCTGGCAAATAATGCAGTTCTGGATCAGATTGTGCAGATATGTAGGATGATCTGGATCAACACTAATCAAAAACACTATAAAATCGAAGGTATCAAAGAGGCGATCGCTCTGGTACATTTTTTGTCGAAATTGGATGGTCATGTCATCCCAGATGGCCGCCGAAAGGTCAAAAGGTCGTTCTTTTATAAGAGATTTCAAAATTCTTCTTCATACGAACCGCTTGGCCCATGTTGGCCAAACTTCACAGTTATGGTCCATGGGTGAAGCCTTTTCAGATTTTTTAAAACGGAGGTCGTCGCTAATCCAAGATGGCCGCCATCTAAAAATAGCACAAATTCTTAAAAAATATTTTTCTCATGAACCGCCAACCAGATTTCCACGAAACTTGATAGGAATGATCGACGTAGAAGGTGTTAAAATGCTGACCCCGGGGTCAAAAATGGGCGTGGCCTGTGTGGTCAAATTTTATTTTTTACCAAATATGGTTATGTCATATATCAAATTGAAGGTATCAATGAGGCGATTGCTCTGGTGCAATATTTTTCGGAATCAGATGATTATGTCATCCATGATCGCCTCCAAAAGGTCCATTTATTCGAGATTTTCAACGTCTTTTTCTCAGGAACCACATGGCCGATGCTGGCCAAACTTCATAGTAAGTTAAGATCCTTGAGTGAAGCATTTTCAGAATTGGTAAAATGAGAGTCATCGCTTAATCCAAGATGACCGCCATCTAAAAATAGCACAATTTTTTTAAAACATGTGAACTCAATGTCACATTCTCCTCTGGTGTTCATGGAGTCAGGTGAGCGAATTAGGGCCATCATGGCCCTCTTGTTTTAGTGTCCATGCCTCGTCCCAAGGCGCGACATGCAGGCTGCGGCCATCTAGTTATAAAGTATCGTGTGTGAAAAAACGTTTATTTAACCAGGTGAGCTGATTATCTTGAAATAATGCCCTCGTGATTGGGTCCAACCGCTAAAAAAACTTGATTCGCTGCGCTCACTCGTTTGATTTGCATAAGGACCCAATCACTTGTGCATTATTTCATGATAATCAGCTTCCCAGGTATCAAAAGTCCATATATACATGTACATGTATACTGAAACGATGTAAAAACGCAACAAGGAAATAGACATGTTATTGGCCACCCCTTTTTTACAAATGGATTATTGATTTTCTTCATTATTACATAGGGAACAAATGATCAAAACAAATTTAAACATTCACGTATTTGAGTGTATTAATTATTACTTATCCAGTTATTTATACTTGTACTGCAATACAGTTGAACAATTACTTCAAAGTTGAGCTGCAAAAGCTTTTTACAGCTCAACTAAATACTTTTTTTTCATCTTTACTTCAGTAGCCTATTTCATCAACATTGCAAAGTATACTTTACTAGCAAAGTATACTTTGAGGGAGTAATCATTTATTTTTCCTGAAATGCATTATTTAATATAGAACTAACAAATGCATATATTTCATGATTAAAAGTATGCAGAATTATTATACTGAATTTATTACATTATCACAGCCAAATTGGCTGTGATAATGTAATAAAATCAGTATAATAAAAATTAATACATTTATCTTAAAATTGAAAATTTCTCCCTCAAAGTATACTTTGCTAGGAAAGTACACTTTGCAATGTTGGTGAAATAGGCTTCAGTATTTTCACTAATCAGTTTGAAAATCGATGCGTACCAGTATTTTCCCATTGCTATGAGTATTTTGTACTCCCACTTTTGATAGTCAATGCGTATTCTGCTAAATTAAGTGCGTAAAATACGCCAATACGCCGCTTATCTCGTGCTCTGCCTCCATGTGATTATCCATGTGACCGCAGTGTACCATGTGACTTTTATTATCCCTGAGTTATTTGGATAGATAATGAATTACTATTCATCCTTGCAATAAACTTATATAGTGGGTGAATAAATAACATATTTACATCCTTGTTGCGTTTTTAAATCAATCGTTTCAGGATATTTATCATTCCTCATATGACACAAGCCACATGATTGTGTATGCAGAGCTTTCAATAAGAATAAAAGTAACAGGATGTTTTGAAAAAGTAGATGGCAATTTACTAGTGACTTGTGCTGAGCGGGGGGAGGGTCCGGGAGGGGGGTTTTCCCCCCTTCTGGATGACGGGGGGTGCGGGGGTCCTCCCCCGGAAAATTTTGAAATCTATTAAGCCAAATGGTGCATTCTGAAGTCAAATTATATCATTTGATAGATGAAAATTATACCTTGCAAAGGTGTTCAAAAAGAAGGAAAAGAATTCTCCTCACACTGTGCATATGTATTTGGTTTAACAAAGCATGCCATGGCATATTTTATTAAACACTAGAAAAATGACTGCCTATGGCCGAACACTTACAGCACCTCGTTTGAGATGGGGTAACAACTAAGTCTAGTAAAGCAATATAATGGGAATACATCTGCACCATGGGGGGGGATATAAAAAAACAGCACTGAATTTACAATATCATGATATACATGTACTGTCAAATATCCTTACCAGGTAAGGGTATTTGACAGTACATATCAGGATATTTTGATAGACAAACCCTAGTTCAAAAACAAACAAAACCATTAGGCTATAGGCATGCATATTTCATATTATCTTACTACGATTTATAATCAAACAACAAATTGTGAAGAAGTTTCACAAATTCATTCGGAAATACGAGTATCACGGTTACAGGTAACCACCGTTTAATGGGGATAACAACCGCAAACATTCATTGTACTTGGGACCTACTACGTGCATAGATTTACCTAAAGATAATATGACAAAGGCACTAGAAATGGGGGGAGTTAATGTACATAATTAAATAAAAGCAAGCGCTACCGGAATCTGCGAAGCCAAACTGTAGTAAATCAGCCTATCGTTTACGCTTCTTCATTTTGGTGCCGACTTGATTGTATTGTCCGACGCGCAGAGAAAGGCAACGTGAAGCTCGCGCATCAGAAATAAATAAAACTATGTAAAATATATGTATTTTATTGTATGTTCAGTAATATTGTAATAGTTATGACTCCGTTATGACATGCAACTCTATCTTCTACGAACTATACCTTTATATCGGCATTCTTATTCCTGACGTTGACAACACAATTTTATTTACCCGAAAGCGGGTGAAATTGTTTTGACAGCACCCAAAATCAAGTCTGCGGAAAAATAATTGAACCCGGCAGTCCAATATTGTACATTGCGTACTATATGCCAACCGGGAACCAACGCTCAAAGAGACCAGTAAACATCGAGTTTGCCTTCTGGGTCACTGAAGACGTAATTTAGCCGCGATTTATTTATTTATTTTTTTTTTCTGAACGAATTATAGGCGGCGATATTTTAGAGAATATGCGGCGGTAAACCGCCGGCTACCGGCTACTATTGAAAGCCCTGTGTATGTAGGAAATGTCTCGTGACAAAATACATACATAATTTACTATAGTACATGTAGGTACATGTACATGTAATTTCCAATAACCTCCGAAAGGAAGCACATTTAATACATTGTTTTAAAGTCACTCTTTTTATTCAATTATTTTGATATTTTGTGGTTGAACGTTTTATAAAAAGAGTGTTTTAAAGTCACTCTTTTTATTAAATTTTCGACCACATGGTCGTTGGTCTTTATAAAAATAGTGTGAAAATGATAAAGATGGTTGACAATTTAATAAAAAAAGTGACTTTAAAACAATGTACCGGTAATTTACTATATTTTCAGTAAAGTTGACGAAATTTTCAGAGCAAATGTGGAATTCCGCATTTGCTATGAAAATATCGTCACCTTTCGACGTCATTTACATGTACATGTTCATGTTCAGAAGCTATCACAGTTTCTGTAAACAATTTTCATGAAAAATCAATCACACATCGTCTTAGGTACAAAATCACATGGTTTGCTCATATATTGTACTATGATTTGTGTGGAAAGATATCATATTACTAGCTTCATAGGATACCCATATATGTAGTTGGCCGACTTCCGTGTTTGTATGAGGATGTATTTACATGTTACATTGTATGTGCGAGCAAAGCAACGACCCGAGGCATACATGTCACATGTATCATGTTGTGTGTTCCTTAAGTGTTAGATATTGGAATTCATTATTTCGTAATTGGAAAATCATTGTGGTTTTCCAGGTTCCTAATTTGAAGAGGTTCAACTGTATTAACGTACTAATTGATTAATATATATGTTTAAAGGTACATACCCACTTACATGTAGTAGGCACAAAATGTTTTTCTTGGAATTAAATTATGTGTATAATTGTGTCCCTATTCCACCAGTTCTAAAAATTACGAGTGCCCGTTATACAGATATAATCATTTAGTAGTATGTATTTTACTGATAGTGACTCGTGGTGGTATCAGGCTATTTTCATATGCAAATGAGTTATGATATTTTTTAATTATTTATAATTTTAAATGCGTCAACTGATTTATTTTTTATTTTTAACAGATTATAAAGTATGATCTGACATTGCACATCAAAAAATAAATACAGAGAATAAATAGTAAAGTCTGTTGACATTTTAAGGAAACACGGTTATCTCCCCTGATATCAGTGTGGAAATTTACGTGTGATATAGAAATGTTTAATAATGCCAATCAATACGTGGGGTAATGGTGAATGAATGTTTATTTTGCCAGAAAATGTCTCAGATGTGGTCTCTGATAAAAAGAACATTTTGTGCCTACTGAGTGGGCATGCACCTTTAACAAGTAAAATTGAACATTTTGGAACTATGACGTTATAATTCATGTAGATAATGACTTAGCTTTATCTGATATAGTGGAGCTGAAATGTCTTTATTTAGCAATGTTTATTTTTAATCACTCATATATACAGTTCAGGGCTTCTAAAATTTTCAGTTTGTCGGTTCTGGACTGAATTTTGAAATCTCAGACCGATTGAGATTTGCAAACTATCCTTAAAATTCGGTCAGAAAATAATGCCAATCCAGCTATTATTTCGGTATCAACAATAATTTTCACAATGAGAAAATGAACTCTATTAGAGTTCATTTTCTCATTGTGAAAATTATTGTGTCGAGTTTGTAACTATGGTAACCATGGTAATTGCATGTGTAATAGTCGTGGATGAACCAGCATCTCATAAGTGTGGATTTTAAAATGCAATTGTGAACTTCAGACACAGACATGAACTTTCGACACAAGTTGTGTGAACTTTCGAATACATGAGTGAACTTGCAAATCACGAGAGCTTGAACATGCATGAACCTTCAAATGGAAAGTGAACTTTCAAAAACAAGTTGTGTGACCTTTCAAACACAGGAGTGAACTTTCAAACACAATTTTAGTTTGTTGAATCTGTCATCGCTTGACATACGAAGTGTTCACTGTTAAGGCAGTAACCATGGCAACGGATATTGAAAAATCAGAGCCGTGTGTGAATGTGGTTCCAATACAGCCGAAATACGTCATGAAACTGCTGCTGATTGGGAATTCCTGTGTCGGAAAAACTTGTCTTCTTTTGCGCTTCGTGGAGGACATGTTTTCAAATATATTTATTAGCACCGTAGGTGAGATTGATGTTTTGAACATATACAATATGGCTACCAAGATGGCCGCCAGCCAACATAAACAGTATAACCGTTCAACCATAGTGCATAATTATACTCGCCAGTGACACCAATTGTTCAACTGTATTTAGTATGCGAAACCTAATTGTGAAATTATTATTATAATCGTAGGTCAGTAACAACAAGGTGTATGATCACGTGGTACTAACAACAACAACAAGTACTGAAACTTCCAGAGTCCATCCGATTCAAAGTACCTATTCTTTTATATTGTCCTTATTACGTAACGGATTTTGATGGAGTATGGCGCATCAAACGAGTCTTGTTAAGCTGCATTTGGTGGTCTCTGTATTTTCGCCCAAACTTCTGTCGTTTTGCGAAGAATCAATGAGACACGGAAATTGATTCTTCGCAAAAAACGACATAAGTCTGTGCCGAACTCCATGGACCATCAAATACATGAAGACGCGTTTGCCGTGCCATATTTCATCAAAATCCGTTTCATATTAAGGAAAATATCAAATAATACTTCCAAGATCCTACTGCTTTTTGGAGGGGGCCAAGTGATTCTGGTGTGGCGAGGTCCTGGCCTCAGATCAGGATTATTCTGATTTCAGGGCTGAATATATAGTGTCTTATTGGAAATATTAATTTCTGATTTTGGGATTTTCCCCTCATTTGTACATGTACTTGAACGTGTACATGTACTTGTACAGGTAATATATGGGATTTAGTACTAAACTCATTGACCCGGCCTTACCTTAAATGACCTTAGCCGTTAAACCCCAACAAACAGACAAACTAACGCAATAAGCCCTAGTCACAGACGCATATTAACGTATCACTATGGGAAGGAAGTGTGTATTGTGCCTGGTTCGCTCAGTAGAATGTCGATGGTACTGTAAACCAGAGGTCCCGGGTTTGAGCTCCAGGCTGGTGCACATTTTTCTTGCCCTGTGATAATTGCATTGTTTCTCGAGAATATTGATTTAGTAAAAATTCAATATTTTCTGTATGTTGTATCAATAAATGTTAACCCTTACTATGCTGAATTAAATTTTGTCGTCTGCTGGAAATGTTTTATTTTCAATACTTCTCGATAAAAACCTGTTTTGGCAGCGCATGAGAATCGTCTCTGGAGACGATTCTCATGTGCTGTCAAAACAGGTTTTTTGTTAAGAATTATAGGAAAAATGAAAAATAGCAGACGATAATTTTCGCGTAGTGAGGGTTAAAGTTACATGCCCACTCAGTAGGCACAACTATTCTTTATATCAGACATCATCTGAGACATTTTCTGGCAAAATAAACATTCATTCACCATTACACCACATATTGATTGGCATTATTATACATTTTATATCCCAATGCAGCAGGTTAAATGGGATCAAACCGGTTTGACCGGCCTTACATGACCTTAGCTGTTGATAGGCCGTTAAACACTAATAAACAAACAGACAAACATTTTATATCAGGGGTGATAACTGTGTTTCCATAACATATTAACGGACATTACTATTTATTCTCTGTATTTATTTTTTGATGTGCAATGATCATATTTTATAATCTCTCGAAAATATTATTTTTTCAGGTGACATTTAATTAGTATAAATAATTAAAAATACCATGCCTCATTTGCATATGAAAATAGCCTGATACCACCGCGAGTCGCTATCAGTAAAATAAATATTACTAAATGATTATATCTGTACAGCGGGCACTTGTAATTTTTAGAACTGATGGAATAGTGACACAATTATACTCTTATTTAATTCCTATAAAGAACATTTTGTGTCTACTGAGTGGGCATGTACGTTTAACAGCAAATACAGAGTTCATGCGTTTAATTTCCCATATGAGCTCTGAACTTTTTTTCAACATGAGAATTGCACCTCGCCAAGACGATTCCCAGAATGGCTATTATTTTTATCTCAAAATTAAAAAAGAATAAATATTTTTTCGATTCTCGAACGTATATGTTGTCACCACTCGTTTGAACCATCTCGATGAGACGGTTCAAATGAGTGGTAACAACATATACCTTTATGAAGAAATAATCAAAATAATGAGATTTTTCCTTAAACTGGGTCGTTCAGTCCAACAATCTCTCATCTGTTTATATTTTTCTGTCGTTTCAGGCATAGACTTCAAAATCAGGACAATAGAACTCGATGGGAAAAGAATTAAATTACAAATATGGTAAGCATTGGTTGCCAAGTTGGTAAATAAAATTGCTAGTGTCTTTGATAAAGTTTATCAGGCGGAATTCCGAGGCTTGCCGAGTATTCGGACCATTTCAGAGCCAAAAGTGATAAATCTGATATGTAACGACACCCGTCGGGTATTCTATTTATCTAGGTATTGTTTTATTAATATTTTGTTTTCTTCAGCATGATTAAATTGTTATTGCTTTGTGATACTCGCTACTCCTGATTTCAATTCGGTTTTTGGCAATTTTAATTGAGTATTTAAGCTTATCTGGAGCACTGGTTCTACTTAATGGATCGTAACCAAATTATGTATACATGTTTATATGCCCCACCACGATAGTGGAGGGGGCATTTAGTGTTACATGTACCCTTGTCCGTCCATCCGTCACAAAACTTTAACGCTCGGGTAAATGTCTCATAATTTCTTCATCCTTTGACTGATCTGCTTCATATTTCATATACACATTGCTCTAATGGTCCTGTACCACCTTGTGCCAAATCCACGTTTGTTCTGCCCCGCCAAGCCCAGGGTCAAGGTCACATACTTGGTGCTTCAAAAACTTTAACGCTCGGGTAAATATCTTATAATTTCTGTTCCCTTTCACGGATCAGCTTTATACTTCATATACGCACTGCTCTAATGGTCCTCTACTGCCCTGTGCCAAATCCACGTTCGTCCTGCCCCCGCCAAGCCCAGGGTGAAGGTCACATACTTGGTGCTTCAAAAACTTTAATGCTCAGGTAAATATCTTATAGTTTCTGTTCTCTTTCACGGATCAGCTTCATACTTCATATACACATTGCTATAATCGTCCTCTACTGCCCTGTGCCAAATCCATGTTTGTCCTGCCCCCGCCAAGCCCAGGGTCAAGGTTACATACTTGGTGCTTCAAAAACTTTAAAGCTCAGGTAAATATCTTATAATTTCTGTTTCCTTTCACGGATCAGCTTCATACTTTATATACACATTGCTCTAATGGGTTCTACTACCCTGTGCCAAATCCACGTTCATCCTGCACCCGCCAAGCCCAGGGTCAAGGTCACATACTTGGTGCTTCAAAAACTTTAACACTCAGGTAAATATCTTATAATTTCTGTTCCCTTTCACGGATCAGCTTCATACTTCATATACGCATTGCTCTAATGGTCCTCTACTGCCCTGTGCCAAATCCACGGTAAATATCTTATAATTTCTGTTCCCTTTCATGGATCAGCTTCATACTTCCTATACGCATTGCTCTAATGGTCCTCTACTGCCCTGTGCCAAATCCACATTCTTCCTGCCTCCGCCAAGCCCAGGGTCAAGGTCACATATGTGGTGCTTCAAAAACTTTAACGCTCAGGTAAAAAAAGAATTTGACTTGGAATTTGGCCTCATTTATTATCAAAGCGATATGCGGGGCATCCGTTTTCTATGAACACATTTTCTTCTTAATTTTCGTGTTCCGTACTGTTGTCCACGCAAAAACTGTTCTACTTGCCACATCTTGAGGAAATTCAGTATACCAGTACATGTTTAAAGGTACATACCCACGCAGCAGGTTACACTGTACTACAACTTTTCATTTTCTGTCATGCCTTATATGAGCCATATGTCTATACCCACTAACCAGTTATTTTTAATTACAGCGCGTGTTAATTGGTGTTAAATCGTATTTTATATGCCGCGACCAGAAAGGGTATTTTCCAACCTCGTGCTATTTTTATCAATACGTGTCACGTGACACGATCAATCATATCACATCTTTGACATGCGCAGTGAAGTATCGGAAGTTGAGAAGAAAAATCTCTATTCGAGTCCAAATCTAAATCTCCACGTAACTCTTTCCATTTGGTGATCTGGTCGCCAATATTAACCACTCTCTCTCTGTACTGCCTGCCTGTCCCTCAGACATTTCGCCTTTCTTTTGGCCGACGCTGTTTCATACAATTTCCGTCCTGGACGTTTCGACATGTTGATATTCTTGTTTACATATTGGGAAGCCTACTGGCGCGCGTAGTATACTACGCATGCGCACCGCAAGCCGTGATGTGAAAGTCGTCGTCCCCGCACATTATCGAAATAGACTGTTACCGCCGCGCGTCGCTAACAGTAAATCGATAATTAATAAATGATTATATTTGTATAGCGGGCACTCGTAATTTTTAGAACTGGTGGAATAGTGACATAATTATACACTTATTGAATTCCTATAAAGAACATTTTGTGCCTACTGCGTGGGCATGTACCTTTAACAAGGCCAGACAAAAAACCCTATTGATTTTCAAAATGTTCTGACTAGTTATCTTCCCTTATCTTCCCCTTCCCTCTACCGCCCTGTGACAAATCCACATTCGTCCCGCTCCCACTAAGCCCAGGGTCAAGGTCACAGACTTGGTGCGTTCAAAACCTTAACGCTCGGGTAAATGGCTTATAATCAAATATGCCTCATTTTCTTTGGCTGCCAGCGGGGGCATTCGTGTGCCGACAGGCCACATTTCTAGTATTAATTTATTTTACCCAATTAAAATTTTAAAATACCCTATTGCTTCAGAAATGATTGAGTGACTTACTAATTCCTTATCTGGAGCCCTGTATGTTCCTGTTTTAATATTACGTTCTGTATCCTAGTCCTTGTGATAATATTAATCAAATGTCGTATACATATTTACCATGGCACAAGGAAGAAACCTATTGATTTTCTTATTTATCTCCATTTGAAGACTGGCTATGCTCTACAGGTGTTAGCTACAATAATTACACCTCCGATACAATGTATGTTATCTACGGCTACAATTTGACCCATTCAAAAAACATGTGAGCAACCGAAGTACAGGTGTTAGCTACAATAATTCACCTCCGATATGTTATCTACGGCTACAATTTGACCCATTCAAAACATGTGAGCCACTGAAGTACAGGTGTTAGCTACAATAATTCACCTCCAATACAATGTATGTTATCTACGGCTACAATTTGACCCATTCAAAACATGTGAGCCACCGAAGTACAGGTGTTAGCTACAATAATTCCCCTCCGATATGTTATCTACGGCTACAATTTGACACATTCAAAACATGTGAGCAACCGATGTGCATACCGAAACCTGTTGTATGTTTAGTAAACTGTTTAGTTTATACCTTTAAACAAATAATCTTTGATGTAGAACTAGTAAATTGCCAAAAATAATAGAACAGGGAAATCATTTTCCCATGGAAGCCATCTTTTCTCTAGTTGTTGTTCAACATTCAATATAACGAAATGAAGCTTTCAAATTCACAAGATTTTCATGTAAATGTCAGAAAAACACATTGACATGGTAAAATAACCAATTTCTGCATGTGTATGTTCTTTATTAATAAGTTATTGATACATCTTTGACAGTTGTATATCACTAACATAACATACCATATAATAACACGCCAGATAACTGATTGCAAATATCTTCCATGCGTTACATTAACCCTTAGACCGCTACTCACAACAATTGTCGTCTGCTGTTGCTTTTATATATTGCCTTATTTCTCAATTTACAACATGGTTTGACAGCACCTCAGAATCATTTCCAATGGAAATGATTCTGAAGTGCTGTCAAACCATGTTGTAAATTATTCTAAAGTGCTGTAAAGTATGTTTTTGATGATAAAAATGGAAAATAGAAAATAAACAGCAGACGACAACAAAAATAAGATAGCGGTCTAAGGGTTAAAGAGATGGGGTTAAATTGCTACACTCGCAATTTTGTTTCTATGCATGTGTTTATTGTGATATTCGACACTCTTGTTAAATCTCAAAATCCCAGTCAACCAATCTGCCAAAAATCATCATGGATTTTATTGTCAAACAGGGCTCCAGATAAGGAATTAGTAATTGGGTATTGTTACTCCATCATTTCTTAAGCAATTGGGTATTTCAAAATTTTAATTGGGTAAAATAAAATCACACTACTGTTTACACATCAACAGACATCAATTATTGAATAGTTTGCTTCGAAATGAAAACAAGTCTTGGCATTTCATTAGAATTGTCTCTTGGAGACAATTCTAATGAAATACCAAGATGTGTTTTCTTTTGATTGGGTATTTAAGCAAATACGCAGCTTATCTGGAGCCCTGGTCAAATACTACATGTATGATTTCCTTGGGTTATAATTTCTGTTTCCTTGCTCGGATCTGCTTCACATTTCATACACGCATTGCTCCAATGATCCTCTACCACCCTGTGACAAATGCACATTTGTCCCGCCCCCGCTAAGCCCAGGGTCAAGGTCACAGACTTGGTGCATTTCAGACCTTAACGCTCGAGTAAATGACTTATAATTTCTGTTTCCTTGCTCGGATCTGCTTCACATTTCACAAACGCATTGCTGGAATGGTCCGCTACCTCCCTGTGACAAATCCACATTTGTCCCGCCGCCGCTAAGCCCAGTGTCAAGGTCACAGACTTGGTGCATTCGAAACCTTAACGCTCGGGTAAATGGCTTATAATTTGTGTTTCCTTGCTCGGATCTGCTTCAAATTTCAAACACGCATTGCTCCACTGGTCCTCTACCGCCCTGTGACAAATCCACATTCGTCCCGCCCCTGCTAACCACAGGGTCAAGGTCACAGACTTGGTGCATTTCAAACCTTAACGCTCGGGGTAAATGACTTACAATTTCTGTTTCCTTGTTTGGATCTGCTTCACATTTCACACACGCATTGCTCCAATGGTCCGCTACCTCCCTGTGACAAATCCACATTTGTCCCACCCCCGCTAAGCCGCATTTCAAGCCTTAACGCTCGGGGTAAATGACTTATTATGCCGAATACGTCCCGAAACCTTAACGCTCGAGTAAATGGCTTATAATTTCTGTTTCCATGCTCGGACCTGCTTCACATTTCACACACGCATTGCTCCAATGGTCCTCTACCGCCCTGTGACAAATCCATATTCATTCTGCCCCCGCTAAGCTCAGAGTCAAGGCCACAGACTTGGTTCCTTCGAAACCTTAATGCTCGGGTAAATGGCTTGTTTCTGTTTCCTTGCTTGGATCTGCTTCACATTTCACACACGGATTGCTCCAATGCTCCTCTACCGCCCTGTGACAAATTCACATTCGTCCCGCCCCCGCTAAGCCCTGGGTCAAGCTCACAGACTTAGTGCGTTCCAAACCTTAACGCTCGCGTAAATGGATGAGTCCATGTTGTGGTTCTTGTAGAACTTGCTGTCTTTTCCTCATCTCGGCTGTCAGGGTAGTTGAATGTTTGAATTGACCAACAAGTTTTCTGCATTTGGTAACCACTTTTGACATGGTTTGTAACTCCAATGCTGGTTTGATGCACAGTTGTAGTGTATGACCGAAAGAACCGAGATCACTCCAGTCGTCACACTTACTACCAGCACATTCCATATTCCGAGCATTATCATGCACTCACGTTTCAATTTTTCCATCGAGTTTGAACTCGGACACACACTCCTTAATCTTCGTCGCGAGATTTTCCCCTGTGTGGCGTTCTGGCATGGCCCTGGTGATCAGCACATTCGCTTTCATGTCCCAGTCGTCGGTGATGTGATGTTCGGTAACTGTGATGTAACTCTCGGTAGAATTGGAGGTCCACGTGTCGGTAGTGATTGCTGCTGAGGAAACAGTGGATAATTCAGAAACGAGGGCTTCTTTGTCATCTTCATACCACTTCGTAATACGTGAGCGAACTGTATTACGACAGCGCACCTTGTAATCCGGTGCTACAACACCCATGAAATCACGGAAGCCGTCACCTTCCACAAACTTAGCGGTAAATAATCCGATACAATCATGTTTGCGACAGACTGCGTGATTTTCTCACTTTCGGAGGTTGACACTTTCTTCGGCGTGTGTATAAATGACGTCATGCTCGCTTGCTTCATAGAAATAACATTGCTGGACGTGTTCGCTGCGGGATGTTTACCACTCAGGTGGTTCTGCAGATTTGTTGTTGTACTGGCGTAAGTTACTGCAACACTACACAGTTGACACTTTGCCGTTTTTAGCTCACCTGAGCGAAGCTCATGTGAGCTATTGTTACCGCAATGTGTCCGTCGTCCGTGAACGTTTTCAAACGTCTTCTCCTCGGTAACCATTGGGCCTATAGTCACCAAACTTCATGGTCATGGTCCTTAGGTAGGGGGATTACAAAATTGTTAAAATGACGTCATTACGTAATCCAAGATGGCCGTCGTCTAAAAATAGCACAAATTCTTCAAAAATCTTCTTCTCAAGAACCGCCAACTGGATTTCGACAAAACTTGGTAGGAATGATCGATGTACAATGCTCTTTCAATGTTGTTAAAATGGTGACCCCGGGGTAAAAAATGGACATGGCCCGTGGGGTCAAATTTTATTTTTGACCGAATATGGTCATGTCGTATATCAAATCGAAGGTATCCACGAGGCGATCACTCTGGTGCATTTTTTGTCAAAATCAGATGGTTATGTCATCAAAGATGGCCGCCGAAAAGTCAAAAGGTCGTTTTTTTATTAGAGATTTCAAAATTCTTCTTCACATGAACCGCTTGGCCCATGGTAGCCAAACTTAAAACTTATGGTCCATGGGTGAAGCCTTTTCAGATTTGTTAAAATGGAGGTCATCGCTAATCCAAGATGGCCGCCATCTAAAAATAGCATAAATTCTTAAAAAATCTTCTTCTCATGATCCACTAGCCGGATTTCGACGAAACTTGATAGGAATAATCGATGTACAATGCTCTTTCAAAGTTGTTAAAATGGTGACCCCGGGGTCAAAAATGGGCGTGGCCCGTGGGGTCAAAATTAAATTGGGGTCAAATCTTATTTTTGACCGAATATGGTCATGTCTATATAAAATCGAAGGTATCAAAGAGGCGATCGCTCTGGTACATTTTTTGTCGAAATCGGATGGTCATGTCATCCAAGATGGCCGCCGAAAGGTCAAAAGGTTGTTCTTTTATTAGAGATTTCAAAATTCTTCTTCACACGAACCGCTTGGCCCATGGTGGCCAAACTTTACAGTCATGGTCCATGGGTGAAGCATTTTCAGATTTGTTAAAACGGAGGTCATCGCTAATCCAAGATGGCCGCCGTCTAAAAATAGCACAAATTCTTCAAAAATCTTCTTCTCATGAACCGCTAGCCGGATTTCGACGAAACTAGGTAGGAATGATTGATGTACAATGCTCTTTCAAAGTTGTTAAAATGGTGACCCAGGGGTCAAAAATGGGCGTGGCCCGTGCGATCAAATTGGGTTCAAATTTTATTTTTGACCGAATATGGTCATGTCTATATCAAATTGAAGGTATCAAAAACGCGATCGCTCCAGTACATTTTTTGTCGAAATTGGAAGGTCATGTCATCCAAAATGGCCGCCGAAAGGTCAAAAGGTCGTTCTTTTATTAGAGATTTCAAAATTCTTCTTCACACGAACCGCTTGGCCCATGGTGGCCAAACTTCACAGTTATGGTCCATGGGTGAAGCCTTTTCAGATTTGTTAAAAAGGAGGTCGTCGCTAATCCAAGATGGCCGCCGTCTGAAAATAGCACAAATTCTTAAAAAATCTTCTTCTCATGAACCGCCAGCCGGATTTCGACGGAACTTGGTAGGAATGATCGACGTAGAATGCTCTTTCAAAGATGTTAAAATGGTAACCCCGGGGTCAAAAATGGGCGTGGCCCGTGAGGTCAAATTTTATTTTTGACCAAATATGCTCATGTCATATATCAAATTGAAGGTATCGATGAGGCGATTGCTCTGGTGCAATATTTGTCAGAATCGAATGATTATGTCATCCATGATCGCCTCCAAAAGGTCCATTTATTCAAGATTTTGAACGTCTTTTTCTCAGGAACCACATGGCCGATGCTGGCCAAACTTTATAGTAAGTTAAGATCCTTGGGTGAAGCATTTTCAGATTTGGTAAAATGAGTCATCGCTTAATCCGAGATTACCGCCGTCTAAAAATAGCACAATTTTTTAAAAACGCATATGAACTCAATGTCACATTCTCCTCTGGTGTTCATGGAGTCAGGTGAGCGAATTAGGGCCATCATGGCCCTCTTGTTTTATCCAGTGATAACTTGAAGTATTTCCAAACTGCAGACAGTGCAGGCGGCATAACTCCAGTCTGTGTATATGTACGTATGTTAATGATAGTCCAACTTTACTAAACTACAGTAGCAGACGGTGCAGGCCGCATAACTCCAGTCTGTGTATATGTACGTATGTTAATGATAGTCCAACTTTACTAAACTAGCAGACGGTGCAGGCGGCATAACTCCAGTACGTGTATACATGTATGTACGTATGTTAATGATAGTCCAACTTTACTAAACTTGCAGACGGTGCAGGCGGCATAACTCCAGTCTGTGTATATGTACGTATGTTAATGATAGTCCAACTTTACTAAACTAGCAGACGGTGCAGGCGGCATAACTCCAGTACGTGTATATGTACGTATGTTAATGATAGTCCAATTTTACTAAACTAGCAGACGGTGCAGGCGGCATAACTCCAGTCTGTGTATATGTACGTATGTTAATGATAGTCCAACTTTACTAAACTAGCAGACTGTGCAGGTGGCATAGTTCCAGTCTGTGTATATGTACGTATGTTAATGATAGTCCAACTTTACTAAACTAGCAGACGGTGCAGGCGGCATAACTCCAGTACGTTTATATGTACGTATGTTAATGATAGTCCAACTTTACTAAACTAGCAGACGGTGCAGGCGGCATAACTCCAGTCTGTGTATATGTACGTATGTTAATGATAGTCCAACTTTACTAAACTAGCAGACGGTGCAGGCGGCATAACTCCAGTACGTGTGTACATGTATGTACGTATGTTAATGATAGTCCAACTTTACTAAACTAGCAAAACAGTATTTAAAAATTTGATTATATAACACTCATATAATCGCTCAAATCCGGAATATTGAGTAATTCATTACCGATTAACCAAATGGATGGACATTAGTAGATTATTTTTCTTTGGAAACATAACAATGGTGCGAATCAGGTATTAATTCATTACTTATTTACTGATTGGCTAACCAATGAGAATTCAACAAACACGTAATTATGCCACCACGAAACACCATGTACCGACAAAGCAGCGGGAGTTCTTTACCAATGATCAACAATTACGCTATTTAATGCAATTAAACTCTATTAAGGTACGAATTAAACACCTGCCAGCCTTCAGGCTGTCAAAACAATACCGTATTATTAATTGTCGATATTAGGGACAAGCAAACATTGACACGTGCCGGGATCAATTGCTGTATGTGCGACGGTGAGAAATAAGTAAACCAAACAATACCTTGAAATAAGTTTTCCATTCGAATACCAAACTGATATTCGAATATTCGGTCAATAAACGAATATTCAAATTTATCCCGTCAACACAGTGCGTATGTGCTGTGAAACACGGTGCCGTGAAACATTTTTGATATCCAGTCAATACTATTTTTGCATTTTACAGCCATTTGTAGGTGTTGACGGGATAAATAGAATAGTAGGTTAGTGCCGTGAATGGGAAAACATATCTGGCGCGGCACGGAAACGGGATGTGCTCGGCAGAGCCTCGCCCATCCCGTTTCCTGAGCCTTGCCAAATATTTGTTCCCATTCACGGCACTAACCTACTATTCTCTATCTATTTTCCTTATTTCTCAACCAAAGTATATGTTGTGACCACTCATTTGAACCATCTCAGCGAGACGGTTCAAATGAGTGGTCACAACATATACTTCTGATGAGAAATAAAGAAATTCTTGAGCCTTGCCGGATATTTTTTCCCATTCGCGGCACTAACCTACTATTCTCTATCTACTATGTATACACTACAGCCACCGTGAAACCCGCACATTGTTTGCTTTGCGGAGTTTTTTGCCAACGCGGAATTTCCTACCTATTGCGGCAATTTGCTGGTTTGCCGCGAAATGCCGCAAAGCGTCGCAATGTTCTTGCGGTATTGCCGCAATTGTTAAAATAAATTGCCGCAATCGTGACCCAAGTCAATTGCGGCAAAACGCGGCGAAATCATAAAACGGATCACCGGCACATTTGACACAATTTGCGGCGTTATGATGGACAGAAAATGCGGCATTTTGCGATGTTTTGCTTTATTATTTTATGCTTTATCAATTGCAAATCTAGGTTCCAATGATGTTTGTTAAATGCCCTAACAGGACACTGTAGTATCATAATCGCCTTAGGAAACGATAATCATGTGCTGTAAAACATTATTTTAATTAAGAAGTAGAAGAAATGTGGATATTGGGGAATATGTCAGATACATATGAAAGGGTTTTCGCGATCTCGTGTAGAGGTCGAAATCGAGTAAATACGAGTTATACGACACCAACAGAACACCATTATAATTCTCGTGTTTTAGGAGGCAATTCTCATGTTTTGTCAAAAAAATAATATTAATTTTTTCCTATTTTTTCAATAAACATATTTTGGCAGCATATGATAATCGTCTCCTAAAACGATTTACGTGTCCTGTTACAATCTACTGATGGTGAACACGTGTTGGTCTTCGCTAGTCACATATGCAATAAGTCCGGTTTTGTCCGATCACGTCATACATCATCATATGCACGTGCGGTGACCTACTGGGACATGTGTCGGCATTGGAAAGTGGGACATGAAATTACAAAATGACATCTGAAGGTTAAGTTGTGTCGATCGGATCTTTGAAACACGCCGACATTAAATATGCCTAAAAGCATCAATAAATGAAGAAAAAAATATTTGTTTTACCCCCTCAATCTAATCATTATAATGATTAGATGGAGGGGGTAAAAAAAAAAAATTCTTCATTTATTGATGCTTTTAGGCATATTTAATGTATTTATAGACCTCGGTCCGTTACTTCAACCTGTGCACAAGAGCAGCACATTTACGATCAATTACATATTTATTAATGGAATGGAACTTATCTCTCTTATAGCATAGCGGTTTTCACCGCGTTTGATAAAAATATTTCTTCCATTTTATTGGTCGGAGAGAAGGTGTGGAATCTCAAAAACGGATTCCTTATTTACTCAATAAATATGTACTGGCAGCACATCAGAATCGTCTCATGTTTTGTCAAACCAATGTTTTTATTGTCAGAAATATTGATGTTTGTCCACATTTGTTCCATTTCTTAATAAAAACATGTTTTGGCAGCACATGAGAATCGTCTCCTAAGACGATTTGTACATATGTTACAATTTCGCGAAACGAAAATGAAACATATTCTCAACAAAACATGTTTCGCGTTTTCGCGATCTTGCGCATAGGCCGAGATCGCGAAAACGCGAAGCGTGATGGATCGCGAAACGAAAATTTAACATATTCACAACAAAACATGTTTTGACAGTACATGTACTGTGCATATGAGAATCGTCTCCTTTCGCGATCTTGCGCGTAGATCGAGAACGCGAAAACGCGAAGCGTGATCGCGAGAGCTGAATCGAAAATGTACCGTATTCTCAACAAAACTGATTGTCTGGGTTAATCATGCCCCTATGCGATAGCCAGGGGGGGGGGGGGTGGGGGGGGGCATATTGCCTTGCTCTTGAGGTTCCGTAAGTGCGTCCATCTGTGTACATTTACATCAACAAGTTTGTAAGAGTTTCTCCAGTTAGAGTCCAGTATTCCAGAGGGGCACATCCATGTTTTACAAACATAATGTCTAGTATTAATGTTGGTACAAAAGCTAATTTATTAGAGGTATTAATACTCCATTTAAAATCAATATATTCGTCGAATCGGTATACATTATCAATGCTGCAAAAACAATATTTATCGAGACAGAGTATTTGGGCAGTGTATCAGAGTATTAACGGCCAAGAAAATGGATCTGAAGAAACTTGGGAAGGGCAATAAACCTAAAAAGTGCATGAACATTACACCTGAAGAAGAAGAGAAAATGTATTCATCTGGGTCTCTAGGTACAAGTACACCAAAAAGCCTTCAATTCACGATATTTTACTATTTCGGAAAAATGTTCGGTCTGCGTGGATAATTGAAATTCGGTGATATAGAGATGAAAACGACATACAATGGGGAAATATTTCTCGAGTTCAATGAGAGGGCAAGCAAGACCAGGGATGGGGCGAATCTGTCGAATACACGAGAGACCACACCGAAGATATTTGCAACAGACAGCACCAGGTATGTTTGCTGGCCTTGTAAGCGCAAAACTTTTTTGAGTCGTGAGATATTGTCGATAGAAAATTTAATAACTTGAAAACTATCACGGTTGTCATGACGATACTTGGAGAATCGATCAAATGTTCACGAGCGTAATGTTAATCGATCCTCAATATATCAGCATTCAAATATAAATATTTGTTTAGTTATACATTTTTTATTAATTCAAATATCTCAAGACACAATAAAGTTAGGTGCATAGAAACGAGCCGGAGGTCCGTTGTTTATTGTGATCACCACTACTTGTAGTCCATAAAAAGTATTTTGCTTTTCATACATTCAGTACAGAAAGTTTACTATATCATTGTTGTTAATAAGATAAATAGGTCTGAATTGGCATGGAAACATCAGCGAATAAAGCTTGTTGCAAACGGTAACTTGCAATCTACTCGTGGACGGTATGGGAGCAAATTGCAAGAGTTACCGCCTGCAAATATATCTGGGCCGGCCAGCATGTGAAAAAAATATTGTTTCTTATCACTGTATTTTGTTGATATCGACTTAAATCCATAAATACATCTGAAGTTGAATTTGAGATATAATTCTGTGAATACAATGTACTGTGAAATTTGTTGGAATAACTATTATATTTTTGTTTGAAATCAATATCGGCCGTCTGGAGTGAGTGATATATGAGAAAACATATTTTTTTTATAGGACCAATATTTCCATTTCAGAGACCGAGTCACCCTGTCAAGATTTTTGAGATCTTCAGAAGTCGCCAACCTTCCGAGATGTTGGCTGCTGACAGTCCATTTTACCTGACAGCAGTACCAGAACAACGATTGAAAGGCACAGAAAATGAGCCATGGTATGACATTTATTATGTGAAATAATGCACTATGATTTGTTTCCATTTTCTTTTAAATGTTATTTAAACATTATCATAGGACACTGAAAATCATTACGGACAAGGCTGAAGATCAAATGAAGTTTTATAGAAAGTGACATGAATATTTAGTTAGAAAAGTAAAATAGTTATAAATACGACAATGTTTTGATAATTATTATAATTGGTGAAAAATGAGATGTAATTCAGTGCGTCTCGATAGTGATCTTAAAATGATTCTACAGCTTGGTCGATATGCAAAGTTCTCAAAAGTATTTCTTACACATTTTCTCCCAAATATTTATTTTCAGGTATTACCCACGGCCCATGGGACAGGCTACACTTGGCAGTCTGATGAAGAATGCTGCAGAGGAAGCTGGAATCTCGTCACGGTTGACAAATCACAGTATTAGAAAGTCAACAGTTACCACTTTATCGAAAGCACGAGTTCCCCCACAAAAAAATAATGAAAATTACGGGACATAAAAATATACAATCCATCACACACTATGACGCCGAACTGTCTGTCGGAGAACATCGTCAGATATCAAATATATTACAGTCTGGTCAGAATATCGCCCCACCGAGCACAGTACAACTGGGTCAATTAATCGCCCCACCGAGCACGGCCACTGTATCTGTCCCTAGTAGTGTGAGTGTTCTGCCGCTACAGGAGATCGAAAATGTCACCTCGTCAGCGAACACTTTCTCTGCACAAAATCCATTTCCTGCAACATTCTTGTCTGGCAATACATTCCACGGTTTCGGAAACTTTGGAGCTGTACCAAATCACATCTGAAATTTAAATGTGATAAATGTCAATAAAATTCAGTTGTACGAAAATCACCTTATGGTATGCTAGTTGCGAACAGTAACTCTTGCAATCTACTGCCGTACCGTCTGTAGTCCGAGTTACAATTCCAAACATAGGCTTCCTTTGCAGAATAGCGAATCAGATTTTATTCAAACTTCAGCCTATGAGTGGAATCGCTACTGGATACGGATGGTAGAATGCCAAGTTACTGTTCGCAACTAATTGTAGTGATCTGTATTGTACTGAATATCATGTACTTGGTGTAAAACACACGTAGAAATGAGATATGGAGGGTGATGGTGTTTTTTGAGGGATAGTAAGCAGATTTTTAAGGCAAACACAAAATATTGTCTTTATGATCATTTATTGATGAATTTTGTTCATTTTTGCTTTGTTGGCCAATGGAATTGAAAATGTTGCCGTGAAGTTTACTACCGTAGTACCGATACATGCGATAATTCAATATTGTGTATTATGTTGTTATTTTGTCTTCAGAACAAAATTAAATTCAGCAGTTGTTGAACGTGTCGAAATTATTGACAGTCGATCCGATGCTGATGGAGGTGCTTCATATTTTTGCCGGACGATTATATGAAAGTTTTGGGGTATTAACAATATTCATTGATATCGTCGGCAAATAAAACATGTGTTAAATAAACTTACGTGTTTAAGTATGGTTTTTTATCCAAATTTAACGCCTTTTCCCGGTTTTGTTGTGTCTGTAGTGATGTCAGCCATCTTGGTTTTTCGTGTATTGTATCGATTCAGGTGCGCGAAATGACCTTGTCAATTTGCATAAACTGAAGCCATCACAGGATCACAGGCGCTCGGATTGTTCAACAAAAATAATAGAGAGTCGCATTTCATCACACTATCGGATTATTTAATGATTAGGATGCATGTTTTGTTGAACGGGTATATAATAAATAGGTTATTGGATTTGTACGGAAATATATTTTGGCTAACTCGTTCGTTCGGCGGAACCTATAATTATTCAAACTCTAAGACAACGTTTCCTTTGTGAAGTGTATCGTACTGCATATGGTGTGTAACGTCATTATAGATTAGTTGATGTTTTAAGTAAAATGGACACCGATTAATAATATCGATGGCTCAAGATGATTATTTAAAGCATGCGGTATGTAACTGTCAAAAAATAATGTTTCTGTTTTAAATCATCATCATTTCGCTGTCCAATGTTGGATTTTATCGAGCCATTGACCTATGACTATGTAAACGATTCTGTAATTTGTCTGCATAAAATGGCGGAAACTACTTTTCATGAGACACGAGGTTAATTGTATCATTGCGCGTGAAAAAAAATATACTCAAAGTAATACATGTCAGTTTATATTATATTAAATCAGATAAACATTTTGTAATATAAATGTCGTACAGAAAAATTAACAACACATGTATTACACTACACAATATAATGTTAGCTCACTATCAGAACTATTTTTCATGGCGTATAACTACGCATAAATTACATGTGGAGCGGTCGATCATTGCGCTAAAAATATAACCTTCCTAACAAAATATTTATTATGAAACACGACAGTTAATATTTTATAAAATCACAAACTGTTTTTAAAAATATAACTGTAGCTCAAACAAAATGTAGCTGGCCAAAAATGTGAGTGACACGTTCATAATGCACCACTCGCTTTGGAACTCTCTCACGTGGCGTCGCTAGAATCATGAAGCATGAAGTACGTTCGTTCGTGTTTACAATCATCAGTCAGTAATCTGAACTTTAGAACTCGGCGGAAACGAACATACCAAAACCACGCTATGTAGTCACTCACGTCATCGAATTGACGCATTCAGCTTGTGCAGTTTCACATTTGTTTGATTTCTTGATAAAAGCAAGATTTGGCAGCACATGAGAATCGTCTCCTAAGTAAGACGATTCTCATATTTTGTCAAAATATGTTTTTGTAAAGAAATACCAATATTTTCAGGTTTTCTTTTCACATTTGTCCGATGACTTAATAAAACATGTTGTGGCAACACATAAGAATCGTCTCCTTAGACGAGTCTAATATTTTGTAAAAACAAAATTGTTTTCACATTTGTTTGATTTCTTAGACCGTGCAAACGATTGACAAATTCAGAAATAACAACTTAATTTTTGTTTCTCGAGTCGGGTTTTATATGGTGGCGAGGAAATACGATCGATTACACACCGTGAAAATCTGAATATGCCTGTTTGATATCTACATCCTACATGATCAATATTCTGAATATATCGGTATGACCATGGATGTTCGAACATGATTTATTGACAGATATACCAAATCGATCCATGCGAAATGCATGTCTACAAGGGTAAAACTGACTTCATTCAATCAAACAATGTACATATTTTCAGAGTGAATTGCCGAGTTTTGCCGCATTTTACCGTGTCCATTTTGCTGCAAAACGCGGCGGTAAAGGTGCGATAACATGTACATGTACGTTGTACACACTGGAAAGTTTTGCCGAGTTTTGCCGAGGATCGCCGCCTAAAATTTGCGGAGTTTCGCGTTGTGCCGCAAACGGCCACGGGATGTTTTGTGAGAGATTGCGGCAATATTCCGCGCTAGCTAAATTGGTTGACGCAATTACAAAAAATGTGCGGGTTTCGCGGTGGCTGTACTGTAGGTAGCATTGAATATTCGGATATTCGTAGCTGTTGATACATGTAGGCAGTTAAACACCAATAAACAAAAATACAAATGGCGGCAATTTTACAGTTTATCGGTGACTTGTTTAGTTGATCATATATTCATCCTGTCCCTGTTAGCAATTTTACAGTTTATCCAAATTCAATGCATATTTTTCTTTTACAAATGTATTAAGGATTTTCTTTCTGATTAAATAGGGAACAAATGATAAAAAATAAAACAAGTTTAAAAATTCACTTATTTGAACCGCAAAATTTTGCAGCTCAACTAAGTAAATTTTCAGCTTTATTACAGTATTTTCACTACTCAATTTGAAAATCAATGCGTAAAATTAGTGTGTGTGTAAAATACGTGTGTAAAATACGCGAATGCGCGCCTTATCTGGAGCTCTGGTTTATCATTTATTTGTTCACTGTGTCATCAAGCACTGATTGGTTATCCGGTGATAGATGGTAAGATCACATGATGTCAACAAACATGGAAGCATGCACCAGATAAGATGTGTATTGATGTATTTTATGCATTCATTATAGCTGAATATTGAATATGCATTTAAATGTATATTAAAAAGTGTTAGTATAAAATATGCACAATATTTGAAAAATATGCATTGATTTTTTGGAACTAAGGAGTAAAAATGCTCTAATAATGTTGAAAATATACTTAGTTGTGCTGAAAAAAGCACTGTTTGCTTTTTGCAACTGTATGATTTTTGGGCTCATTTGTTCCACATTTTATATTGGAAAAACATGATAAATTCAGTAATTCATTTGCAAAATGAAATGATCCATTAAATTTGTTACCTGGGTTATTTCCCAAAGTAGTAAGATTATTACTGATCCTACTGCTTTTGGGAGGGGGCCAAATGATTCTGATGTGGCAAGGTGATTTAGTGCTAAACCCATTGACCCGGCCTTAAATATGACCTTAGCTGTTGATAGGCCGTTAAACCCCAACAAACAAACAAACTCATTAAGGAGACACAATGCTTATCTGGAGCTCTGCTAAAGTTATCCTATTACTGGATGACAGGAAGTGTCAAACTGATAATCATATTTTCTTGATATTGTTTTGCCAACAATTTCACCATTATTGACGTGTCAATGTTTATGTATTCTAATAAATGCCCTCGTGAATATGAAATTTCAGATATCATTTCTTTCCCGTTTGGCAACAAAACATGACACATTCTATTTCTGCAATGATTTTGCAGTCTACACCCCAGGGGGTCGTTTCACTAAACTTTGTACGACTAAAATGTTAGTAAGTGCAAATTTAGGGTCGTTTGGAAATTTCAATGTATGGATTTACATTTATTGAGCATAGCCTATGCTCAATGCATGTAAATCCAATAATTTTTTACAAAAAAACATTGTTAATGTGAAATTTACGGACTATCATAAGTTTGCACTTGCAAACATTTTAGCCGTACAAAGTTTTGTGGAACGACGTTTTGTACTCTAATGTCCAGGGGACTGAGGAAAATTCTTTGAGTTTATGTACCTGTATGGGTGACCATAGAAACAACCGAGTGGTCCTAGTATTGTCATATATCTTCAATTAAATCTCTACACAGGGCCACGATGAAAACATGTTTTTTATGTTTTTGTATTATTTTTTCTCCAAAAATCCTCGTATGCCGCGTTAAGAGAGTTTGAGGTAACGGGTATCGACTGTATTTGTTATGTTGCAGGGATACCGCGGGTCAAGAACGATTCCGCACGATAACGACTGCATATTACAGGGGTGCTATGGTGAGTTGCGGCCCCTGGATTTTGAGCCATTCTGAGCATACATGTATGCTCAAAATGGAGGCATTTAACACATTCCATTCTATGGGTACAGATTTTATAGATGGAAAATTGTGAATATTTTCTTTATTTCACATCAGAAGTATATATTGTGACCACCATTTGAACCGTCTCGATGAGACGGTTCAAATGAGTGGTCACAACATATATTTTAGTTTAGATATAAAGAAATTCTTTACAATTTTCCGGGATGGGCTGTGGCAGGACTTCAACACTGAAGGTTGTGAGTTTAGAACCTACCCTAGGGCATGAAAAATACTGTCATAGTATGTCCATCCCACTGGTCTGTCGAATGAGACCTTAAACTGTGGTCCCGTCCCTATATGCCCTTATAAATAGCTGTTGCTGGTATGTTAAACCCCATTCATTTCATTACCGTTTTCCGTCAGTAATATGGGGTGCTTTACATTCTGACATAAAATTGTGAATATTCTTTATTTCTAATCCAATGTATATATTGCTACCATTTGAACCGTTTCATCAAAGCATGGTGTGCCAAGTTTGTGTAATCAACTCATACCACAGTTTTCAACCAATCATTCTGAAACTTAACACATACATTCCAAACATATTGAAGATGTGCACCACCCCATTTCATGCCGAAAACATTATTTTTGACAAAAATATCATGTTTTTAAATTTTTCCACATTTTCCTGTAATTGGAGTGTTAAGTTTGTGTAATCAACTCGTCCCACAGTTTTCAACCAATCATTCTGATAATGTTCGCAAATCATTCCGACACATACTCGACGGGCGTATATTGTCACTTACAGCACTCTTGTTACCTCTGGTTACGGCTTTGACCTTGTTGACTATGAATAATCAATCAATTATCTATGCCCTAGTCAGTTATATGTCCAAATCAATCAATCAATTACCTGGTGCCTAATCAATCAACTATGACATTCATTATCAATTAACCATTGAATCAATTATCTATCCGGTTGTCTGGTTAGCACAATCGGTAACGAGCGCGCTTCTCACCAATGCGACCCCGGGTTCGATCCTCGACTGGGGCAGTATGTGAGGTGGTATGATGGTCGCCAGACTGGACAAGTGGGTTTCCCCCGGGTACTCTGTAGCCTATTTCATCAACATTGCAAAGTATACTTTACTAGCAAAGTATACTTTGAGGGAGTAATCATTTATTTTTCCCGAAATGCATTATTTCATATAGAACTAACAAATGCATATATTTCATGATTAAAAGTATGCAGAATTATTATACTGAATTTATTACCTTATCACAGCCATTAAATGGCTGTGATAATGTAATAAATTCAGTATAATAAAAATTTATAATTTTTTCAAAAAATTGAAAATTTCTCCCTCAAAGTATACTTTGCTACTAAAGTATACTTTGCAATGTTGATGAAATAGGCTACTGGTTTTCTCCCACATGAATGACCGCCCTTACGCCTTCATCTATGCCAACAAAAGCACTTGTACACATTGTAAGTGCTCTCACGCTTGTTTGTAATCGTTGTAATATAAATAAAGTTTAATTATCTCTATCATAATCAATCAATCAATCAATTATCTTTCTGTGATCTAACCAGACTTATATGGAGGGAGTAAACAAAAATGTTTAGCTTATTTTTTTCATTTATTGATGCTTTTAGGTATATTTAACTCTTTGCATGCTGGGAAACTTGAGGGCTATAAATAGTTCAAAACTAGCGGACAAAAATTCATCATATTTTCTTTTATTTCTCCTTGTAAATATCATGAATATGTCTTGGACATGAATATGTCCCGAGGACTCAATTCTAATGAAATTCCAAGATATATTTACAGAGAGAAATAAAACATATACCGGTAGTCCTAATTTGTTTGGCGGATATATTCGCCGCTAGCGTGCAAAGAGTTAATGTATTTATAGACCTCGGTCCGTTACTTCAACCTGTGGATCTAACCAAGTTTAATTATATCATAATCAATCAATCAATTATCTCTGACCAATCACTCAATGTTTAACTATCTCTATCATAACCAATCAATCAATTATCTCTGACCAATCACTCAAAGTTTAATTATATCTATGATAATCAATCAATCAATTATCTCTGACCAATCACTCAATGTTTCAGGGTATCATGCTGGTATATGATATCACCAACGAGAAGTCCTACGACAATATCCGAAACTGGATCCGAAATATTGAAGAGGTAACTATAATCCCATCTATCCATAGCCAGTATCATCATAATCTCCAAATGATTTACAGGGATCAAACTCTACGGTCTGTTTCACGATTTTTACGGTTGTAAACAATGCAAAACAATATTTTTTTTCGATAATATTAAATTATAGCAAAATTTAAGAATTGGCCTTCTTTTTATTTTGTGAAATTTGGTCAAATATTGAAACCTGGCTAGTTAGCTTGAAAAACTAAGAGAAAAAAAGTTGAATATTGAAAGATCAGCCCACTATTTCTGAAATGAGAAAAATTTCCCCATGTCAAATCCCCATAGAAGTCGTGAAACAGACAGTAGATCCCATTGATAACAAAAACATATTCCCCATGTGTCGTAAACTTATCTATTTTTAAACAGTTTTCTTAATCTCGGACTTCAGTTTTTGTTGGGCTTGCAGAGAGCTCAACATGATGATCAAAATGTCGGTATAACCACAGGTGGAAGACTCGGACCTATGACACCAACAAAAATGCCTATTAAAAAAATCCCATTACCCCACCCACTTGGTCTCGTACAGTACCATATGCTATATAGCATATGGTACTGTACCAGACCAAGTGGGTGGGGTAATGGGATTTCTTTCATAGGCATTTTTAGCTCGACTATTCGAAGAATAAGTAGAGCTTATGTTGTCACCCCGGCGTCGGCGTCGGCGTCGGCGTCACCGTCACGCCTTGGTTAAGGTTTTTAGTCAAGCTTGTATATGGAATACTACTGGCCCTACACCCACCATACTTGGACAACTTCATCTCCTAGTGATGTACATCAATAACCCCTGATCTATATTTGACCTTGACCTACATTTACTCTTGAATTACTTGCTTAATTCCCCTTGGTTAAGGCTTTTAGTCAACCTTGGTTAATGTTTTTAGTCAAGTTTGTATATGCAATACTACTGGCCCTACACCCACCATACTTGGACAACTTCATCTCCTAGTGATGCACATCAATAACCCCTGATATATATTTGACCTTGACCTATATTTCCTCTTGAATTACTTACTTAATTCCCCTTGGTTAAGGTTTTTTGTCAACCTTGGTTAAGTTTTTTTTTCAAGCTTGTACATTGAATACTATTGTGCATCCAGACACCATACTTCGACAACCTTTTCTCATAGGTATGTACATCAATAACCCCTGATCTATATTTGACCTTCACCTACATTTCCTCTACAATTACTTACTTAATTCCTTTTGGTTAAGGTTTTTAGTCAACCTTCTATATGGAATACTACTGGCCCTACACCCACCATACTTGGACAACTTCATCTCCTAGTGATGTACATCAACAACCCCTGATCTATATTTGACCTTGACCTACATTTCCTCTTCAATTACTTAATTCCCCTTGGTTAACGTTTTTAGTCAAGCTTGTAGATGGAATACTCCTGGCCCTACACCAACCATACTTGGACAACTTCATCTAGTGATGTACATCAACAACCCCTGACCTATATTTGACCTTGACCTACATTTAACCTTGAATTACTTACTTAATTCCCCTTGGTTAAGGTTTTTACTCGACCTTGGTTAAGCTTTTTACTCAAGCTTGTACATGGAATACTATTGTGCATACAGACACCATAATTGGACAACCTTTTCTCATAGTGATGTACATCAATAACCCCTGATCTATATTTGACCTTCACCTACATTTCCTCTTGAATTACTTACTTAATTCTCTTTGGTTAAGGTTTTTACTCAAGCTTGTAGATGGAATACTCCTGGCCTTACACCAACCATACTTGGACAACTTCATCTCCTAGTGATGTACATCAACAACCCCTGACCTATATTTGACCTTCACCAACATTTAACCTTAAATTACTTACTTAATTCCCCTTGGTTAAGGTTTTTACTCAACCTTGGTTAAGGTTATTAGTCAAGCTTGTAGATGGAATACTATTGTGCATACATACACCATACTTGGATAACTTTTTCTCATAAGGATGTACATCAATAACCCCTGACCTTTATTTTACCTTCACCTACATTTAACCTTGAATTACTTGGTTAATGTTTATAGTCAAGCTTGTATATGGAATACTTCTGGGCCTACATCAACCATACTTGGACAACTTCATCTCCTAGTGATGTACATCAATAATCCCTGACCTATATTTGACCTTCACCTACTTTTACCCTTGGATTACTTAGTTATCTCCCCTTGGTTATGGTTTTTACTCAAGCTTGTATATGGAATACTCCTGGGCCTACAGCAACCATACTTGGAAAACCACGCACCAACGTCCAAGGTCAAGGTCACTGTTGAAGGTCAAAGGTCAAACCTATTGAAATTCCCTTCCGCTCTATATCTTCTACACCGATGCATGGATTATCAAATGGCTTGGCACAAATGTTTCTCATGATGAGAAGGTGTGTCGCGATCAATAACCACGCACCTACGTCCAAGGTCAAGGTCACAGTTGAAGGTCAAAGGTCAAACCTATTGAAATTCCCTTCCGCTCTATATCTTCTACACCGATGCATGGATTATCAAATTGCTAACCACACACCTACGTCCAAGGTCACAGTTGAATGTCAAAGGTCAAACCTATTGAAATTCCCTTCCGCTCTATATCTTCTACACCGATGCATGGATTATCAAATGGCTTGGCACAAATGTTTCTCATGATGAGAAGGTGTGTCGCAATCAATAACCACGCATCTACGTCCAAGGTCAAGGTCACAGTTGAAGGTCAAAGGTCAAACCTTCCGCTCTATGTCTTCTACACCGATGCATGGATTATCAAATGCCTTGGCACAAATATTTCTCGGGATGAGAAGGTGTGTCGCGATCAATAACCACGCACCTACATCCAAGGTCAAGGTCACAGTTGAAGGTCAAAGGTAAAAAATATTGAAATTCCCAAATGGCTTGGCACAAATGTTTCTCACGATGAGAAGGTGTGTCGCGTTCAATAACCACGCACCTACGTCCGAGGTCAAGGTCACTGTTGAAGGTCAAAGGTCAAACCTATTGAAATTCCCTTCCGCTCTATGTCTTCTACAACGATGCATGGATTATCAAATGGCTTGGCACAAATGTTTCTCGTTATGAGAAGGTGTGTCGCGATCAATAACCACGCACCTATGTCCAAGGTCAAGGTCACAGTTGAAGGTCAAAGGTCAAACCTATTGAAATTCCCTTCCGCTCTATATCTTCTACACTGATGCATGGATTATCAAATTGCTAACCACGCACCTACGTCCAAGGTCACAGTTGAAGGTCAAAGGTCAAACCTATTGAAATTCCCTTCCGCTCTATATCTTCTACACCGATGCATGGATTATCAAATGGCTTGGCACAAATGTTTCTCATGATGAGAAGGTGTGTCACAATCTTCTACACCGATGCATGGATTATCACACTATGCCCAGGGTCAAGGTCACAGACTTGATGCGTTTGAAACCTTAACGGTCGGCTAAATGGCTTATAATAAAAAAAATGCCTCGTTTTCTTTGGCTGCCAGTGGGGGTATTTGTGTGGCGACAGGCCACATTTCTAGTTTCCCTTGGTTAATGTTTTTAGTCAACCTTGGTTAAGGTTTTTATGCAGGCCGCAGCCACCTTCTTTGTCAAGCTATGTGTACATCGACAACCCTCGTAGTCGAGCTATGCTGTTCTCCTACAGCTCTTGTTGTTTGTGTCATAGGTCCGAGTCTTCCACCTGTGAGTATAACTCGAGCGACTCTAACATTTTGGTTTTTGGTGGATAAAATACCCTTGCTCATCAGATTTCTGGGAGTATCCATTGATCAGATTCTCTAGTTTTTCTCGACAACGATTTTTGTGAAGCCTGCATGCAGCGAGCTCGATCCATGAATCAGAATTACGTGTGTGCACATCTCCAGATAAGGTGCGTATTTGCATATTTTATGCACTTATTTTAGCAGAATACGTATTGATTATCAAAAGTGTGAGTACAAAATACTCACTGCAATTTGAAAATATGCATTGATTTTGTACTGAAAATACTGTAATAAAGTTGAAAATATACTTTAATATTTGAACTGCAAAAAGCAAACAGTGCTCAAATGAATTTGAAATATGGACGTATAATACTCTTTAGATACAAAACCTAACTGGAGCTCTGTGTGTGTGTGTGTTTGTGCGTCATGCTTCAACTGCATCTCACTTCAGAAAATGTCATTCACATTCCGCGTCTCCCACCCTTCACCCACAGGGGTGAAATTTGGGATTTGACACGGCTTAAATTGACCTCTGCTGACAGGCCATTAAATGCTGTTTAATGTAACATTCCTATGAATTGCTTAGCTGAGGTTGACTAGACTTCTCAGGGATGCTGTATGGGTTGAACAGTTTCACAATTGTTAAAATACAAAGTGCATGATCACGTGGTTACAACAACAGCAACGATTACTGAAACTTCCAGAAGCACCTCCGATTCAAAGTACGTGTTCAGTTGTTATATTGTCCTTATTATGTAATGGATTTAAATGCGTCTTGTTAAGCTGCATTTGTAGTCTCGGTACTTTGTCCCAAGCTTCTGTCGTGATTACTGTCAATACTGATACTGAACATTCGCAAAAACGACAAAAGTATGTGCCGAGGTCCCGGGACCACCAAATACATGTAAAGAAGACGCGGTTGCTGCGCCATATTTCATCAAAATCCGTTGCATATTAAGGAAAATATAAAATAATGTTTTCTTTGGAGTGGGCGCGCTTTCAACACATTCAGACATTGTTGTTGTGGTAACCAGGTGATCATGCACCTTGAAATAGCCCTAGGATGTCCACTCCAAGATAACCCATAGGGTCATGTTTGGTCTCTTGTTACTTAGGGGCCAGCTTTCCTGCTTCGTCTCTTGTTACATTTCGATTTGAATCAATCAGTTTGATACAGATCTTGAGGACGTATTGGCTCACAAAAATGTTGATTTTAGTCATGGTCAGGTGAGCGACACCGGCCCACTTTGGCCTCTAGTTTGACCTCTAGTTTGACCTCTAGTTGCCATTATTTCCAGGAGCTGGCGTTAGACCATGTAAGCTACCAGTTCGGCTACCCGACCCTTCGTTATAAACTCGGAATTATTACAATTATCTACTTCTTCATTAAGGCCATGCAATTGTTTTTCTCTTCTAAGCGTCCACCTGGATAGCCAAAACCTACTTACTTATCTGTAGCATATTTCATATAGAACTAACAAATGCATATATTTTTGATTAAAAGTATGCAGAATTATTATACTGAATTTATTACATTATCACAGCCAAATTGGCTGTGATAATGTAATAAATTCAGTATAATAAAAATTAAAAGTTATCATAAAATTGAAAATTTCTCCCTCAAAGTATACTTTGCTACTAAAGTATACTTTGCAATGTTGGTGAAATAGGCTACTGGTAAAAACAAACAAGGCCTTGAAAAAAAAAAACAAACGGAAATTTATGTTAAAAACTTCCCCAACCCTTTGCAGGGTTGAGGAAGTTTTTAACATAAATTTAAATCTCCGCTGTATAGTAAGGAAACACTCTATTCATGAACGGATTTAAAACTGACAAGTCCCAAATCAATTATCATATTACTTCACCAGTAAATAGTGTAAAATTGCTGACACAGTTTTTTTTTTTCATAGAACCACGCTCAAAACATACACGCACGCGGACGCTTAACAGAGAAAGAACTTTGTATGGCCTAATATTATATTCCCACATGCACGCATTGTGAAATGTAATTTGGACAAATATTGTTTCTTCATACATACATACATCAGTAGCCTATATTTCATAACAATTGCAAAGCATACTTATCTAGCAAAGTATAATTTGAGGGAATAATCATTTATTTTTCCTGATTGCATTAGTCATATAGAACTAACGACTGCATATATTTGATGATCAAAAAAAGTATGCAGAATTATTATACTGAATTTATTATATTATCACAGCCAAAATGCGAGGCCATCGTTTTTCTCTGTTAGGCATGCACCCAGATAGCCAAAACCTACTACATTATTTGTTAAAGCTTACATTCATTTTTTTGCAAATTACTATATCTCTGTGACCACTTGCGATATCAACTTGAAACTTCATATATACACATTGATCACGATCCATATTTTCATTGTATACCCTACCCATGCTGCCCTGGAGCTCAAGGTCAAATGACTTAGAATTTTGTTTAAAGCTTACGTTAAAGTTTTTCAAATTGCTATATCTCTGAGACCGCTTGCGATATCAACTTGAAACTCCACATACACATTAATCACCATCCAATTTTCATTGTATACCCTACCCATGCTGCCCAGGAGCCCACGGTCAAGGTAAAATTACTTTAAACTTTTTGTTAAAGTTTTACGATAAAAGTTTTTCGAATTCAATTCAAATTAGCATCCAAATATTTATGGTAATAAAACATTGCGACTTTAGGAGTGCAATATCGTTACGCGGCGGAACGAGTGGCATATATCCACATACAAATCAAATAACCTTTTTATTATATACGTACATCATTCGCAACGTGCTTCAAAAAATATACAAAATAAACTATTACAAATTAGTGGTGATCTAGACAGTACTATTTTGTGATGTGAAGCGTAGTTCCAGCACTGGCCAATATGAACTCACGAGACATGAATATGGGAAAATATTGACGTCTTGCGTTGCATTGTATATGGTCCTCTACTTGGAAGCTGCTGTTAATACAGAGCTCCAGATAAGCTTTGTGTCTAAAGCGTACTATACCCCCTGATTTCAAAATAATTGCGTATTTTACTTTTACAAATGGATTATTGATTTTCTTCATTACTAAATAGGGAACAAATGATAAAAAAATATAACAAATTTAAACATTCACTTATTTTAGCTGCAAAATGCAAACACTGTTTGCTTTTTGCAGGTCAACTAAGTGAATTTTCAACTTTATGACAGTATTTTCACTACTCGATTTGAAAATCAATGCGTATTTTCACATTGCTCTGCGTAGTTTGAACTCCCACTTTTGATAATCAGTGCGTATTCAGCTAAAATAATTACGTGAAATACGCCAATACGCACCTTATCTGGAGCTCTGTCAATATCTTCACAATTTTATTCCATTGCTTTCTTTTGTATGTATTGAATATAACCAAACCTTACACTATATTTTCCCTCACAGGTGGAAGACTCTCGCCCAATACTAAAAAAATGAACATTAAAATATCATATTATCCCACCCACCTGCTGTTTAACTGGTTAATAAGGGTGCCTGGCTATACACAGAGTTTTAATTCAACTACCATTTTGAAATACCGGATTTATTTCCCTTGACAATTCGTTCCCTCGAATTAACAATTCGTTCCCACGATATAACAGTTCGTTGCCACAAATTTGTGGGAACAAATTGTTATTTCGTGGGAACGAATTGTTAAATTGAGGGAACAAATTGTTAATTTGTGGGAACAAATTGTTAAATTGAAGGAAGAAATTGATATTTCGTGGGAACGAATTGATATTTCGTGGGAACGAATTAAAAAAAAAAGAAATTCTACGTCCATTGCGGGCCTCCGTAGTTATGTCATTATTTTCAATGTATATGTTTTATTATGCCACCGGGTTTCGAAGATATATATAGTGTTTGGACCGTCTGTCTGTCCGTCCGTCCGTCCGTCCGTCCGTCCGGGCACACATTAGGGTACTTATGTGGCTAGCCCCACAGGGTTATGGACTTAGTAAAGGATAGGGTTGGTTACAATTAGCCACCTAAAAAATTGTTTTATGTGGCTAAAAATCGTTTTATGTGGCTAATATTTAACATGTGATAAGCCACATACGTATAGTACTGTAAGAACGTCCATCTGTCCATCCGTCACACTTTTTGGTTAACCAATTTGTCACAGTTTCTCAAATATGCTGCAGGTGGCATCCGCGTTCGACAGACGCATTTCTTGTTTTCAATGTATATGTTTTAGTTCTAGGAGTCTTTCAGCTGTGCCTTCCCTTGCTTGATATGCACACAAGGCGTACAAAATGTTTTGCTCCTCGCCCAACCGGAAAACTACAATTAACCCTTACACCGCTATCTTAATTTTTCGTCGTCTGCTGTTTATTTTCTATTTTTATCATCAAAAACATGCTTTGACTTCACTGTAGAATAATTTACAACATGCTTGACAGCACTTCAGAATCATTTCCATTGGAAATGATTCTGAAGTGCTGTGAAACCATGTCTTTATTGAGAAATAAGGCAAGATATAAAAGCAACCACAGACAACAATTGTTGTGTGTAGCGATCTAAGGGTTAAAATTTACTACTCACCCTGACAAAACTGTTACTTACCCAACATTATAAAAAAAAAATTCTGTTACTCGCAATGACGGACGTTCCGTTGTTGTTGAATCAATTTATATATCAACAAATATCTGTATTTCCCAACATGCACCACAGGAAGATGATCCTTGGTAACAAATGCGTTACAACAGATAAATCACAAAAAGCAACCATTCAATAAAACAAGCAAGAATCAATCAACATTTATCTATATTTCCCAGCATGATGAGACTCTTTCCTAAATGACTCTTTTGTGTTGATGGGCCGTTAAGCACCATTCTATTCCTGTCCCAGTATGTAGATGCATCACATTTTGTATAGAAGATGGTTCTGGACAAGTCCTGTGATTTGACTGACAAACAGGTTGCAACACACCGAAAGTCGTCGGACATGTCCGTTAAAATTGTCCGATGGTAAACCCGGAAGTCGCCGGACCGAATGTCCGCCTTTTCTATTCTCTAAGCTTCAATGAAATCACCTTCCTTTGATGTACTTAAAAGGGCTCTTACATATCACACAAAATCAATTTTATTTTTATATTTAATGTGTTTCTTTTCGGTCTGGTGAATTTTTGTCCGGTCTGCTAAAAATTTCAAGTTTACCAGACCGAATGTCCTGTAAAGTTTTGGCAGTTTTGTGGGGATTGCACCATGCATTCAATCAATCGATCAATCAATCAACAATTATGTATGTTTCCCAGCATTTGTCGTATGACATAGAGTAGATCTAAACCTCCTCAATCACATTCTTTCTGATAAAGGGACGTGGATCACATCACAATAGCACATTTAAGCACAATAGCAATTTTACGCACAATAGCAGGCACGTCGGAAGGCAGCTGGCATTGGGGTCACAAGGCCCCCTCTTAAAAAATGGTTAATGACGCGCTAGCGCGATGCGCATCGTAGGGCAGGGGGGTGGGGGAATTTGGAGGTCCTCCCCAAAGAAAACCAGAACTCCTCAGACGCGATTTCCCGGTACACAGGTCACTACTGTCTGTTCCACGTTTTGCTGCCGACAAACTTTTGGCTATTAAACACATTAAATCTAAACAATATTTAAAAATAAGTACTTTTTGTCGCGCCCGCTTGCGGAAAGCGCGATATAGTCGGCACTTTGTTGTCGCGCCCGCTTGCGGAAAGCCCGATATAGTCGGCACTTTGGCGTACGTACATACGTACATACGTGTGTCCGGTTAAAGTTTTTGGTTAAAGTTTTTCGTTATACTATATCTCTGCAACTGCTTCGCCCATTACCTTGAAACTTCACATACGTGTGTCCGGTTAAAGTTTTTGGTTAAAGTTTTTCGTTATACTATATCTCTGCAACTGTTTCGCCCATTATCTTGAAACTTCACATGGGTGTTTATCATCGTCTATATTTACATTCTACCCCCCTACCGTGTGGCCCCTGTCAAGGTCTGATTACTTTGAAATTGTTGGTTAAAGTTTTTGGTTAAAGTTTTTTGGTTAAAGTTTTTCGTTACACTATGTCTCTGCAACTGCTTCGCCCATTACCTTGAAACTTCACATGGTGTTTATCATCATTGTCACGCCCGCTTGCGGAAAGCATGATATTTAGTCGCCACTTTGGCGTACGTCTGTCTGTCCGTACGTCCGTGTGTCCGGTTAAAGTTTTTTGGTTAAAGTTTTTCCGTCTCTATATCTATATCAAGGTGCGACATGCAGGCCGCGGCCATCTAGTTTATCAATAACAACAAAGTCACCCTCCCCAAAAAACATTATTTGATGAAATTCCATCAAATATTTATTTTATTGCGAAAAAGCGATTTTCCTATGGGAATTGAACATGGGAATTCAATTTCCAAAAAATTGGAAATTGACTCTGAAACCTGGCGAGATAGCTTGAAAATGATGTAACTTAGAAAACAAAAATTAGATTTTTAATATTTAAATATTTCCCATAGGAAAATCGTTTTTTCGCAATAAAATCAATATTTGATGGAATTTCATCAAATACATTTTTTTGGGGAGGGTGACGTGGAACAAACAGTAGTATTTCACCTATTAGTGCTGCACAACGTCCACCCAGCACGCCAAAATACTGGGGCCACAGCCCCAGCTGCGACACCTCTGAATGAATGGTACATGTATATGAGCATTTGAGTATTGAAATTTACTATTCTGCATTCATTTTTTGTCTCCCATGCCCACTGCATGTGGCTCGAGATTATTTGCTTCTCAATAAAGGTTCTGTTCTGTTCAGTAATAAATGTGATATGATTAACAATTAACAGGTCACAACGGCCCATCCAATCAACCAATCAATCAATTACCTGTTACTGTATCAGACAAGCTATGTGATTTACAAATTTACAATAGTCTGTAAATGACCGTTTTAAAGATGACAAAATGTTCAAGCAAATGCGGAATTGAATATCCGCATTTGCCTCTGAACATATAACTGTATCAGACAAGCTATGTGATTTACAAATTTACGATAGTCTGTAAATGACGTTTAAAGATGACAAAATGTTCAGAGCAAATGCGGAATAGAATACCGCATTTGCTCTGAACATTTTGTCAACAGTTGACCTCGTTTACAGGAAATATAATAGTTTCAGTAAATATTTTTTGTGAAAAATCACACGTCTTCTTCGGTCCAAAATAACTTTGCTCGTCTCATATCTGTAAAAAACCAATCAATTAATCAATCATTCAATCAATTATCTATATTTCCCAGCATGCATCGTGGGACGTAGAGAGATGATCCTGGGTAACAAATGTGATACGACGGACAAGGGATAACAGGTCATAAAACCACATTCAATCAATAAATCAATTACCTATATTCGTAAAACACCAATCAATCAACCACCTATCAATGAATTATCTATATTTCCCAGCATGCATCGCGGGATGTAGAGAAGATGATCCTGGGTAACAAATGTGATATGACGGATAGGCGACAGGTCGCAAAGGACAAAGGGGAGCAGCTCGCCATCGAGCACGGAATAAAGTTCATGGAAACGAGCGCCAAGGCGAGCATTAACGTCGAGGACGCGTTCTTCACGCTGGCACGAGATATAAAGGCAAAAATGGACAGGAAATCGGTATGTATTTCCTGGTCGTAATTTACGTCAATATTATGGCTTTGTTGTTGCATAGAAACAGCCTCAGATATAAATTGCAAGGTGGATGGGAAATCTGAATGTATTCAGGGCTCCAGATAAGGAATTTGTAATTGTGTATAGTCACTCCATCATTTCTGAAGCAATTGGGTATTTCAAAACATTTGAGTATTTCAAAACATGTCTTGGCATTTCATGTTATGATATGATAATGATATACCAAGATGTGTTTTCATGGAAAAATAAGAAAATATGCTATATTTGTGGTCTGTTTATTATTTTCTGTAGCATGATAAAGATACCACAAATTTTTGCTTTTTGATACTCATTACTTCTGATTTCAATTGGGTTTTTGGTTTTGTGACCAGTGTAGATCAGTAGCCGATTTCATCAACATTGCAAAGTATACTTACCTAGCAAAGATCATTGATTTTTCCGAAATGCATTATTTCATGCAGAACTAACGATTGCATATATTTGATGATTAAAACTATGCAGAATTATTATACTGAATTTATTACATTATCACAGCCAAAATTGGCTGTGATAATGTAATAAATTCAGTATAATAAAAATTAATAAATTGATCCGAAAATTGAAAATTTCTCCCTCAAAGTATACTTTGCTAGGAAAGTATACTTTGCAATGTTGATGAAATCGGCTACAGGAGCTCTGAGTATTTAATTGAGTATTTAAGCAAATACGCACCTTATCTGGAGCTCTGAGTGCCCATGTTTTACAAACATAATGTCCAGTTAGGGCTCTGCTGAGACTCCTAGCTGCCCTGTAGGTTTCGCCCTGTCTGTCTCTTCATTTATTTTTTGTAAGTGTTTCTAAGAGTTTCTCAAATCACCTATAGGGGCCCTTTAGTCTGTTTTACGAAAGCTGCCCAAATTTTACAGCCATATAAACAATTTGAAAACAATATTTTTCTCGATAATATTAAATTAAAGGAAAATTTAAGAATTAGCCTTATTGTTATTTCGTGAAATTTGGTAAAATATTGATTTTATTGCGAAAAAACAATTTCCCCATGTTAAATCCCCATAGACATCTTCACGGAGTGAAGATGTCTATGGGGATTTAACAAGGGGAAATATTTTAGAATTTCAGAAATATTGGACCGATTTTTAAAATTTAACTTTTGTTTTCTTAGTTGGATCATTTCCAAGCTATTTAGCCAGGTTTCGGAGTCAATTTCGTTTTTTGACTCGTCCCACCCCACACTCCTTTACCTCTTTTTCCCTCATGTTAAATTCCCATAGACAAATTAATTTTTCGTAATAAAACCAATATTTGACCAAATTTAACGAAATAAAAACAAGGCTCATTCTTAAATTTTGCTTTAATTTCATATTATCGAAAAGAATACTGTTTTTGCATTGCTTATATAGCTGTAAAATTTGGGCAGGTTTTGTGAAACAGAATATAAGTGCGTTGACAGCCGGTATTTTCTAGTTTCTGTCTATGTGACTGTGACTGTAGAATTGTGCTTATTGGTTTTGTGACCAGTGTAGATCAGTAGCCGATTTCATCAACATTGCAAAGTATACTTATCTAGCAAAGTATACTTTGAGGGAGTAATCATTTATTTTTCCCGAAATGCATTATTTCATATAGAACTAACCACTGGATATATTTGATAATTAAAAGTATGCAGAATTATTATACTGAATTTCTTACATTATCACAGCCAAAATTGGCTGTGATAATGTAATAAATTCAGTATAATGAAAATTAATAAATTTATCCTAAAATTGAAAATTTCTCCCTCAGACTGTGCAGGTGCATCGTTCTAATGACATATTTCACAACCAATTTTACCAAATGGTTCTTTAGATATAAGCAAAGTCTTGAGAACTTTATGACTGCTCCTGAATACATGTATCTGTTAGTGTTTCTTGGATGATTAAAAAATGGCATTTTTACAAAGGTACATTTTTAGCGCATACAGATTTGAAAATAGGGGTGGGCACATTTAGAATGCTAATGACATTTTACAATTTTGGTTGAATAATTTACCCCTTGTATGAGCAATATATACGATTATTCCTAATCCTATTACTTTTAGGGGAAGGGGTGACTTTGGGTGTGATATGGTCCTGGCACCAGATCAGCTTTTTAAGCACCAAAAAAATCAAAAAATTACCAATAATTCCAGTACAAAAATATTTACACAATTCCCTAACATTTGTCCAAAATTTATATCCCAGTAAGCTCCCACGCTGAACTACTTTCTACAGGTGCGTTGTCAGTACTGTCAATGTAAACAAATAGCTGCCGTCTGTCAAAATAAACACATTTTCTTGATGAATTTATTTCAAATTATAAGGAATGAATGGCCTTTTTGTGGAATTTCTGGGGATATAAACTTCGCGGGAATACTGGACGAGGCCTTCGACTTTTCCAAGTTTATACCCCGATAAATTCCACAAAAAAGGCCATTCATTCCTATATGAGATCCGTTGTAACTTTTGTGTCTACTTTCTCTGTTTTCCAGGAGGCATCAAGTCCACACATGAAGGGAAATATTAGCGTCACCGCCAATCAAACTTCGACGAAAAAGTCATTTTGGAAGTCGTGTACAATCATTTGATTGGACAATTCATTCAAACACAGCTCATCTCTGGTAGATAAACTTTTGAATTCTGACTACCACTATTCTATGGGTCAGGTTCAAATTCTAGAGCTATTCGATTGGTCGGATTCAAATTCTACAGCTATTCGATTGGCCATATTCAAATTATGTAGCTCTGATTGGCCAGTTGGATCAGATTTGAATGGGGTTAGATTCTCACACCATGCTGTTGTAACAAGATCACCGATTGGCCAGTCCTGTAGTACTACAACGCTGTGATTGGTGGATAGTGTTTGAACATTATGCAATGCCATGTAAGGTGATATTTGATTGGTTCACTACTGGGTAGTATCTATTTTTTACACCATTTTGTTAAGGGATTAGTGAGAAACGTAGATAGCTGTACATGTAAATGATATCTCCACAGATTGAGGTTGTTTTTTTTTAGCAAACTTTATCAAGGTGCATGCTCACGTGATTACAACAACAACAACAATGGCTGAAAGTATTGAAAGTTCGCCCACTCCAAAGTAATTATTATTTGATATTTTCCTTAATATGCAACGGATTTTGATGAAATATGGCGCAGCAAACACATATTCATAAGCTGCATTTGGTGGTCCCGGGAGTTCGGCACAGACGTATGTCGTTTTTGTGAAGAACACAGAAATCGATTCTTCGCAAAAACCACAGAAGTTTTGGGCCAAAGTACAAAGACCACCAAATGCAGCTTAACAAGACGCGTTTGATATATATTTCATCAAAATCCGTTACATAATAAGGACAAAATAAAAGAATACATACTTTGAATCGGAGGGTTTCTGGAAGTTTCTGCACCAGGCTAGTGTCTTTTGATATGAAGTTTATCAGGCAAGGCTAGGAATCGCGTAGGAATTCCGAGGCTTGCCATTTCCGAGCCAATCAAAAGGCACTATTATGGTATTCTATTTATCAGGTAACATTTTATTCTTGAAAATGAGCAAATATGACGTGGTTATCGAGAAAAAGAATGCGGATTTGTCAAAATTGTGTTGTTACGTTTATGTCATTCGGTAATCGGAATTGAAACATCAGTTTGTAATTTGTTGTGGCCCTGACGTGTGCCGAAAAGTCAATGCAAGATACAAAAACATGTTAATCAGTCCTTGCGTATTCGGTCAATACAGGGCAGGTTACCTGATAAATAGGCTATTTGAACTGCTAGCCAATAAAAGGCATCAAGTATTTCCAATTATCATCTTACACATCTACTCACTATGTTAATTGTTAAGACGCTTCCGTGACTGATTGGCGAACTGCGTAGGCCCTGATCAGTCTGCGCGGATGCGCAGACTGATCTGGGACTGCGCTGGTCACAAACTTCGTAGGATGACCAGTCTATTTGTGATTTTAAGCATAGGGCTGATTTATGGTGTTTACAAAAACAAATGGTGTTTACAAAAACAAATGGTATCCAAATATTTTGAGTTATTACCATATATGTGTCTTCCAGTTCAAACTGTCTTTATAATGACAGGGGCATATCAGGATTTAAAGAAAAAAAAATACTATAAAAAAATAAAACCTGTTTAATTGAAGATACATATATGACGATACTTCGACCGCTGATTTGTTTCACTTTTCACCAATATCGGTACATAAGTATCAGATTTTCTGTCTTGTTGAACGCAACAAGCTATGAAATCCGATATTTATGTATCTATTTGAATGAAAATAGAAACATCCCATCAGTACTAGTATCGTCATATATCTTCAATTAAACCCCTGTACACAGGGCCATGATTACAACACGTTTTTATTAAATCCTGAAAGAAAACATCAGCGGTGCTAGTATCGTCGTATATCTACCATTAAACCACTTTACATCGGGCCATGACGAAAACACCTTTTTATTTTTTATAGTATTTTTAAAAAGAAATTATGATATGCCCCTAGGCGAGAAACAGATATTATGTCTGCTGTTTCTTCATTTTTATACGCCCATTTGAAGAAAAAAACGGGACGTACAACGTATTCACGGCGGTACAGCTTTTCGTCTCGATAACTTATGTTCCACTTGATATCTTAACCAAATTTGATATACTATATCAGGGATTCAGCTGGCGATCGCCACTTTCGCAATTGGCGATAAAAATAAACAATTGGCGATAAAAATAATTCGAAAAAAAAAAAAAAAAAAAAAAAAAAAAAATAAATAAATAAATGTTTGTTTTTATTTTTTTCTTCGATAAATTGTAATTTTTTATTGGCAATTGTTTTATTTTTTTTGAAGTGGCAATTTTTTTATTTTCGCCAGTGGAATCCCTGCAATATATATATCATGGAAAGAAGAAGAACCGTATTCAGTCACAGCCACATTTTATGACCGTCAGAACTCTTGTTATCTCGTAGCAATAAAAATGTGTTGGCAACAAATGAGAATCATGTCAATTTGAGACAATTCTCATGCAAAGTCAAATACTTACATCGAAAAAAAAAGAGCGTAAATAGAGAATAGTATGTTAGTGCCGTGAATGGGAAAAAATATCTGGCAAGGCTCAAGAATTTCTTTATTTCTCATCAGAAGTATATGTAGTGACCACCATTTGAACCGTCTCGCCGAGATGGTTCAAATGAGTGGTCACAACATATACTTTGGTTCAGAAATAAGGAAAATAGTTAGTGCTGTGAATGGGAAAAAATATCAGGCAAGGCTCAGGAAACGGGATGGGCGAGGCTTGCCCATCCCGTTTCCGTGCCGCGCCCGTCAACACCTACACATAGCTTTAAAATGCAAAAAAATAACCCCAGCCGCATCGTAAAAATCGGAGAATCGACTAGTATGCAGTGATTAGGTCGTATTGACAGGATATCAAAAATGTTTCACGGCACCGCGTTTCACGGCACATACGTTCTGTGTTAATGGGATAAAATAAAATAAGCAGCAGATGGAAAAACATTATTCGGTGTGGGAAAGGCTTCAAGTTAAGATTTGTATATGCAATATATTCAGTCATGTATGTAAGATACATTGTGCATATTTTTTTCTCGTATCTTTATACCCCCCGCAACGAGTTGTGGGGGGGGGGGTATACTGTAGTCCGGTTGTCTGTCCGTCCGTCCGTCCCCGTCCGTCCTGTCCGTCCGTCACGTCCGTCCGTCCATCCGTCCGTGTGCGTATGTCCGTCACTAAGCTTAACAGAGAAATATGTTTATAACTTCTACTTCCTTCATCGAAAGTTTTTAATATTTCACCCATTCAATTTCATTCCTCTACGGCTCTACCATCATGCTGTGACAAATCCACGACCGTCCACCCCCGCTGATATCGAGGTCAAAGTCACATACTTCGTCTCTTCACAGAACTTAACATCAGAGAAATCTGTTATAACTTCTATTTCCTTCATCATAAATTCTTAATATTTCACCCATGCATTCCTCTAAGGCTCTACTATCATGCTGTGACAAATCCACGACCGTCCAATCCCCGCTGATCCCTAGGTCAAGGTCACAGGCCGACACACTTGGAAAAAATCTACATATTTAGTTTTAGAGGTACCTGAGCCCACGCGGGGGTGTATTCCGTAAGCCTCGCTTAATGACAAATCTAGTTTGTATACAGTGACTACCCTAGCATGTGCATATATACAGTAAATATTTTATCACGTATATGTATACATTAACTATCAGACCTCCAGATAAGCTGCGTATTGGCGTATTTTACGCAGTTATTTTAGCTGAATACGCATCGATTATCAAAAGTGGGAGTACAACAAACGCAGATCAATGTGGAAATCTGCATTGATTTTCAAAAAGAGTAGTGAAAATACTGTCATAAAGTTGAAAATTCACTTAGTTGAGCTGCAAAAAGCAAACATTATTTGCTTTTTGCAGCTCAAATAAGTGAATGTTTAAATTTGATATATTTCTTTTATCATTGTTTCAAATGAAGAAAATCAATAATCCATTTGTAAAAGTAAAATACGCAATGATTTTGAAATCAGGGGGTGTAGTACGCTTTAGACACAAAGCTTATCTGGAGCTATTCTGGAACTATTCTATCCAATTGTCCTCCGTTAAAAAAACTAACATGTTGTCAATAAAGGTATGCTTAGTCGAACGATTGATGTGTCCGGATTCAGGGATTCCGCTGGCGATCGCCACTTTCGAAATTGGCGATAAAAATAAACAATTGGCGATAAAAAATTACAATTTTCGAGAAAAAAAATGTTGTTTTTTTTTTTTGAAGTGGCAATTTTTTTATTTTCCCCAGCGGAATCTCTGTATATTGTTGTGTTTGCCAATGTCAATATTGCCTTTTCTCTACATATATTATCTAGTATCTCTCTTAATTGATCGGAATGATGTTGTATCCTTACTTATAAAAATGGACTTCCGTTGCGCATTTAAACACATTGCAACGCAAGATGTCAATATTTTTTCCATATTGACGTCTCGCGAATTCATATTGGTCAGTGCCGGAACTACGCTTCACCTCGCAAAATAGTTCCTTCTAAATCACCATTAATTTGTTTATTTTATTTACAGTTTGTATATTTTTGACGCGTACATGTATATAAATTGCGAATGATGTACGTATATAATACAAAGGTTATTTGATTTGTATGTGGATATATGCCACTCGTTCCGCCGCGCAACGATATTGTGCGACTTTAGGAGCGCAATATCGTTGCGCGGCCGAACGAGTGCATGTATCCACATACAAATCAAATAACTTATAATGGTATTGCTTTCTATATACAATACCAGGGCTCCAGATAAGGTGCGTATTTGCGTAAATACCCAATTAAAATTGCCAAAAACCCAATTGAAATCAGAAGTAGTGAGTATCAAAAAGCAATGAAAAATTTGTGGTATCTTTATCATGCTACAGAAAACAATAAACAGACCACAAATATAGCATATTTTCTTATTTTCCCATGAAAACACATCCAAGGAAACAATTCTAATGAAATACCAAGATGTGTTTTCATTTAGAAGCAAACTATTCAATGAGTGCGGTCTGCTGATGTGTAAACAGTTGTTTGATTCTATTTTACACAATTACAATTTTGAAATACCCAACTGCTTCATAAATGATGGGAGTGACAATACTGAATTACTAATTCCTTATCTGGAGCCCTGATATACAATACCTGTATGATCAGTGGACGTAAAACCCCAATCGTGGGTGGAGAACATTCGAAGGGTAATTTGTGGCTGTGACTGAAGAAATGGGGCTTATGGGATTTGTGACCAATGTAGCTCCTGATTAGGTCGTACTCTTGTAGCCTGATAACGATCTATTTGTGTGTAACAAGGTGTTTCATTGATGGAATGGCGAACAGTGCAGATCCTGGTCAGACTGTGCGGATGCGCAGGCTGATCTGTAGCCGATTTCATCAAAATTGCAAAGTATACTTTCCTAGCAAAGTATACTTTGAGGGAGCAATCATTGATTTTTCTGAAATGCATTATTTCATGCAGAACTAACGATTGCGTATATTTGATGATTAAAACTATGCAGAATTATTATACTGAATTTATTACATTATCACAGCCAAAATTGGCTGTGATAATGTAATAAATTCAGTGTAATAAAAATTAATAAATTTATCATAAAATTGAAAATTTGTCCCTCAAAGTATACTTTGCTACTAAAGTATACTTTGCAATGTTGATGAAATAGGCTACTGGATCTACACTTGTCGCAAAACCTATAAGCCCCATTTCTCCAGTCACAGCTACATTTATTGATAGGGTTTCATCCTTACCGGAATCTTGATATCCCTGTTATACCCAGTATATAAATAATATTATTAGGGACTACATGTATGTGATTCGGATGTAGTCCGGACCTGGCACTAGAACAGGTTGTTTTTTTAATTTCAGGGCTGAATATATATTTTTATTGTACATATTCAGTTCTGCTTTTAGGATCCACCCACCCCCCACCCACCACCACCAACCCCACCATCCTTATATGCGATTCAACCCCATTAACCTGGCCTAAAATGACCTTAGCGGTTGACCGGCCGTTAAACACAATTGAATAAATAAATTGTCGGCTTCTATGTTGCTAGCATTCATCATGTTCATTTGTAATTCACCAGAACTGCTTGAAGGATTGACTTGTTCTTTGTTCATTGTGACGAATACTATTTCTGTCAAACAAGGATAAAACGCATTGAAATGCGTGGCTGTGACCACAAACGGTCGGCATATTGATACGATAGTCAATTATACTTGAAGTAGAGAGAAAAAATGTAGTCATTGTATAGTCAATGTATTTATAATCCTAGATTATAAATACATTGACTATACAATGACTGCATTTTTTTTCTACATGTCAAGTGTTAATAGTACAATTTATCCCGTCAACACAGTGCGTATGTGCCGTGAAACAGGGTGCCGTGAAACATTTTTGATATCCTGTCAATACGACCTAATCACTGTGTATGAATAGTCGATTCTCCGATTTTGAGGGTGCAGCTGGGGTTATTTTTTGCATTTTAAAGCTATTTGTAGTGTTGATGGGATAAATAGAATAGTAGGTTAGTGCCGTGAATGGGAAAAATATCTGGCGCGGCACGGAAACGGGATCCTAATCCTTGCCAGGTATTTTTTCCTATTCATGGCGAGCCGAGCCAATACCGTTTCCTTATCTATTTTCCTTATTTCTGAACCAAAGTATATGTTGTGACCACTCATTTGAACCGTCTCGGCGAGACGGTTCAAATGAGTGGTCACAACATATACTTCTGATGAGAAATAAAGAAATTCTATTTTCCATTTCGCCCATCCCGTTTCATGAGCCTTGCCAGATATTTTTCCCCATTCACGGCGCTAACCTACTATATACTCTATAATGTAGACTGCATATTTTGTTCTTTTTAATGAGAAAATGTTGAGTGTGTGAATGTGTACAAATATTTTAGATGCAGTTTTAGATGGAACATTGTATGTTCAGGGTATGTGGTCACAAAACTTATCTGGAGCTCTGTTGTGTAGATAACGTGGCGGGTATCAGGAGGCATGCACACTTCGCTGTTACAACGGCACCAGTGATGCATGTTGGCACGTTGTTGACAGTCTTATGAAGCACAATGAAACCGTCTTGTCATGAGGTCGCATATGATTGTCAGTGTGGTAACATTTGGTATCAGACAAGAGTAACGTAATGTTTCCCTTCAATAGTAAATTTTCCTTCTTTAAATAACATTCAGCGAGTGGTTGTTATGGAGCATGAATGGTACTTTAGCGATGGGGTTCATCCTTTGCGGAATCCCAATGTCCGTGGTTTAGGCCACATGTACAGCTTTGGCTTTCTTGTACATGGATGTTGAATAACTATTATAAAAGTAGTAGGGTTATCACTAATTATATTACTTCTAGTGGACAAGGTTAAGTAATTCTGGTGTGGTGAGTACCGGACACCAGTGGTCTATTTCACCAACATTGCAAAGTATACTTTTCTAGCAAAGTATACTTTGAGGGAGTAATCATTTATTTTTCCCAAAATGCATTATTTCATATAGGACTAACGACTGCATATAATAGATGATTAAAAGTATGCAGAATTATTATACTGAATTTATTACATTATCACAGCCAAAATGGCTGTGATAATGTAATACATTCAGTAAAATAAAAAATAATATTTTTATCATTAAATTGAAAATTTCTCCCTCAAAGTAAAGTATACTTTGCTAGATAAGTATACTTGCAATTTTGATGAAATCGGCTGCAGATCAAGCTATTCAAATTTCAGGTTGCAAAACCCATAAGCCTCATTTCTCTAGTCAAAGCCACATATCATCAAAGTATGTTGGTTTGGTAGAATATCTGAAGTAAGAAAAAAATTTGTGAAAACAATTACATCAAATATGAGACCAGCCATGTGATTTCGTACCTAAGAAGACGTTATATATTCAGGAAGTGACGCCAAAAGGTGACAAAATTGTCATAGCAAATGATAATTCTACATTTGCTCCGAACATATTTTCAATTTCATTTTCGGAAAAAGTCCCAAATTTTGTAAATATATGTCGTGAGATATCGCATATCATGCTAGAAAGCCACAAGGCTCGTCTCATATTACGTCACTCGGTTACAAATCCAAGGTGATCACGTGGTTACAACAACAACAGCAAGTACTGAAACTTCCAGAAGCCCTCAGATTCAAAGTATGTATTCTTTTATTTTGTCCTTATTATGTAATGGATTTTGATGAAATATGGCACATCAAACGCATCTTGTTAAGCTGCATTTGGTGGCCTCGGTACTTTGGTCCAAACTTCTGTCATTTTTGCGAAGAATCGATTTCTGTGTCTCCAGACACGGAAATGGATTCTTCGCAAATATGACAGAAGTATGTGCCGAACTCCCGGTACCACCAAATGCAGCTCATGAAGACGCGTTTGCTGCACCATATTTCATCATAATCCGTTGCCTATTAAGGAAAATATAAAATTATACTTACTTTGGAGTGGGCGCGTTTTCAACACTTTCAGCCATTGTTGTTGCTGTTGTAAGTACGAGACCATACACCTTGAAATCCACGTGATCACATACCCTGATGATATACTTACAAGTATGTAAAGCAGAATCTCTGACGCAATGATTGTAAAACTTTCTAAATTTGGCTGAACCATAGAGCACAGCTCGAGCTCCACCAGTCACACTGCTTGATGAAGTTGAGTACATGTTTTGTATTCATGCTCAGAAAGCGTTATACCGGTAGTCAAGAGTTTGTGATTGTAATACATTCGAGCACATTTGGCAGTTTGATGGCCGAGACATAGAGAATACCAGGCTAGTGTCTTTTGATATCAAGTTTATCAGGCAAGGCTATGAAACGCTTAGAATTCCTACCGTTTCCGAGCTGAGCCTGATAAACTGATATCAAAAGACAGTAGCCTGGTACTCTATTTATCAGGTAACGTTTTATGCTCGAAAATGACCACAGATGACGTCGTTATCTATGGACAGAACGTGGACTTGTTAACGTAGCGTCACGTGACGTCATCCGACCAATGGAACATTAGTTTTCACTTCGTTTAATGTTTGTATCAGGTTAATGCCTGATACAACAATATGTTAGCTGTCGTTACGTATTTGGTCAATACAGGGCAGGTTACCTGATAATGCACTGTACTGAGCATAGTCTCGAAATTTGCTCTCGAAATCATGCAGTTTGATTGGCTGAGACCGAGCACAGCTCGGCCTCAGCCAATCAAACTGCATGATTTCGAACTGAGTTCATGCAAGGAAAGGTTTACACTCAGAAGCCCAGAATGTGATTATGTTTGTGCCTCATCATGTCTATTTAATATAGTTTCTCAATACAATCATGGAAAAATCTCAATATTATCCACTGTTCTGATTTTTACGCCTATAGCCAGTGTGTTATTTATCGACTACAGATAGTTTATGGCCCTGTTTTAACCACAAGTTTAAACTCCATTCAGTCAAGCCATCAGTTATCCTTACCGTATTCCGACTGGATACCTGGTTTGGCTGAATATATCTTTGTTTGGTTTGGAGCATGCGATGTGTAATTTAATGATCGGGGTTCATCCTTACCGGAATCCCGACTGGAGACCTGGCGCCCGTTTCACTGTTTTTATCTTTTCTATCCATAATGGGGGGTGGGGGGGGGGGGGTGGGGGGGGGGGAGTGGGTGGCAGGTGGGAGCACGCGATGGGTAATTTAACGATCGGGGTTCATCTTACCGGAATCCCGACTGGAGACCTGGTTTGGCCCTCACATACGTCTTTGGCATTTTGTATGTGACAGTTGAATCTGGTTATAATCCTTATAAGAGTAATCCTACCGGTATTACTTTTAAATAGGGGAAGGGGCCAAGTGACTTTGGTGCGGTATGGACCTGGCACCAGGTCAGGTTTCAGGGCTGAATATGTTGTATCTCGATGTAAATATTCCGTTCTGATTTTGGGATTTTCCCCCCAATGTAGCAGGTTAAAACGGGATCGAACCTGTTTGCCCGGCCTTACATGACCTTAGCTGTTGATAGGCCATTAAACACCAATAAACAAAAATTCACTGAACTTCGTACGACTAAAATGTTCGTAAGTAAAAATTTCGGATCGTCTGGAAATTTCAATTGATGGATTTACATTTATTGAGCATAGGCTGCATATGCAGCCTATGCTCAATAGATGTGAATCCCGTACTTGTTTACAAGAAAACATTGTTGATGTGAAATTTACAGACTATCATAATTTTGCACTTACGAACATTTTAGTTATAAGAAGTTTAGTGAAACGGCCCTCAGGTTTGACCCTCAATTACGTATTTGGCTTTCTTGTATGTGAGAGTTGAATCTGGTTATACCCATTATAAGTGTAATACGATTATTCCTAATCCTATTAAATTTCAGGTCTGAATATATATTTATGTTCAGTGTAACTATATGATACTCTGCTCTGATTTTGGGACCCCCGCCCCCCACAATACAGTTAAATCTGTTGGCCCGGCCTTAAATGACCTTAGTTGTTGATAGGCTTAGTTAAACACCAATAAATAAAATCCATCCGTTTGTCTATCATTACCGAACTTAATACACAGGTATGGCTATCCACCCAGTTGTATTCGAATGACACTGGCATTCGTGTGTGAGATACGCACCAACGATCTCCTTGTCTATAACTCACTCACTCAGTTTGTTGTAACCCGGATGTTTGTATCAGTAGCCTATTTCATCAACATTGCAAAGTATACTTTACTAGCAAAGTATACTTTGAGGGAGTAATCATTTATTTTTCCTGAAATGCATTATTTCATATAGAACTAACAACTGCATATATTTCATGATTAAAAGTATGCAGAATTATTATACTGAATTTATTACATTATCACAGCCAAATTGGCTGTGATAATTTAATAAATTCAGTATGATAAAAATTAATAAATTTATCATAAAATTGAAAATTTCTCCCGCAAAGTATACTTTGCTACTAAAGTATACTTTGCAATGTTGATGAAATAGGCTACAGGTCAATGCCTCCGTCATCATTATCAGTCAAATACGGTCAATACATGGCAGGTTACCTGATAATGCGCTGTACTGAGCATAGTCTCGAAATTTGCTCTCAAAATCACACAGTTTGATTGGCTGCTCAGCCAATCAAACTGCATGATTTCGAACTCCTTGACCCCGACCAGACTTAGATTTTGACGTAGGTGAAACACTCGGACACATGACCCTAAATAATGGATATTAACCCTTTAAGCCCTAAGTAACTGGAATGGACTGTGATGTGTTAATTTTCCGACCAATCCAACCATCACAAAATGATTTTCAGACTAGCCCATTTATGAAAAGGGCGTGTTTTTGCTCTCAAAGTTAAAAAAAAAGTGCAGATCCTGATGAGACGGCTCTTGTGGTTGGTTGGGAGCAAGCGACTTTAGCATTTTGTATGCTAAATGTGACAGTTGAATCTGGTTCTACCCCTTATTTGAGTATTAAGATTATTTGTAATCCTAGTTTAGGGGAAGGAGCCAAGTGACTTTGGTGTGGACCTGGCACCAGGTCAGTAGCCTATTTCATCAACATTGCAAAGTATACTTTAGTAGCAAAGTATACTTTGAGGGAGAAATTTTCAATTTTATGATAAATTTATTAATTTTTATTATACTGAATTTATTACATTATCACAGCCATTATGGCTGTGATAATGTAATAAATTCAGTATAATAATTCTGCATACTTTTAATCATGAAATATATGCATTTGTTAGTTCTATATGAAATAATGCATTTCAGGAAAAATAAATGATTACTCCCTTAAATACTTTGCTAGTAAAGTATACTTTGCAATGTTGATGAAATAGGCTACTGGTTTTTCTAATTTCAGGGCTGAATATATTTTTTCTCGATGTAAATATTCCGTTCTGATTTTGGGATTTTCCTCCCAATGCAGCAGGTTAAAACGGGATCGAACCCGGCCTTACATGACCTTAGCTGTTGATAGGCCGTTAAACACCAATAACAAACAAACACAAATATTTTGTGTCGTAGGTCCGAGTCTTTCATCTTTGTTTTTTGTTATTACATGGAAAAGTCGCGGGAATACTGGACGAGGCCTTCCGGCCTTCGTCCAGTATTCCCGCGACTTTTCCAAGTTTATATGTATAGTGGCCTAAATGTTAGTTTCTCGACTTGTATTATAGTCCATTGGCATTTGATAAGCTTCATAAAATAATAAATTGAGTATTTTCCGCATTGTTGCCTCTATGAGTTTTAGCCATCGGACACACTATCAATGTTTACTATAGGAATGAATGGCCTTTTTGTGGAATTTATTAGGGTATAAACTTGGAAAAGTCGCGGGAACAATTTTCGAAAAAAAAATCCAAAAAAAAAAAGATTTTATTTTTTGATTTTTTTTTCGAAAATTGTAATTTTTTAAGGCCTCGTCCAGTATTCCCGCGACTTTTCCAAGTTTATATCCCCGATAAATTCCACAAAAAGGCCATTCATTCCTTATAATTCCAGCATTTTAAATAAATTCATCAAGAAAATGTGTTTATTTTCCGTTTTCTTAAGAATTATTTTAACTGCGCCTGACGGTTACGGAAAGTAGTTTGGCATGGAGTTTACTAGGATATAAATTTTGGACGGAGACTTGCTACGGACCAATCAAATGTTAGGGAATTGTGTAAATATTTTTGTGCTGGAATTATAAGCGTGTATACATATACAATTTTTCCATTCCATTGGTGGGTGGTTGGTCAGGAATCGAATCGGGGATCGAACCTGTTTACCTGGCCTTACATAACCTTAGCAGTTGATAGGCCGTTAAACACCAATAAACAAACAAACAAATTTATCCACTGGGCAACAATATTGCGCTCCTAAATATCGCACACTGTGGAACTAGCGCATATATCCATCACAAATCACATCACCTATAAACATCAGTTTTTCCATATTCCGGTCGTAAAGGTACACGCCCACTCAGTAGGCACACACTGTTCTTATATCAGACATCATCGGAGACATTTTCTGGCAAAAATAAACATTCATTCACCATTACCCCACGTATTGATTGGCATTGTTATATATTTTATATCAGATGTAAATTTCCACACTGATATCAGGGGCGATAACCTTGTTTCCTTAAAAGGTTAACGGGACATTACCATTTAATCTCTGTATTTATTTTTTGATGTGCAATGATCATACTTTAAAATCTGTCGAAAATATTATTTTGTTCAGATGGCACATTTAATTAGTATAAATAATTAAAAAATATCATGCCTTATTTGCATATGGAAATAGCCTGATACCACCGCGAGTCGTGGGTGGCAGGTGGGAGAATGCGATGGGTAATTTAACGATCGGGGTTCATCCTTACAGGAATTTCGACTGGAGACCTGGTTTGGCCCTCACATACGTCTTTGGCATTTTGTGTGTGACAGTTGAATCTGGTTATACCCCTTATGGAGTATTATGATTATTCGTAATCCTATTTTAGGGGAAGGGGCCAAGTGACTTTGGTGTGGCATGGACCTGGCACCAGGTCAGGTTATTCTAATTTCATGGCTGAATATATTTTATCTCGATGTAAATATTCCGTTCTGATTTTGGGATTTTCCCCCCAATGCATCAGGTTAAAATTGGATTGAACCCGTTTGCCCGGCCTTACATGACCTTAGCTGTTGATAGGCCGTTAAACACCAATAAACAAACAAAACCACCGCGAGTCACGATCAGTAAAATAAATATTACTAAATGATTGTATCTGTATACCGGGCACTTGTAATTTTTAGAATTGGTAGAATAGTGAAACAATTATACACTTATTTAACCCTTTCAACACCACAGACCTCTATAGAGACAATGTTTGCAAACAGTGCAGATCCAGATGAGCCGGCTCGTAACCAGCCGTCTCATCAGGATCTCCACTGTTTGTTAATAATTTTAAACGTCGTACAGATTACCCTTTTAGAAGAGCCCCGTGCAGGCACCGGGGCGGGGTCAACTGATCCTCAGAATAGTGCTGCAGTAGCCATTGCTTGTCGTAAAAGGCGACTAAACTGGCTTAACCATTGGGTTCATACTTTCCGGAACCCACTATACCGGATTTGGCCCTCATGTACATTTTTGGCTTTCTTGTATGTGAGAGTTGAGTCGGGCTATGCCCCATATATAAAAGTAAGATTAGCACTAATCCTATTACTTTTAGGGGATGGGATACATGATGCTGGTGTGGCGAGGGCCTGGCACCAGATCAGGTTGTTCTAATTTCAGGGCTGAATATATATTTTGATTGTAAATATTGAGTTCTGAAGTTGGGATTTACCCCCCTCGGACAGGTGGATACGGGACACGACCCCGTTGACCCGTCTGCGTGTAGACTCCGTGAGGCTTGTACCTCTATGTCAGAAAAACGGATGTTAAACCCTATTCACTCACTCACTCTCTGTGTTTATTTTTTGATGTGCAATGATCATACTTTATAATCTGTCTATAATATTATTTTTTTCATGTGATACATTTAATTAGTATAAATAAGTAAAACATGGCATGCCTCATTTACATATGAAAATAGCCTGATATTACCGCGCGTCACTCAGTAAAATAAATATTACTAAATGATTATATCTGTTTAGCGGGCACTTGTAATTGTTAGAACTGGTGGAATTGTGACACAATTATACACATATTTAATTCCTATAAAGAACATTTTGTGCTTACTGAGTGGGCATGTACCTTTAAATGCGGGATAGAACCTGTTGGCCCGGCCTTAAATAACCTTAGATGGATTGTGGCCTAGGGGTTAGAACACCTGACTTCCAATTCGGAGGTTGTGGGTTCAAACCTCGCCTTGGGCATCACATATACTTTCATAGTATTTCCATCTCACTGGTCTGTCGGATGAGACTTTAAACTGTGTTCCCGTCTCTATATGACCTTAGCTGTTGCTGGGACGTTAAACCCATTCACTTTCACGTTAGCTGTTGATAGGCCGTTAAACACCAACAAACAAAACGAACACATATTTAATGATTGTATACACGATAATTACCGCGATTAACATCATCAGAATCTTTGTTGCAAATTATGTATGTATAACTATTTTTATCCCGTCAACACAGTGCGTATGTGCTGTGAAACACGGTGCCGTGAAACATTTTTGATATCCAGTCAATACTATTTTTGCATTTTAAAGCCATTTTTAGGTGTTGACGGGATAAATAGAATAGTAGGTTAGTGCCGTGAATGGGAAAAAATATCTGGCGCGGCACGGAAACGGGATCCCGTTTCCGTGCCGCGCCAGATATTTTTTCCCATTCACGGCACTAACCTACTATTCTCTATAAGACTACGTAGGTTCATAATGGTTATAAAATATGCAATAAATTTATTCAATGATTCACCTTCATGTACATGTACATGCATTGTTTTTATATTGTTGGACTGTGTGTCCGTCTGTACGTCAGTGTGTCGGGGCACATTAAGAAATTCGCCGGAGTTTCTAAATTATGTCGTAACTTATATATCCCTTGAAGGGTTACTGAAATAGTTCCACACAGCATACCTGTGGACAAATGCCACTGATCCATACTGCCATTAATATGACCTAGACCTTTTGACCTACATAACTTTGAACTTGTTTAACACATTCATCCGTACCGGAATCCCGACAGAGGATACCTGGTTTGGCCCTCACAGTACGTCGTTGGCATTCTTGTATGTGACAGTTGAATCTGGTTATACCCCTTATGCGAGTATTACGATTATTCGTAATCCTATTTTAGGGGAAGGGGCCAAGTGACTTTGGTGTAGTATGGACCTGGCACCAGGTCAGGTTATTCTTCTAATTTCAGGGCTGAATTTATTTTTTTCTCGGTGTAAATATTCCGTTCTGATTTCAGGATCCCCCACCCGCCATGCAGCAGGTTAAATGCGGGATCGACCCCGTTAGACCCTAGCTGTTGTGGGTGGTGGTCGGGCGAATGAGACGGCGTAAATTAAGGGTATGGGTTCCTCCTTATAGGAATCACGATTTGCCTGGTGTGGCCCTCATGTACGTTTTTATGCCACCGGGTTTCGAAGAAACGGGTGGCATATCCGTCCGTCCGTCCGTCACACTTTTCGGTTAACCACTTTGTCACAGTTTCTCAAATATGCTGCAGGTGGCATCCGCGTTCGACAGACGCATTTCTTGTTATCTTTAGCTCTTTAGTTACCTGGGAGTTGAATTGGGTTATTGCCCATTATAAAAGTAGTAAGAGTATTACTGATCCTACTGCTTTTGGGAGGGGCCAAGTGATTCTGGTGTGGCGAGGACCTGGCATCAAATCAGGATTATTCTCATTTCAGGGCTGAATATATAGTTTTGTTGTAAATATTCAGTTCTGATTTTGGGATTTCCCCTCATTTGTACATGTACTTGAACATGTACATGTAATTGTACAGGTAATATATCAGATTTAGTACTAAACCCATTGACCTGGCCTTAAATGACCTTAGCTGTTGATAGGCCGTTAAACCCCAACAAACAAACAAAACCCTAGTTGTTGATAGGCCGTTAAAGACAAATAAACAAACAAACATAAACAACTCCGCATAGCTTCGTTTCTTATGAAATCAGTTAACTCGTGTACTACTTATCCAGAGACATATACATAACCGTACATCCTTGACATATCATATTATTATATGACTGCGAAGTCCAGCCAATGAGATTGCCAAATAGAGGGTCACATGATTGCGGACATATATGATATTTACCTGAATATCAGTCTCGGTTAGAGTGATATTCTAAATGTGATATTGACCTGGATGTGCGCGTCACTGATCACTCAGCGGAAACATGACACGCTTCAACGACGTGTCAATTGAACAAAACTACGCAAATAGTATCATCCAATCTACAACAAACTACAAATGTACTTCGCACTTGACAGCAAAACAACAAAAATGAGATTCACCTCGGCCGAACTTTTCTCAGGTCGGCCGATGTGAATATGACTTTTCGAAGGTCCGAAGATATCGTGTACACCTCCTCAAATGTCAATAATTGTATAATATATGATGAATGAGACCGATATTTGCAACACTTATTTATTTTACGTATTCACACAGCCACGATTAAGTGTACAGTTGTAGTAGATTGTATGACGGCAGTAACGTTCTGATCATGGAATGGTGAACAGCGTAGTTCTAATAGCTGACTGTGCAGATTGGTATGCCGATCTTGGGCTGTGCGGGTTAACTACCGAGTTGAAAGGAAACCTAGCAGATGCCGAGATGTATTACATAAAACTACATGTCTAAAGTAACAACAGCCCTTTTACAAGAACATGCTGACGTCTGTTGGAAACCCTATCTGAATGGCATATTTGGCATTTGAAAGTTATTCGATGGAAATTGATTAAAATTTCCCGATGGCATCATTTGTCGATTCGGTGGGATTCCAAATTGTTGTTGTCCTGGAAACAGTGGACCGTTTGCTGGTTGTCCTGTGAAGAGTGGGCCGTTGCCTCGTCCAAACTGCGATTGTTGGGCACCATTTCTGACCATTGAACCTGCAAACGGAATCTGGTTTTGAAATCTGTTCATGAAACGCTGTTCTTGTATCGATATACCCATTGGTACATTGTTTATTGGGACTATACGGTTTTGTCCAGTTTGAATGCTATTTGGGTCATTTGGAAATGTTGTTCTCATCAGTGGATTATTTTGTCTATTTGCAAGATTTTGGTTTTGTATTTGTATGTTGTTTGGAATGTTTTGACCATTCTGTGAATTTGGAAACCGTTGGTTGTTGGGGAACGGCCCTACGATTGGGATGGTTTGTCCATTAGGATTAATGTTCTGTTGTTGTCCATTGTTTGGAAAGTTAGTTGGATTAGTTTGTCGATTTGACGTTTGTGCTCCGTTTGGAAAGTTCTGATTTATTGGGATATTCACTGGTGATGAAGTTTGTCCATTTGTCATTTGTGCTCCATTTGGGACAGTTCTGCTGTTTTGGAAGTTCACTTGAGTAGTTTGTCCATTTGCCAATTGTGGGCCATTTGGAAAGTTCTGATTGCTTGGGATATTAACTGGAATATTGTTTTGAGAACCTATACCGTTTGTCAAGGTTTCTCCATTTTGTACACCGTTTCTGAATCCATTAACTCGATTTATTTCATTTATTGGTGTGTTGAATAAGTTGGTTCTTGTATTTGGGACACCTTGTGGACTTATTTGGTTGAAAGGAATTTGTCCATTCTGTCCTGGCATAGTATTCATGTTTGAAAATGGGATTCCAATTTCGTTTGTAAATGGTGGACTGTTTCGTAAGTTGTTTGGTTGACTTAAAAAGTTACCAGGTAACATCTGACCATTTGGAAGATTTATATTATTCATTCCGGACTGCGGCACCAGAATAGGGCCAGTTGGTCCTGAAACTCTAACAAACCCAGTGACTCGTGGTTGGTTCATCATAGACGGACTATTTCGAAATTGATTTTGTCCAAAATTGGGCATTTGTCCTGAATTTGAAGTTGGTGCTCCAAATTGTCTTGCTGGAATTTGATTAATTTGCCTGTTTACGTTTAGTGGATTTGCTATTCCATTTGAGTTCACTGATGGAATACCCGGTAACATTGGCATTCCATTCGCCATATTAGTAACTTCAGAGTTCGAAATTCCATTGAAGTTTCTTGCCTGTCCAGAATTGAACGATGGAATGTTACCGCCACTGTTACTGGTCAATGGCCAATTGTTTTGTGCAATTGTGTTCTGAGATGGCTTCTGTCTGATGTTTATGTTGTTATTAATTGGGTTACCATTTTGTGGAACAATGCCCCCGTTACCAATGCTAACACCAAGGTGGCCGTTACTTGTTGTTGGTTGACTGTTCGGGTTAGTGTGTATGGGTGGCATTGTACCAACATTGTCTACAAAGTCAGATTGTCCACCATTCATTATTGGAATTGTATTTGTCTCCGGACCAGGTAGCGGGAAACGTCCATTGCTGTTCGTGATTGGTGATATATTTGTACCAGGATTTATAGTTACTGGTTTATTTATATTGTCAAAAGAGGCAGCACCGCCATTATTCATGTTATTAGAAATCGATGTAGTAATTATTCTGGTATCACCTGGAAACACACCCATGTTTGTGGGTATATTAATTGGTCGCATACTCGTTGTTGGTGCAACGCCACCATTGTCAATCTTTAATCGATCATTGTTTTTTGCCGAGTTCAGTACATTGTTCGATACGCCATTCGTGTTTGTGTTTCGTCCCGTGGTTGACCCTGTAGATAAATCGACACCGTTTATATTTCCTTGTCCACCATGTTGTCATTTGGTTCACTGCCTGTATTATCTTCCTTGATTAGTTGTCCACCATTACCATGTTCTTCAGTAGGAAGGGTTCTAATTGCACCGTTCCTATCGCCACTGACACTATTTTCTTTATTGGTGCCTGATTGTATTGTTACAGGTGGTTGTATTCCATTGCCGTCAGTTTGTCCTTCAGTCGACTTCTTCACTGGATATAGGCTGTCGACCTTCAAATTGTCACCCGAGGGTATTGAATCAGAACTCGCTGCGTTTAGTTCATTTTGCAGAATATTTATTCCGCTATTCGACGTTTCCTGTATTGATCCGGTTACAGTATCGGTGGTTGACAAATCCACAAACGTGCCGGTGTTTGACCCGCCATCTTGACTCATAGTCGGAATTTCACCAGTCATGACCCCCGGGTCTCCCACTGTATCTGTTCCAAAAGTTGTACCTTCAATATTTATCTTATTAAAGCCAAATGAATTCATCCTGGATTTAGTTGAACTAGAATCCCTGTTTACGTCGTTGGCTGTTACTGTCTTATCTGCTGAAGGATAATTTAATGAGTTCTTCATTCCAAGAACGCCCGGGATAGCGATTCCAGCTGCGATCTGAGGCTGATCCGTCGGTACCTTCGACAGATCTATAAACACACCGGACGGTTTAATTCCAGACCCACTCATGTCAATGAATTTATGCTTTGGCCTCAATAGTGCTTTCTTAGAATGATCTTCAAATTGAGTCTTCTTCCAGAATCCCATCGAGTTTCCAGGATGTTGCTTGGTTACAGCACTGATTCCTTTTTCTTGATTGGAATTTCCGGCAACTTTCCCGGAGTTGGAAGAATGAGGGGATAGTGCATTCTGTGCTATACGACTGCCTTGGAGTGGTCCAAATGGGAAGGGATTTCTGCGGGCCTTGGCCTTTGTTCGTTGTTCCATACGTAACTGAGCATTCAAGCCGGTATTCGACGTTCTCGCTATAGTTGCTTCATTCCTCGCACCAGGGTCATGTGTTGATCCGAAAACTGCGTTGTCATTTGTAGCCGGAATATCCAGGATCCCAAGTTGAGAAAGGTCCAGTGACTGGGTGTCTGAAATCATAAAGAGAACATAAAGAGAACTTTATATATTATATATCAGAGTACTATATGTAGGTAATGACATACTTACTAATTAATACTTAATATCTATAAATTCATGGTATATACGATCGTTATAATGCAATAGTACTACAAGTTTCAGCAAGTACAAACACCGCTACACATTATAATGACCGATACATATAACGAGACTTCATCCGGCGTAGCCAAATATCAACATTTTGATATATCACTTGGATAATTGTCATGATAGAGAATGAATTTAGTTTTTATTTTAGTTATATGCATATGGTGGGACGTCACGCATACACAATCTCTCAACAACTACTGCAAGGTGCATGATCACGTGGTTGCAACAACAACAACGTCACCGACTCCAAAGTAAGTATTATTTGATATTTTCCTTAATATGCAACGGATTTTGATGAAATATGGCGCAGCAAACGCGTCTTCATGAGCTGCATTTGGTGGACCAGGGAGTTTGGCAAGACATATGTCGTTTTTGCGAAGAATCGATTTCCGAGTCTGCGAAGAATCGATTTCCGTGTCCGAGACACGGAAATAGATTCTTCGCAAAAACGACAAGTTTGGGCGAAAATACAGAGACCACCAAATGCAGCTTAACAAGATGCGTTTGATGCGCCATATTTCATCAAAATCCGTTACGTAATAAGGACACTATACAAGAATACGTACTTTGAATCGGTACTTGTTGTTGTTGTTATAGTACCACGCTATCATACACCTTAACTACTGGAACAAACTTTTATTTTAACGCGATGAGTCCGAGAAACTACGTCAAATTACATAAAATCACATGTTGATGTCACCGTCTTAATGATTGCAAACGTTCATCAGCTTTCTCGAAAAACAACAACACACGAATAACTGCAACACCAGCATGGGCTACACGCGAATCATCATTCTATCATGGCTATCGTTTTATGACACCACAGTAATTTACGTGTTTGGCTGACCGGTCAGCTAGTGGCTTAATATAACACAGATCTCCAGATAAGCTGCGTATTTGCTTAAATACCCAATTAATATTGCCAAAAACCCAATTGAAATCAGAAGTAGCGAGTATCAAAAAGCAATAACAATTTTGTGGTACCTTTGTCATGCTGCAGAAAACAATAAACAGACCACAAATATGGCATATTTTTCTTATTTTCAATGAAAACACATCTTGGTATTTCATTAGAATTGTCCCCAAGGAGACAATTCTAATGAAATGCCAAGACATGTTTTCATTTCGAATAAACTATTAAATAATTGCTTTCAGTTGATGTGTAAACAGTAGTGTGATTTTATTTTACCCAACTACAATTTTGAAATACCCAATTGCTTCAGAAATGATGGAGTAACAATACTCAATTACTAATTCATTATCTGCAGCCCTGATAAAACATCGGGGTCTAAAATGATGACAATGTTATACATTGTTTAACATACGCAATTTAGACCTCGCTTTTGGTCAGCTATTCGCTACCGGTAAGCAAGCAAAATCGTAAGCATTTTAGTGCCACCCATCAACACTGGTGAAGCAGCCTGTTTGCATCAGGTACTTACACGACATATTTGCTCTGACCCAGGACATAGTCATGTAAGAAAACTGCGTCCGAGCATACATAAAACATGTGTGTGTGTAACTTACATTACTCACAGTATGTTTGATTGATTAAAATGGGTGGCAGGTGGGAGTATGCGATTGGTAATTTAACGATCACTGTTCATCCTTAAGGAATTCCGACTGGATACCTGGTTTAGCCCTCACATACGTCTTTGGCATTGTATATGTGACAGTTGAATCTGGCTAGTATTACGATCATTCGTAATCCTATTTTAGGGGAAGGGGCCAAGTAACTTTGGTGTGGTATGGACCTGACACCAGGTCCGGTAAATGTTATTAAATAGTAGTCATATATAATTACCTAATACTGCTGCACCGAGTCCACTACGGTCAACACCAAGAGCTGTCTTCATAGATATAATTGGTATCCCAGAACCTCTGTCACCGGAACTCGTGGTCCCAATGGTAGGATACGGTATTGGCGTCTTGTTATTGCTTCTGTCGATATCAGAATACTTTGTCGGCTTGTTTTTATTGCCGATATCATGGTATGTTGTGTCTGCGTTGTTATTGTTGTCGGTATTTGGATATGTTACTGGCACATTGTTGGTGTTATCACCCATACCGGGATACAATGTTGGTGCGTTGTTATTCGATTTGGAGATATCTGGGTATGGCATATGTGTGTTGGTATTCGTGTTGCCGACATCTAGATACGATATTTCTGCGTTATTATTTGTGTTACCAATATCTGGATATGATGCCAGTGGGTTGCTATTCGTGTTGCCGACATTTGGATACGATATCGGTTTGTTGTTATTTTTTGCGTTACCGATAGCTGGGTATGATATCGGTTTGTTGTTATTTGTATTACCGATATCTGGGTATGATATCGGTTTCTTGTTATTTATGTTACCGATATCTGGGTATGATATCGGTTTGTTGTTATTTGTATTACCGATATCTGGGTATGATATAGGTTTGTTGTTATTTGTGTTACCGATATCTGGATATGCCATTGGTGCATCGTTATTGGATGTGTCGATAGTTGGGTATGCTATCGGGGTGTTGGTATTTGCAGTGCCGATATTTGGGTATGATATCAGCGGATTAGTATCGACAGTCCCGATGTTTAGATATGTGTCTGGTGTGTTGTTGTTAGCATCAGTCACACCGGGATACACTATCGGTGCATTATTATTAGTGTTGCTCATATCTGGGTACGATAAAAATGGTGATATGTTCTCGTTATTCTTCACAGTCGGGCTGTCGTGGAAAAACGTGATTCCTGATACGTTGTTGGTCGGGGCTGCAAATATACAGGTTAATGTTCAAATGAATGAAAGAAAAGGGCGCTCGGGACGCAGCTGGTCTCAGTTATTCTTTGAAATTGATGGAACAGATTCAGGGTGGTCATCCGCCGTGACATTTTGAATAAGGTACACACCGAATTTGTTAGAAAATCGCTCGATTCGAGGAAAGAAAATGTCAATTTCTCAGTTCATACGCACCACCGATGTTGATGTAATAAAGCGCACCGTACCCGCCAATACGAGTACCTTTCCTGGTTGTAATCCTCATTGTGCTAAACATTATAGTTTTTCCAAACATTCTGGAACATTTTTTGTGTGAACATTATCCACGCTTTTCAAACTCGGGAAACAAAGTTCCCGAATGTTTGGGAAAACTATAATGTTTAGCGTAATGCGGATTACAACCGGGAAAACTAATCGCATTAGCGGGTACGGTGGGCTTTATTTGATCAAAGTCGGTTGCGTACAAGTTGAGAAATTGACATTTTCTTATCTCGAATCGAGCGATTTATTTTCCAAATTCGGTGTGTACCTTATCCAAAAAGTCACGTGGGATGATCACCCTGAGATTGAGTTTTTTTCCGGTTTCATATAGAGTGTGTTTCCCGTCGTGATATCCGTCCCATTATTACGGAATACGGGAGGCCATAAACAAGTACTTTGGTTCTCAGACACGGGGTTTGCTTAAACTGACGGCGGAGAGCGGATTTTTTCTAGCGGATTTTTTTTTAAATAGATTTATTTTCTTTGTGTGAGATCATCTATGATTTTCTTCAAGTCGCCAGGTTTTGCGCGTCATTTGAACATCTGGGGCCCGTTTCACTAAACTTCTTACGACTAAAATGTACGTAAGTGCAAATTTAAGATCGTCTGTAGATTTCAGTTTATGGATTTACATGTATTGAGCATAGGCTGCATATGCAGCCTATGCTCAATAAATGTAAATCCAATAATTGTTTAAAGGAAAACATTGTTAATGTGAACTTTACAGACTATCATAAGTTTGCACTTACGAACATTTTAGTCGTAAGAAGTTTAGTGAAACGGGCCCCTGGTTCATATATATGTTAAAGATCACCAATGCCCGGTGGCTCAAAAGCTCTGTTAGCTTTAACAGACTGTTAAATCCTTAACATTGTTAAGGATTTAACAGTATGTCAAGCTAACAGACGTTTAGAGCAACCGGTCCAGACTTTCGTTAGATATGATTGAATGGAACTTATATTTGAAGGATAGTGTTTTTGACCGATCATGTGGCGAATTTACAGTGTGTTTCTTTCCATGACGACAACATTTCCCGACGCGCACGGATGTTTTTGACTCGGCGATATCAGAGAACCGAAGTACTTTTTCATGGCCGGAATAGTAGCTTTTATGGCAATCAATGTAAACTAAACTGTGTTCAATAAACTGAACACAGGCACACGTCATTGTTATTTCCGTCATCACATCAATTCATAATAAACCATTGCTCATAACACATGAACGCGGAAATTCGCCAAAATTGTGGTCACTAACTATTTCGTTTACACATCAAGCCCCCGGCCTTTTACTAAACTGGTGTTGACCTTACGTTGGCGTACATCATACGTCACGAAACGACCCGACAAGCCCAGCGGCTTAACAAAACTGGGGCCCGTTTCACTAAACTTCGTACGACTGAAATGTTCGTAAGTGCAAAATTATGATAGTCTGTAAATTTCACATTAACAATGTTTTCTTGTAAGTCATTATTGGATTTACATTTATTGAGCATAGATATATGCAACCTATGTTCAATAAATGTAAATACATCAATTGAAATTTCCAGACTATCCTAAATTTGCTCTTAAGAACATTTTAGTCGTACGAAGTTTAGTGAAACGGCCCCCCTGGTGTTTATCTTACGGTGACGTAGAACATACGTCACGAAACGACCCGACAAGCCCCTGCGGTCTTTAACAGATCGGGGGCCCGTTTCACTAAGGCATCACGGGACGGTTGAAAATAGCCAAAATTGACTGCTTTTCTGATGGCGGCGGGTGACTTATAAGAATCACCGCCTCTCACAATCAGTTAAGGAGGCTCTTGCGACAAATATTGAAAAATACTCTCAAATGAAGTACAAATCGCGCACCACAATAAAAATTCAGTAACCGCATCAGATGTGTATATTTAATTTTTTACAAAGTTACCCCACACACCTATTTTTGGCCAGAAATTTCAAAACGACTGAATTTGTTGGAAGGTTTTGTTATGATTCATTCTATCACTTGTAACACCACACCATTTCCTGAAAATGGGACCAAAGCGGGGTCATAACCACCTCAAATTTTCGCGACAAATGCCCGAAACGCGAAACCGTACCGGCGAAACAGCATAGCATGCGCCATTTTCCAAGAAGTCAAAATCAACCGGAGCTAACATTCAGTTTCGTAGAATTATGAAATACTCTAAACAATACACCTCGTCAAGCTTTCCAAAGTCAAGAAATATTCATAAACCTATTTTTCTAGACACACGTGCGTAACTTGAAGGGTCGGTAGTGTTGTATATAGAAAATCGTCCAACCTCCTTTAAAGCTAGCCGCGCATTGTCCCGTGAGACCTAAACTTCGTATGAAAAACAAAGTTTGTGCGAGTATTTCTATATAATATTATTTACTTAACACAGTCATAATTATGTTTAACTTTTATGCTATTACATATATTTTCCAACTGCAGGTAGTGGTCATTAATTGTGAGTAATATTTCTGAAAATGGGCTATTAATGCGAACTTTGTTGTCAGTTTTAGTTTTGCACGTACAAAGTTCGTAGTCGTACGAAATTTAGCGACGGGTGTTAGGCTTACATTGGCAATGAGCACACGTCACATGACGACGTCATTTCGTTTTTATCCTATCAACACAGTGCGTATGTGCCGTGAAACACGGTGCCGTGAAAAAAAAAATGATATCCTGTTAATACGATTTGGAGATGCGGCTGGGGTTATTTTTTGCATTTGAAAGCTATCTGTAATGTTGACGGGATAAATAGAATAGTAGGTTAGTGCCGTGAATGGGGAAAATATCTGGCGCGGCACGGAAACGGGATGTGCTCGGCAGAGCCTCGCCCATCCCGTTTCCTAAGCAGATATGTTTTCCCATTCACGGCACTAACCTACTATTCTCTATATACATACCGTACTCTGCGAATCTGGAAGATGAACTTGGGGCATATTCAGGATTTAAAAAAAAAATAGTATAAAAAATAAAATCCTTTTCATCATGGCCCTGTGTAAAGTGGTTTCATTGAAGATATATGTGTGTTTTCATCATGGCCCTGTGTAAAGTGGTTTCATTGAAGATATATGTGTGTTTTCATCATGGCCCTGTGTAAAGTGGTTTCATTGAAGATATATGACGATATTAGGACCGCTGGGTTGTTTCTATTTTCACCCATATAAATATCTATCAACAGGATAGAAAATCTGATACTTATGTACCGATATCGGTGAAAATTGAAACAACCCAGCTGTCGTTATATCGTTATATTAAACCACTTTACACAGGGCCATGATAACAACACATTTTGAAGAAAAAAAATATAGTAGGCACATGTTCTTTATAGGAATTAAATAAGTGTATACTTGTGTCACTATTCCACCAGTTCTAAAACTTATGAGTGCCCGCTATACATATATAGTCATTTTGTAATATTAATTTGTATTGATAGTGACGGGTGGTGGTATCAGGCTGTTTTCATATGCAAATGAGGAATTATATTTTTTAATTATTTATACTAATTAAATTCGTCACCTGAAAAAATAATATTTTCGACAGATAATAAAGTATGATCATTGCGCATCAAAAAATAAATACAGAGAATAAATAGTAATGTCCGTTAACATTTTAAGGAAACACGGTTATCGCACCTGACATCAGTGTGGAAATTTACATCTGATATAAAATGTATAATACTGCCAATAAATACGTGGGGTAATTGGTGAATCAATATTTATTCTGCCAGAAAATGTCCCAGATGATGTCTCTAATATAAAGAAGAAGAATAATAATTATCCCGTCAACACAGTGCGTATGTGCCGTGAAACACGGTGCCGTGAAACATTTTTGATATCCAGTCAATACTATTTTTGCATTTTACAGCCATTTGTAGGTGTTGACGGGATAAATAGAATAGTAGGTTAGTGCCGTGAATGGGAAAACATATCTGGCGCGGCACGGAAACGGGATGTGCTCGGCAGAGCCTCGCCCATCCCGTTTCCTGAGCCTTGCCAGATATGTTTTCCCATTCACGGCACTAACCTACTATTCTCTATTTATAATAATAATAATATTAATAATAGGGTTAGGGTTAATATTATTATTATTATTGGTACAATGTACTTCATTTTGCCTTATGTTGTGGCATTTTCGTATAATTATTATTATTTATATATTTATTTCATTAAATAATTAGTTTATAGAGAATAGTAGGTTAGTGCCGTGAATTCTATTTATCCCGTCAACACCTACAAATGGCTGTAAAATGCAAAAATTGTATTGACTGGATATCAAAAATGTTTCACGGCACCGTGTTTCACGGCACATACGCACTGTGATGATGGGATAAATTTATTTATTAATTATTTATCAATTTTCATTGTACATGTATTAAAAATACTGTTTACCTGTATCGATACTCCAGATATTGGGTTTAAAGTTTTGTCCGTTGTTCACAGACACATGCAAAATCCCGACCAGAAATATGTTAATTAAAAATCCCATCATCTCTCCAGAACTGTGTGCATTCGAAAGTGTATTAATTAAGTCTGATTATATTTGCTGTTATCTTAGGCTAAATCGTGTAAAATTGTATCTTTCCCGTTATGAGTAATCACATATGTCGCGCTGTTACAAAATTGGGCTTATTGTGTTCACGACCAGTGTAGAGCCAGACCAGCATGTTTATCCGCACAGTCTGATCAGCGCATGCACTGTTCGCTATGTGGCGATGAAATTGATTGTTGACCGTTCGAATGAAATAAGTAGATCTATCCCAGGTTTCATGGGTGTGTTATCTGGTCAGGAGCTACGACAGTTATATTAACCCCGATTTTTGCTCTTGTCCAATACGCAATAAGACCCATTTTGTCCTGTCACACGTACACATATTTGCATGCGGCTGTCAATCAACTATGTGTTTATACTTACTTCCGACAGTTACTGAGCTGGCATGTGCATATTATTGGACCGCGCCGATGAAATTATACATTACGACGTTTACCACCAGCATAGTTCTGAGTACATAACTCAAATTACATTACATTGTATTGTATTGTATTAGATATTACATAAGCGTTCAGATGGAGTTGTATTTCCAAATTTGCGCTCGACGCGTTCTTTGTTTACTTTCTACTTCTAGGAGATTGACCTAATAATTTTGCTAAAACACACTTTATTAGGTGAGTTCATGATTATATTTTTCTCTCATATTGTAGAATAAAAACATATTTACACAATTCACTAACATTCGATTGGCCCGTAGCAAGTCTCTGTCCAAAATGTATATCCCAGTAAACTCCCACGCCGAACTACTTTTCGTAACCGTGAGGCGCAGTTAAAATAAGTCTTAAGAAAACGGAAAATAAACACATTTTCTTGATGAATTTATTTCAAATGCTGGAATTATAAGGAATGAATTGCCTTTTTGTTGAATTTTATCGGGGATATAAACTTGGAAAAGTCGCGGGAATACTGGACGAAGCCTTCCGGCCTTCGTCCAGTATTCCCGCGACTTTTCCAAGTTCATACCCCGATAAATTCCACAAAAAGGCCATTCATTCCTATAATATTCTCTCAATAACGACATAGCGAGGTATAAACGTCAACTAATTGCACAGTATTGATATATATATTATAGTACGCGAAATGGAAATGTTATTCCGCAAATGTATACCGATAGCTTCGGAAGCCCAGTAGGGCCACCTCACTTTTTTTTAATTTCCATTTATTCAAGATCTTTCTTCTTTTTTGAATTTTCAAGATGTTTTCTTGAATTTTCAAAATTTCTTTTCAAAAGATCTTGAAAATTCAAGAAAAGAACTTGAAAATTCAAGAAAGTATCATGAAAATACAAGAAAAGATCTCGAAAATTCAAGAAAGTATCATGAAAATTCAAGAAAAGATCTCGAAAATTCAAGAAAAGATAAAAAGTGAAGTGGCCCTAATGGGCTTCCGTAGATAGCCCTCTAGGCACCAATCTAACACAGAGAATTTTGAGGGAGTAATTTTCATTAATTTTTTACCCCAGTTTCTCGACCAATGAAAGAACAGCATATGAAAATAGCATGATACCACCGCGAGTCATCATAATCAGTAAAATAAATATAAATAAATGATTATATCAGAATAGCGGGCACTTGTAATTTTTAGAACTGGTGGAATAGTGACACAATTATACATTATCCTATAAGAACGTTTTGTGCCTACTGAGTGGGAATGCACCTTTCAGTGCCGTAAATGGGAAAAAAATATCTGGCAAGGCTCAGGAAACGGGATGGGCGAGGCTCTGCCGAGCATATCCCGTTTCCGTGCCGCGCCAGATATGTTTTCCCATTCACGGCACTAACCTACTATTCTATTTATCCCGTCAACACCTACAAATGGCTGTAAAATGCAAAAATAGTATTGACTGGATATCAAAAATGTTTCACGGCATCGTGTTTCACGGCACATACGCACTGTGTTGACGGGATAAATGTTATTCTAAGGTTACTACACGAGTCCCAGTAAGCTAATGAATGTAGAAGATGTGTTGTATGTTGATCTTACTTCTACTGATCAGTACCAGTCAATTGTTCATCAACTAATCACTGACTGATAGTGATGCTGGATATTTCTCGCAGGTCGTCCATCATATTTCTGTAAAATGCACAAGATGAATCTACAAGGGGCCTGTTACTACCTCTAGTGATATATTTAGTTTGATTATAAATCAATTATACCTTCTTACTGAATCAATCTGTTTGGGCATCTTACCTCTCCAAGCACATAGATGACATGTATGCAGAACGTAATGTGTAGAGCTACCATGAGTGAAGAGTCAATGGTGAGCTAACCACTAATAAACGAAATACACAATTACATATTAACATACTCCCCTTCTACACACTGAGTCTGACCATGTTCATCATTACACACATTCACTGTATATGTTTCTCAGCATAAACTGGTGTGGAAATATATCTTGGTCAAAATTGATGCTTATGAAATACAGAAATTTCTACATCACACACAATGTGACCACAACTCAAATTACCTAACAGCAGATACACCTGAATTCTAAATAGGAAATATGATTGCACTATATAGTTCACAAGTCCATAACATCACACTGTTGTGATTCCGACAGCTGATGTAGCACAAACAATTTATGATGCAGTAACTGCAACATTTAGACCCGATGATCGTATAGTTACTGAATATATGTTACATTGAGTTTGAAATCACTACCTAAAATCACATATACAATGTCATATCTATATCTACAATCTTAGAAATATATGTATGTGGTCGGTTCTATGTTTATCGTTATCTACACATATATAATGGCATGTATCTGATGTATGAAGTCACTGGAGATGCACTCCTTAGATAACTCACATACATCAAACCGAAGCATTTTAAGTGTGATAATATACATACATATATGTTTATGCTATGTATTACCTGCAGGCACCAGTAGAAGTACTATGTTGCAAACCAATATTTTGATCGTATCTTGAATTTTATGGCAGAAATTGATAGCAATACCAATTGCATGTGTAATGTTATGCTTTGTGGCGATTTTAATGCACGTACATCAGATGACTCGGATTTTGTATTATTTGATACTGCAGACCACATAAATGTACTACCCGATGACTATATTATTGATATGCCATTGCCACGTTCTTCAAAAGACAAAGTGTGTCCGAATGATAACGGTATTTCATTGCTTAACTTATGCAAACAGACTGGACTACGTATTTTAAATGGACGAATTGGCAATGATGCAAAATGTCGGTGAGTACACGTATGTGGCAAGCAATGGCAAGAGTGTTATAGAATATATTATCACGACTCCTGATATGTTTAGCAATATTACTGCTTTCGACGTATGTGAACCAAATATTGTATCCGATCATTGTGCAATACAGTTCTCTTTGAGATTCGAAAGCATACTGACACGTGAACAAGATATAGATAACGATAACTGCTTATTTATTCAATCTAAATACATATGGAATACCGAACACGTAGGTGTATATCAGGCAAGGTTGGGTTCGGAAGATATATGTAACAAATTTCAGGAACTGTCGAATATTATACAGCAAAGTCATGACAACGAGGATATTAATAGTTGTCTTCTAAGTTTTTGAAGTATTTTTGAAGATATTTGCTCTGATATTAAGCGTAATGTTAAGGCTAAATCAGATCTACCACCGATGACAAATCATAAAGACAATCAGTGGTTCACTACAGAATGGATGACAAGAAACATACGGTTTATAGAAAACTAAATAATTATAGGCATTCTCCATCAGATACTAATAGACAGGAAATGGTTAAAGCTAGGTCAGAATATAAATCACTAATGAGAAAATGCAAATATCAACATGACTTGCAGAAGACTATTAAATTAGAACAAGCTCGCTCCAAAAACGCTAAAATATATTGGAACATGCTAAAAGAAACCTCGGGTATACAGACATCGAATACTTCTCTGGATAATTTTGCTGCTAACTTTAAAGCTGTCAATAACCAAAGTGATCCATTTGTTTCACCAGATGAAGATGTTATACATTTCAACGAAAGATATTTAAATAATGAATTGCATGTAATGTTTTCTGAACTTGATTCTCCCATTACTTGCGATGAAGTCAGTATAGCTATCAAGCAATTGAAAGCTGGTCGGTGTGGTGGACCAGACATGTTACTGAATGAATTCTGTATACATGGGCATCAGTCGTTGTTACCAATACTTGCACAATTGTTTGATAAAACAATATAGGATATTATCCCGATACATGGTCGGAAGGTTATATTATACCACTACCTTAAAAGGGTAATATAAACGAGGTGTATAATTACAGAGGTATTACCCTATTGAGCACACTTGGGAAATTATTATCACGCTTTTTAAATAATAGACTATCTAGCTGGGCTGAAAAATATCATGTGTATGTGGAAGCACAAACAGGGTTCAGGAAGGGAATGGGTACATGGGATAACATATTTATTTTGTATGGCCTCATTACACATATGTTAAATAAGGGTAAGAAAGTATAATGTGCTTTTGTGGATTTTTCAAAGGCTTTTGATTATGTGGTGCGTGTTAATCTATGGCTAAAATTAATACAACTGGGAGTGCGAGGGAAAATGTTAAATATAATTAAATCCATGTATAGTAATGTGACATCGCGCGTAAAGCATAACACCATGCTAAGCGGTGAATTTTCTTGCATATTAGGCGTACGTCAGGGTGATTGCCTATCTCCATTCCTGTTTAGCATGTTTGTAAATGACATTGAGGCTGAATTCGAAACTAAGGGTATTGAACGAATTGATATCGGATTAAATGTGCTGAGTGTCATTTTTAGATAGGAATAAGTGTATACCGGACAACTTTGACTCCTATGTTATGATAACAGTCAAAATAATAAATAGTCATTCGAGTAGTCACGGAACAAACAAAGGCAGTTCATTTCCGCTTGTACTATACCGACTTGCTGTACCAGTGATAGCAACATCCCAATTTGACATTCATTCTTATCAGATTCAAAATACATGTATATTATAAACCATTGATCACTTTGTCACTTTGTTTTTTATTTTCAATATGGCAAGTATTAAACAGTAACCATTTTGGATCTCACAGTAAGATTAATATATATAGGTCGACTAAAATGAAAGCCAACATTTTCGTGGGGTTGCCGTGCTTAATTAATCATCCAACATACCCAGTTAGAAATAATCACACTGTTTGCAAATTTAATTATATGCAGTCTCAAAACTATTGTATTTTCAGTTTTTTTCAAGATGGCATATGGTGGCCATCTTGGATTTCCTAATCCTGATAGCATCCAACCTAGCAACAACCCTTCCAATATGTGTGGTCTGCTAAATTAGCAAAAATGTCATATACATAAGTCTTACTTTTAGCTTAGCTCACACTAACAATGTGCAGTATTATGTATTTTTAGATGATGGATGGCAGCCATCTTGGATTTCAAAATCCAAACAAAAAATTAACCATACCAGCAGTTTTGGCATGATATAATTATTGGGAAACGACACCTAATTTGAGTTTCTTGCTTATCTCATTACAGAGATAATGCATTTTCTATATGTTTCAAAATGCCATTGGCGGCCATTTTGAATGTTGTGCTCTAAAATGAAAGTTTATTTTTGAATAATGCATAGGAGCTATTTTTTTTTCTAAAATGGTTCAAGTTGACAAATCAACAATACAAGGTAGGAACATGATGGTCACGGAATCCCCGGAAATTACGCTACTAACATAATGACCAGCATTGTACACCCAGATCTTATACCCATAAAGTGTAGATGGATTCTTGTCGTTACATCGCCATTATTTTTGTTTTACCCCGTCAACACAGTGCGTATGTGCCGTGAAACACGGTGCCGTGAAACATTTTTGATATCCAGTCAATATTATTTTTGCATTTTACAGCCATTTGTAGGTGTTGACGGGATAAATATAATACATGTAGTAGGTTAGTGCCATGAATGGGAAACAATATCTGGCGCGGCACGGAAACGGGATGTGCTCGGTAGAGCGTCGCCCATCCCGTTTCCTAAGCCTTGCCAGATATTTGTTCCCATTCACGGCACTAACCTACTATTCTATATCTATTTTCCTTATTTCTGAACAAAAGTATATGTTGTGACCACTCATTTGAACCGTCTCAGCGAGACGGTTCAAATGGTGGTCACTACATATACTTCTGATGATAAATAAAGAAATCTAATATGTGAACAATAACTTTAAGTTATATATGTTTGTATTCCCAAATATACAGATATAATCCTATTAAATATACAGATATAATGTATTTTGAAAATGGCCTACTATAACCAACACCCACCTACTATAACAAACACCCATAGACCAGGCCCGTACGCAGGAATTATTTTAGGGGGGTGCGTTATCGACGGTGCGAAGGGCTAATCATTGTTTGTGCATACCCACGGACAGACCTCGGCAGATTAACCCTTTCACCCCCAATTAACTGGAATGGATTTTGATTTGTTAATTTTGCGACCAATCTAAATCATCACAAACTGGTTTTCAGACCAGTCCATTTAGGAACATGGGGTGTTTTTGTTCTCAAAATTATGAAAATTAATTGCAAAAAGTGCAGATCCTGATGAGACGGCTCGTTTACGAGCCGGCTCATCCGGATCTACACTGTTTGCCAATACCACTATGCAGGGTCAAAGAGTGAAAGGGTTAAGGGGGTGCGTACGCACCCGTCGTACCCCCTCTGCGTACGGGCCTGTAGACGGCTACACTCTGGTACCCGTTTCACTAAACATCGTACGACTAAAATGCTCGTCATTGCAAATTTAGGATCCAAATTTACAAAATTCCAAGCGATGTATTTACATTTATTGAGCATACGCTGCATTACAAGAACACATTAATTGTTAATTTTAAATTTACAGACTATTATAATTTTGCACTTTGATAATACGAACATTTTAGTCGTTCGAAGTTTAGTGAAACGGCCCCCAGATCTTATACCCATAACGTGTAGACTGATTCTTGTCGTCACTACCTCGTCATGCAATTCTTTTTGTTTAGGGGAGTATTTTGAAAATGGCCTGCTATAACCAAAACCCATAGACGGCGCCCTTCTACGGCCCGTTTCACTAAACATCGTACAACTAAAATGCTCGTAAGTGCAAATTTAGGAACGTTTGGATTTTCCTAGTGATGTATTTACATTTATTGAGAATATGGGGCCTGGCCCCCTCAATAATTCTGTAATAAAGCACATATATTCTCCTCCTCAAACTTGCTGAGAAAGCAGGAAATGGCGTTTATCCCGTCAACTATGTCGCTACTAGACGTGAAAAGCAGGTACGTGTATTTGTTCTCGTTCACGTCTAGTAGATACGTCATTATGTATGACGTTACGTCATTATGTGAATGACGTAACACGATAATCTTGTCGCTTCAGAAGACAAACTTATGAGGCCACAAATGCATCTTTAGAGACATTTGAACAACTTTGATGTGGTTAACGGGATAAATAGAATATTATTATAGTGTCATGAACGTGAATAAATATCTGACTCGGCTCGAAATCAGGATGTGCTCGGCAAGCCTCGCCCATCCTGATTTCTCAGCCTCGACATATATTTATTCACGTTCATGACACTATACTAATATTCTCTATGTATTACACTAGTGCATTATGACGTAAAAAGCGACGTCATTTTGACGTAACATCGACAGTTGGCAAATTGCCAACGTCGATGTTACGATCAAAATGACGATCCAAATTTTGTCCAACTGTCGAATGTTTACGTCAAATGACGTCACAAATTTTCCAACTGTCGATATTACGTCAAAAAGACGTCACGCATTCATGACACTATACTAATATTCTCTATTTCACGCCTCTTAGATTTCAAGAATTTCAGGGAGAACATGCCCCCCGGACCCCCTAGCAACATCGGGCCGTTTGGGCCCTCAAGACTGGGCACTGAGAATGCAGGAAATGGCGTTTCACGGCTCTTATATTTCAGAAATTTACAGGGGACCCTCTAGCACCATCCAGTGGAAGTGGAACGATTATGCTAGGTTTTTTGTTTTTATCCAAGCATATTTGCTTGGATATAGTCCTTATACGGTTTTTGAGACCTCACATGATTTATGCAAATGAGTAATTGTCGACCAACGAACGTACTTCATGCTTCATGATTCTAGCTACGCCACGTGAGAGAGTTCCAAAGCGAGCGGTGCATTATGAACGTGCCACTCACATTTTTGGCCAGCTACATTTTTTTTCAGCTACAGTTATATTTTTAAAAACAGTTTGTGATTTTATAAAATATTAACTGTCGTGTTTCATAATAAATATTTTGTTAGGAAGGTTATATTTTTAGCGCAATGATCGACCGCTCACATGTAATTTATACGTAGTTATACGCCATGAAAAATAGTTCTGATAGTGAGCTAACATTATATTGTGTAGTGTAATACATGTGTTGTTAATTTTTCTGTACGACATTTATATTACAAAATGTTTATCTGATTTAATATAACAAACTGACATGTATTAATTTGAGTATATTATTTTTCACGCGCACTGATACAATTAACCTCGTGTCTCATGAAAAGTAGTTTCCGCCATTTTATGCCGACAAATTACAGAATCGTTTACATAGTCATAGGTCAATGGCTCGATAAAATCCAACATTGGACAGCGAAATGATGATGATTTAAAACAGAAACATTGTTTTTTTACAGTTACATACCGCATGCTTTAAATAATCATCTTGAGCCATCCGATCGATTATTATTAATCAGTGTCCATTTTACTTAAAACATCAACTAATCTATAATGAAGTTACACAGAAAATGCAGTACAATACACTTCACAAAGGAAACATTGTCTTAGAGTTTGAATAATTTTAGGTTCCGCCGAACGAACGAGTACGCCGAAATATATTTCCGTACAAATCCAAAAACCTATTTATTATATACCCGTTCAACAAAACATGCATCCTAATCATTAAATAATCCGATAGTGTGATGAAATGCGACTCTCTATTATTTTTGTTGAACAATCCGAGCGCCTGTGATGGCTTCAGTTTATGCAAATTGACAAGGTCATTTCGCGCACCTGAATCGATACAATAATCAGGGGTTGAAATTTCACTCGCCCAGCTCGCCATGGCGAGTGCTTTTTGTGGCGGTCGAGTACTTTCTACAGGCACTTGCCCAATTTGGCGAGTGAAAGATTAGGTCAGGATTTTTTTTTTGGAAGAAATTGCCAATTAATTCCATCGATAACAGCCAACAAATGATATTAATTCAGCGACCATTTGTTGTTTACAGTTTTACGTCAATTTGTTGCGGGAAGTAAGATTCAAGCAGTGTCTATGTACACGGTTACGGGTAGAATCTCTAGCGATTTTGAACACGTCCATATCGGGCAAGTTTAATTCACGGATTATTTGTCGGCTTTACGCGGCCGGGCTAACAAATAATAGGACTGCGAGTATAGACTAGTGTATACGCGGCCACATATATCGTCTCGTATACGGATGGGTTAACGCGCATTTCAGACGCCGAACATAACGGCTTGGGACGAAACGGTCGGCGCCGGGTCCGAAACCATTGAATTTAGTAATTAAGGCAGCACGCAGCGCATGCAAATATAGCCACTATAAATTAAACTAAATCTATGTCACTCAACGCTTATAGAAAATAAGAAGTGTGCAAGCCTCTGAGCAAATTCGCTGCTATTTGTTTGTTTATGTTCATTTAATACTTAAAATATAAATAACAATAATAGTGAATATGTCTCATACGTTTTTGGTAATGATCATATGTAAAAGCTTTTTTTTTATAAATAAGATGCAACATTACAAAAACTGGAAATAGCAATTTATTTTTTAAAAAAACTGGGCGAGTAACTTTTTGACCTGGGCAAGTACTTTTTTTTTATTTTCTACCTACCTTGGTTCAACCTTGGTTGAAGGCCGTTTCTTGTAAGCTAGGCTTGTACTGGCCTATTTTAGCGACGTCAAATTGGATAATTGTCTTTGAAACTGGGGGGAAAGCGCAACTAAATCATGGTTAAAATGTCTGTACAATATTTTCACTTGTTGAATTTGCTGGGTCTCTTCTTCCAGGCGGAGTTGAGTGAACTTTTGAAACTATTTAGTGTGTTCGAATTGACACAATCACTAGGGAGTGCATTCCAGTCTGTGACGACTCTTTGAGAGAATACTTTTTGTCGCAACTGCGAAGGATTTCAGGACTTTCAGTCCTTTGATTTTAATCTAGATGTCCGGAAATGCACTTTCCTGTGTTTTATAGCATTTAAATTCAGACTCCAACTGGTGGTAAACTGTGATCTATGTAGGCTAAACTCCGTGGCTGAACGCGCGGGTGGCGGGGGCGGGTAGCAACCCCGAGGCTCCCCCCCCCCCCCCCCCATATTTTTCCGGTTCCGCCGCCTATGAAATAAGTCAATATTTCTGGCTGTGTTAAGAAGTGTGAATTGATATTTGAATATGTCGGATGGTTGCGCAATCGTCTGTGTGTACATGTGGGCTCGATATATATACGAATTAAACTAATTCACACACACACACGTGGACAGAAAAAGCGGTACGACGTGCTTAAAGACAATTTATTTTCTTTATGCGGATGTAGCTGGGTCGATCCCGTTTTAAGAAATTCCGCGGGAATCAGACATTTTCAGAAGAAATTTCGATTCGGAGTAATGGTGAGAGGATTCCGAAAGGTATTCGCAATTCCGAATATAACCCCCTCCCCCCCCCCCCCCCCAGACAGTTACATGTGTATTTAAGTAATAGTAATAGGCTTAGCGAGCAAGAAATTAGTTTTATAAATTGTTTTATTATCTGGAAGGCTAACAGCGTATATATAGTCCCTAAAAATAAACAGGCTTCGCAAATGCGCAGGCTGATCTGGGACTACACTGGGTATATACCTCTTAAGCGGTATTTCTCCAACCACATCCACACATATAGAAATATGAGAAAAGGTGAGAAAAGGGGGAGGGGAGATAAAGAAAACTAAGGGATGTGAGAAAAAAAACGCAAGTAAAAGCAATAGCAAAAAACTGCTACGTCCTTATAAATACGAAGACTGTGATGGATTTCTGAGTGGAAGTAAAAGATATATAAGATAGATATAACAAAAAGGATTTCATGAATTTCCAGCCCGTGACAGTCAAGTTTTACTTACATGTAAGACCTGCCCTTACCCATGATGCAGCCCCATGTCACCCGATGCTACGATTTAACATAAGGCTAATATATATACACATTGTTTTAAAGTCACTATTTTTATTAAATTTTCGACCACATGACTTTAAAAAAATGTGTATTAAATGTGCTTCCCTTCGGAGGTTATTGGAAATTACTAATATATATATATATTAATTTAGACGGTCCTGCTTAAACACAACCACATGTGTATTTTATACGTATTAGATATTAATGTGTTTCAATTTATTATTGTGTTTATCTAATTGATCTGGTCTTTGAGTTATTATGTCTTCATTATTGATACTATATGCTTCAAGTAGTGAACACAAGTATTAACGGCCAGCTCATTTTTCGTATACTTACATTTTAATTTGGCTAAAAGAATAATAAATAGCGTTTGTTGGTGTAATCAATTAATATGATACATGTAACAGAAATGATTAATAGGACTATAAAATGGACTGGAAAACTTGATATGTAGGGCTACAGCCTACAGGATGTGTGAAAACTGACCATTATATTTAGAATTGGCATGGGATTAAAGTGAGCGGTATTGGACAGGACACTGGATATTTGGTTAAACGTGTAGAGAGATGATTTTTAAGAGCTGATCGATCAGATGTGTTTTATATTTGAAAATGTAACAATACATGTGGATAGTGTTGGATTGTTACGTGATTGATGCAGCTGCGATGCGGCGAGATGAACTGTGAAGTGGGAGATTTTGTGAGTTTATAGTTCAATATATAATTGCCTTGTCTCTTGGTGTAGTTCTGCAGAGTGTGTCTCAATACTACATGTACACGATGTAATGAGTATCTAAGACCAAGGTACTTATATATTTTCAGTGATAGATGTCTTCGCCCTTTGTGTCCGTAGTTCTGGTGATGGCTGTAAGGTCTGAGGTGTCATGCAGCGGTGACCTGATCAGAAGATCCTAGACTGTTTGGATATACAAAATTACCAAAAAATGCTAATGTGTCTTAGTGTTATGAATCGTATATACCATGAGAGTAGATTGGACAAGGGAAGAAATGACAATAAACATATGTATCCTTGATATAAGAGAAAACTTGTGATATAGCAGTTGACTATATGTCTGATCCATGTAATGTGATGTAATGTGATGTATAGATGAGTTTGCAATAGTATTTGAGGAATACCTATTGGCGAACATTGAATGTGAATAATATGACTAGAGGCTAGTGTGTGATACAAAGTAAATGATAAGACGATAACTTTGTAAATGTAAACTGGGTTACACGACTATGACAATAGGGATGTTATGAGAGTATTATTAAACAGTGAATGAGTATATAATGTATATATGATTTGCTCAATTCCATGAGTCTTCTTTTCTCATCTTTCCTATTAACTGAAACTTTACTTGTTATATATTTTCTCAGTATTATGATAATATCAAGTGCTAGTAAATATTATTTTTTGTATAAAGTCGTCGCTATCTCTAGGTATCCCCGGGTAAAATGATGTATCGGTAACAATGGCTGATCTCATTTCCTTACAGTTGGACATGTGCACCTATCTCAAATATTCCAAAAGAAGTCTTAAAATATTTCTGTTGGGATACCTTTGTCTGTCAAGAACCTGCTAATTTGTGACCAAACAGTTTGATTCACAGTACATTCGCAAAAGAGACGATTCCATGTTTCTATTTACATGTTGCAGCATCATATATACTTTGCTATATTATATTACATCTGGCCATACGTTTATTGGTTATTATAATTCTCATTATTAAATATGTGTGCGGAAAACTCACAGTCTTGTATCTATTGTGCTTTGAATAGTATTTAAATATATTTGTTTCCAGTTATGACACCTAAGTACCATGCAGTTACATTCTCATCAGAATATTATCTTGCCGGTGAAGGGTGTAAAATAGAGAATAATAATTTTTTTTTAAGACACTCGAAAAAGACACACGAGCTCACGTAAAGAAGGCACTAGCGCAATACACCACGATAACCACATGGCACGCACACAGTGGTGATCGATGAGCCTTCAAAGTGACACAAACCCAAATCAATAACGCCGTGTGATGAGCATGAGCTGTCTCTATAAATCTAATAAACCGATCTCTGAATGTGAGGTGGTGAAAAATGTTTCAGATAACAATTTGCTTTAATAGTATTAGTGAAATTAAACAAAGATACACATGCTGAAAAGATAAAGGTGTTGATGCATATAAAGTGTTTGTTTAAATTTTAATGTATATACTTATGCAATAGCAACATGCATCAGTGTCGGATGACTTGTCACATTTGGCCATGGAGGACAACTGATTTAGCATTAAGAACACACGATCAATCATACTTGAATGAGTATCCCTTGTCTTGATAAGAAGCCATATACCACTTGGTGTGGCCTAGTCGATAACGCATCACAAATCGAGGGTTCGAGCATCTGGCTTATATTTCCATTTGGTGAGCTGTCAGCTAGTTATATTTATGGAACAAATCGTTTTCCTGACTGATGCCTGGGATATAAGTAATCAAAGATTGACATTACTGCTGTTCATTATTAGGTGTCACATCAGTCAAAACTAGATGGCACATGTGTGTTAGGTATTGTTATCAATGGCCATTTCTGATTATTTACATTGCTCAGATTTATCATTAAATTAAATAAACATGATTACCATTTAATTCTATTCCGGAGCCATGGTTACACAGAAATGAGTATGCGATTATATCCGCTAATTCTGCCCGGCTTGAAGTTAGATGGCAATTCTGCTGAGTCACTGTTTCTCATTTAAATGAACATAAGTATGTAACATTACTATGCTTGCAGTTTGTTTGCCAGTCTCGTGGAATGATTCCGATAATATAAATTGATGTTTGAGAATAGCTCAATTCAGCCTGAACCCTATATTATTTCAAAGTTAGCTAAACTATTATATAATATATATACAGGATCTAAATATATTAGATAATTTACACTTATTTAATACAAACTTGTTTTATATTGTTGGTCTTTGACAAGGTTGTGTGTGTTACCCAGTTACACTATATTCATATATTATAAGTGCTTGTTTGTTTCAATATTACATCTCAAATTCATATATACCAATTGAATGTCAACTATAGATATTTGGTGGCCATCGTGGAACTATTTAAATGAGCAACATTTTGTTTAATAATGTCACCGAAATGATCGTTTTACAATATTTTATTATCGAAGACAGTTCTAGAATCTTTTCAATTTTAAGTTATTACAAATAGCTCATAGACATGCTGCCATTGCTAATTAAATACATGTATTAAGTGTGTTGTCGTAGTATGTTCATATACTAAGTTTTGGTTGCCATCTTGGATTTTGGCCGCAATCTTGGATTTATGTCTTAGATTGAATTATTCCATTATATTATACATGCAGCCAGCTAAATGATGTATTGTACACATACAGAAATGATACTTGTCATTTGCTATGTTTATATGACTAGAAGTATACATGTGAGAAAGACATTACGATAAGAACACAACATTAGCATTCAGCAGCGATCTTGATTTTGTGCATTTATTTTATTAAATACCAAACTAAAAACATCAATACATTTATATTTGTCTTTCCATTCACAACTTAATATATATACCCCATAGAAGTTTTGCAACTGCTAATGAAACAATGCATTAACCTAGTCCATTGTACTACATGACAGTACAAACTATTGGCGGCCATTTTGGATTGTGACGGCCATCTTGGATCAAAATATGAAATTTTGATTTTCTTTAGCTTACACATTATGAGTTCCTCAGAGCTGTTCATGATCACTAAATGTGCTTTACACACATATTTTTATTGGAAGTTATTGTTATTGTAGACCTGTGATCTATTGATCGTTTGTCGTGCCTAGCGCACGTCTTACCATATGTTTCCACATCTTGCGCAACATTTGCAATGAGCACACGCGCTTAAAATAGACACCAGCGACTGCTTTTCAGATGTAATAAATAGAGAACCCGTCCACTTCCTGTCCTGAATTTCGGAAAGTGAACCCCACGTGTCTTCCTCTTTTCCCAAGTTCTATCGAACTGTAAACATGCCAGTGAGTAGTGGGAGCACATTTTATGTTTTTTCCTGTCTAAAATACAAGTAAAACATGGATTAACATTGTTAAATAGAAATATGATTGAATAAAAAAGGGTTTTCTGTTGCTGATTTTGTCGATTATTTAGTCATTATTGTAGAAAAACTTGCTGAATATGAGTACAAAAAACGAAGATTTCTTTTTACGCAGTCGCAGGTGACGGTTTTGTGATACATATTGGCTGTTGTTGGTATTTCAATTTAATACACAGTCATTTTTTACAACTTTCTATGTTTGCTTTGCTGTTCTTTTTTTTACATTCTTGCTTTTATTACTCGAAATATATTTATTTTAATCAATGTCATGGGATTTCGTGGATTACCACGAAAACCCATGACATCTGTTCATGCTGATTAAATTTGTCAGTTGTTGACGTTGACGCTAGTGGTACCTATTTCGTTACTAATATTTCTGAAATTATTTGAAATTGTACTATGTGTAATAAGAATGAATAATGTCGCGGCTGAACATATTTTTTTCTGTAAATATTCTGCAACTTCAGCTGAATACTGTTAGATTCTAATAGACGCTCATGTTCTAATCCCCAGTTTTGACGTTGAAAATTACAATTTTTGTTTCTAATTTTCACGAAATTAGTGGCTCTTAATAAATGCACAGTGCACACTTTGGAGCTAGACTTTTTTCTTTCCTCTATTTCGAAGGCAAATTCCTTGAAATCGGTGAAAAAATATTCTACTTTCACTTTCAAACTCGGTAGCGAAATTCTACTGTTTCCGGTGTCTTTGAGTAAATTCCTCGTCTGCCTATTTGCATGGAGGGAGAAACCATTAATTGACTTGATATTATATGTTACCATTTATTATTACAGTGGAACCCCTCAAAACCGAACACCTTGGGGCCACACTGAAAAGTTTGGTTTATAGGGGTTTTCGGTTTAGAGGGGTTTTCTATTTCCAGTTAAGGAAATGTATGTTTTCCATCATTATCTCTTGGATTTGTATAGTATATACCATTATTACCATATTGAAAGCATATATACAATGAGACGATTCTAAAGCACTCCCAACTTGCCATTTGTAAGGATAAATAAGAAATGTACCCCCAAATTACGCACCTTAACGGGGGCTCGGCTACCCAGTTGTGTTTTATCATGTCGACATGTGTAATTCCCAATAAACAGAGTGCAGATGACATGGGATAAAGGCCCCTAAGTATTTTGTGCCACTGTGGAACTTTCTCGATCAGCTGGAGCGCTCTTTTAAGACCAGAATATGTTTTTTTTTATTGACCTTGCAAATAGTGCAGATTCGCAAGGGGTATAGCAAATAGTGCAGATTCGCAATGTAATCTGGGTCTACGGTCTACACTGGTCGCAAAGAGCATATGACACATTTCACGTGTGCTGTGTAGTTACCGCGAGCTGCTACAATAGCCCACAGGCTACAGTCACGAGTTTACAGCCTCGTTAAGTAATTATCAGATTATCTCGATTAATCGGTCGGTGGGTTCACAAATAATGTGCCAATTATTTTATTTCCGTAATTGTTACGTACGCGTATAATTAAATTGTGAGCCATGCTATTGTAATGAGCTTGTAAAACAGCAAACATGTCTCGTATTTAGGTCGCATGTATTGAATAGATTCTTAACTTTGTAATGCCGCTTATGACGTTAAAAAAACACACCGCTTAGCGCATTACACGCATGGATAGCGCTTGTACAGAGCTGAAGTTAATGTGCGTAATTTGATCAATTTTGTTATTTCTTCCACACAAATGTCAAGTTGGGAGTCCGTTAGAATCGTGTCATTCTCGTGGCTCCGCATTTTGGGAACCAGAGCTGAACAATACTACCGGGAACCAGTCTATTGTAAACACGGTGTGATTTTGACACCCGCTTGGAACAACAACATTGAAATTGGGCGCGGTGTATTTCTTGGATGACAGGTGACTGGTTTTCCGTGGTTATTTTAACGCTGAGATATGGTTTTGGGACTTGAAATGGCGTCCGGATTACGGAGTAAAGGGGTTCCGGAATAGAGGGGTAGAAACTAATGTGTTTATATAGCAGAATATTCGGGACGTGGTCGTATGTTCGGTATAGCGCGTATTCCGGTATAGAGGGGGTCAGGTTTGGAGGGGTTCCACTGTATTACCGTTTTACAGACCGTACCATAATGACCAAAAGTGGGCCGAAATGTCCATAAATGGACAGACAGTACAATCAAGTCTGGCAGACATTATGTGTTTGTTTTGTTCGGAGTAGAAATACCGTTGAAAATAATATATTTTATCATTTCCCTTGAAACGCACAACCAGGACTTCGGAGCCTCGGGCATCTATTAGAATCTTTACGGTACATATTAACAGAAAAAATATATATTCTGATTTTAGAATTTTCCCGTCACAACAGGTGAAATAATGCGATTCTACCCCGTTAGCCCGGCTGTAAACACCATTCTATAAATATATAATTAAAGTACAATAACTGAAAAGTGAGTGATAATTTTAATTGACATTCCTTTACAGAATCTGGATAGCAATAGTGGGCACAGGAACAGATCTCGACGATTAATAAAAACATGGATTTGTCATTTTTATGAAGGCCAAAAAGAACATTAGGCCAAAAAGAAAAAAGAGTTGTGTTTCCGGTAACGGCTCCCAAAATATGCTGGGTCGGTCGTTTTTGTTTGGTTTTTTAATATGTATGTCCTCCATGCCTGTAATTATCATGTTTTTGTGACAGATGGTTCTAATTTTGTTTAATGTAGATACTCGCGACTTGTCACAGAAAGGAGCATCTTTGCCCCTTTCCGGTGGCCACAAGCGGCGAATTTCGTCGCGACGACGTGAAAATCAGCCATTTCGGCCTGTTGTTGTATGTCTAAACTTCAGCCGCTGACTTTTTCGGTGCTACCATAACGATAAAAACAGATTAATCCAAATGATGGTACAGTTTTTAAAACACGACAAATATTCATGGGACAAAATATACCGGAATCCGCAAATTTTGTAAGAAAAAAATTGCGGTCGCCAACATTTCACTGCGGTCGGTCGGGTTACCAGAAACGAGACAATTTTTTTTTTGGCCTTATCATTATGAATGACGCCACCAAATACCACCCGCCACCCCCCCCCCCCCCCCCCCCACCCCACCCCAAATGAGAAGTTCTTCTATTTTATGGGATGTCGCTGAGGTCGGAAAACATTTCCCCACCTTAAATGAAAAAAAAACAACACTTTCAATTGAAAATCTGAATTTCAGAAATGTGAGATTATGCTGTGCTGGATTACTTGTTATCAGGAGTTCTGACTGTCCAATGTCCCTTACAATATTAGACTGGTATTAATTTAAATCTGAATAGGGTCCAAACCATGATCGTGTCCCCCTGTATCTAAGGCTTGGATGCTGACCATCATTACAACGTGTTTCAGCTCGCTAAAGATCTACTTCACCCGTCTCAGGATGAGGAGAGACAGAAGTGCAAACTGAAGCGGCTTGTACAGAGCCCAAACAGCTACTTCATGGACGTCAAGTGTCCCGGTACTGCAGTGATATATCCGGCAGATATATCGGATATATCTGAATAATTTCTTTATTTCTCATCAGAAGTATATGTTGTGGCCACTCATTTGAACCGTCTCGCCGAGACGGTTCAAATGAGTGGTCACAACATATACTTTGGTTCAGAAATAAGGAAAATAGATAGAGAATAGTAGGTTAGTGCCGTGAATGGGAAAAAATATCTGGCAAGGCTCAGGAAACGGGATGGGCGAGGCTCTGCCGAGCACATCCCGTTTCCGTGCCGCGCCAGATAATTTTTTCCATTCACGGCACTAACCTACTATTCTATTTATCCCGTCAACACATATACATGGCTTTAAAATGCAAAGAAATAATCCCAGCAACCGCACATATTCATACGCAGTGAGTAGGTCGTATTGACAGGATATCAAAAATGTTTCACAGCAACGTGTTTCACGGCACATACGCACTGTGTTGACGGGATAAATAGTGGTTTCCAGGCAAGGCTAGGAAATGTGTAGGAATTCTGAGGCTTGTCGGGGGAATTCATACCATTTCCGAGCCTGATGAACTTTGTTGCACAGCACAAGCAGCTACTTTATAGACGTCTTGTGTCCAGATACTGTAGTGATACCATAGTTTATCAGGCAAGGCTAGGAAATGTGTAGGAATTCCGAGGCTTGCTGAGGAATTCCTATCGTATCCTATCCAATTTCCTACTTTGAGAATGAGGCTACTGTCTTTGAACTTGATATTAAACGGGATCGGGATCGAACCCGTTTGCCCGGCCTTGCATGACCGTAGCTGTTGGTAGGCCGTTAAACACCAATAAACAAACAAAATTGATCTCTGAGTGTTTGAAGTTTCCCTGACCCGTTTTCTGCATCCCTGATGCATTTTATTGGCCGAGGACCCACACTAACAATTGGCACTGCATCCCGTGGACCCTCAAAACATGGCGGTGCAAATGAATCATTTTCAAAAGTTTACAGCACTTTTACAATTTTCGGGAGAACGTGTGTGACAGTTCAGGTAATTCAGGGACTATCAATAACATTTTGATATTATTTTTAATGAAATATGTGTATGAAACTTGGGACCCTAAAGAATCACCAGGGGCCCCAAAAATAATAAAGTTGGGAGTCCTGGGGCCCATTTCACTAAACTTTGTACGACTAATGTTCGTACGTGCAAAATTATGATAGACTGTAAATTTCTCATTAACAACGTTTTCCTGCTAACAATTATTGGATTTACATTTAGTGAGCATAGGCTGCATATGCAGCCTATGCTCAATAAATGTAAATCCATCAATTGAGATTTCCAGACGATCCTAAATTTGCACTTACGAACATTTTAGTCGTATGAAGTTTAGTGAAACGGGCCCCTGGGACCCACATTTAAAAAATCCTAGGGAAATCTCTGATGACCGTCTACCGCATTGCAGGTTGCTACAAGATAACAACGGTATTCAGTCATGCACAAACGGTGGTGCTGTGTGTCGGATGTTCCACAGTGCTGTGTCAGCCCACCGGCGGCAAGGCAAGATTGACAGAAGGTGAGTTTTCTTTGAATGTAATTCGGCTTCGCCACTCGTAAATATTTGCGTAAATATGCAATTGAACAATTATGCAAACACCCAATCAGGTCTCTAGATATGGAATTAGTAATTGAGTATTGTCACTCCATCATTTCTGAAGCAATTGGGTATTTAAAAATTTTAATTGGGTAAAATAAAATCACACTACTGTTTACACATCAACAGACAGCAATTATTGAATAGTTTGCTTCGAAATGAAAACAATTCTTGGCATTTCATGAGAAACGATTCTAATGAAATACCAAGATGTGTTTTCATGGAAAATAAGAAAAATATGCAGTCTGTCGTTTTCTGCAGCATAATTAAATACATGATAAAAAGCATGATACCATACATTTTTTATTGCTGTTTGATACTGATTTCAATTGGGATTTTGGCAATTTAAAGTGGGTATTAAAGCAAATACGCAGCCTATCTGGAGTACTGCCCAATTACATGTAAAGTTGGCAATTACAAGGGCGTCGTGTCTGCTCTGTAGTGCCATCCGTTCATTGGCTATGTTCCCCAAATACAATGAACCCCTCGAAACCTGACGCACAAGTACTAAGGAGGTCCCCAGATTAAGAGAGGTTCCACTGTGTCTCTGTGAAAGTCGTCGGACATGTCCGTTAAAATTGCAGCCGGTCTGACGGTAAACCGGAAGTCGCCGTAAAAAAAAATCATTTTTTTTTAGTTTTCTATTCTAAGCTTCAATGAAATCATCTTCCTTTGGTATGCCCTTCTGGTGCTAGCTAGCTTTTCTTATATGACAGATATACTTAAAACAGCTCTTAAATATCACACAAAATCTATTTTATTTTTATAAATGTTTTTTTCGGTGTGGTAAATGTTTGTCCGGTCTGGTAAAAAATTCAAGTTTACCAGACCGAATGTCCTGTAAAATTTTGGCAGTTTTGCGGAGACTGCACCTGTATCAGGGGGCCGTTTCACTAAACATTGTATGACTAAAATGTAAGTGCAAAATTATGACAGTCTGTAAATTTCACATTAACCATGTTTTCTTGTAAACATTTATTGGATTTACATTTATTGAGCACAGGCTGCATATGCAGCCTATGCTCAATAAATGTAAAACCATAAATTTAAATTTCCAGACGATCCTAAATTTGCACTTACGAACATTTTAATCGTAAGAAGTTTAGTGAAACGGGCCCCTGTTATTTGCAGTGATGAGCTGACGGTATTATGATAGATACAGGATACAAATACAAATTACAAATTTGTGACCGGCTGGGAGTATGGGTTTTGTGACCGGTGTAGATCCAGATGAGCCTGTGTATCCATGGTCTGATCACGATATGCACTGTTTGCCATTCCATCTATGAAACACCCGGCATGCTTATAACCTGCAGTATTGATCGTTATCAGGCTGCAGGCTTGTGCTGTTAAGCCCCACATCTGGAGTAACATTTATGTTGCTGCGATGTCTGATTTACAGAGGTTCCATTGTAGCGAAACAAATGTCCCATAAATACAGAGAATAAATAATAATGGCCGTTAACATTTTAAGGAAACAATGTTATCGCCCCTGATATCAGTGTGGAAATTTACATCTGATATAAAATGTATGATAATGCCAATCAATATGTGGGGTAATGGTGAATGAATGTACTTTCAGGCTGTTCGTTCCGACGGAAGCAGCATTAAACGTGATACCAGCTGGCATGTCGGCACATGTGTGTGGCGGATACCGTGGTGATCTAGTGGTCATTTCATCTTTGTCCGGCTAGCTGGACCATCGTGGGGCGTAACCCGATTCTCCAGTTATCAGGACAGACTTGGCTCATTTATGTTCATGGCTTGTAAAACGTTTATTTATGAAATAAACAGACCATGCATCAGTCGCATACATGAAGGAAAACAGTGTCGTGTCGAGTCAATTTCTCCATGTATTTAATTTACAGGGCTTCATATAAGGAATTAGTAATTGAGTATTGTCACTCCATCATTTCTGAAGCAATTGGGTATTTCAAAATTTTAATTGTGTAAAATACACTGCAGCTTCATTATAACGCGATGGTCGGGGTCCAAGATTTCAAATCGCGATCAAATCCGATTGCGTTATGTACTGGTATCATCCGCATTTCGGTTACAACTATTGCGGGAATTCCATTAGCAACGGACCCATATAAAATCATGTCATTTGAACAGAAGTTAAAGTAATTATTAATAATGACTGACATACAAACTTGTATTAATGTACGAGTTATTTATAAAATCATGCTTATTACGTTGTATAGTGCTCGCGATAGACGCTTATTACAATGTATTCTGCTCGCGATCAACAGGCGCTTAAAGGGATTAATTGATAATAAATAATGGTCACATGTCCTGCCTTGCCTATTCATGCGGACGATTAGGCCTAGCTGTTGATACATGCATAATCTCGAAATGTGGGGTCACGTAATCTATTGTTTACACTGCAACAGTCATATTGATGAATGAAATTTACGATTTACGCGAGACATGATTGCCGTGGGCTGCAGTGTAAACAATGGACCACGTGATACCATACCCAGATAATGCTGAATGTATTGTTTCAGATTGCACACAAATACCAGTCTATTTATAGAACGCTAAATATTACACCGACCGAACACGCAACCATTTATTAGCGACAATTATGTGTATATAAACACGGATATATGTCTTAACATTGACATTACTTGGTGACAAAAAGCGGTAGTTATCTTATATTTAAATGTGGGAACTGGTTCAAGAACCTTCTAAACCCGGTATGACATGCGCGGTAGTTGTACTTTGATGACTGTCACAAACATCGCGTTTCTTCTTTTTTCTCTATTTTTTTGGGATCCACGAGAGACCCGCGTTATAATGGAGATCACGCTATATGCGATCGCGTTATAATGGAGCTGCAGTGTACAATCACACGACTGTTTACACATCAGCAGCCCGCACTTATTGAATAGGTTGCTTCGAAATGAAAACGTGTCTTGGTATTTCATTAGAATTGTCTCCTTGGAGACAATTCTATGAAATACCAAGATGTGTTTTCATGGAAAAATAAGAAAATATGCTACATTTGTGGTCCGTTTACTGTTTTCTGTAGCATAATAAAGATATCACAAATTTTTCATTGCTTTTTGATACTCACTACTTCTGATTTCAATTGGGTTTTTGGCAATTTTATTTGTGTATTTACGCAAATACGCATCTTATCTGGAGCTCTGAACTTACGTTTTATATTTTCTGCTCCTGTATCAAGAATTTGTCAAATCCAGAGGGTGGGAACACATGGTTTCTGAACGGTGTTCGGCAAATTTTTATGCCCCACCACGATAGTGTAGGGGACATTTAGTGTTCCCTTTGATTTATTCATTGGTGCTTAACGACCTATCAACAGCTATTGTCATTTAAAGCCGGGCCAATGGGTTCAATCCCGCATGTAACCTGCTGCATTTGGGAGAAAATCCCAAAATCAGAACGGAATACAATATACATGTTATTTTCAACCCTGAAATTAGAATAACCTGACCTGGTGACTGGTCCATACCACACCAGTCACTTGGGCCCCTTCCCCTAAAAGTAATAGAATTTGGAATAATCGTATTACTGGTACAAGGGGAGTTAAGTCGCATCAGAGAACACTGTTTGGAAAGTTAAGGTGGCCTACGAACAGCCTTATTACATGTACCTGATTAAAAATGCAATACCTGGATTGGATGTATTGCCAGCCGTCGTTACCACGCCATGGGGCCGTTTCACTAAACTTTGTACGACTAAAATGTTATTGCAAAATTATGATAGACTACATATCGCATTAACAGTGTTTTCTTGTAAACAATTATTGGATTTACATTTATTGAGAATAATGCTCTGACAATAAATGTAAATCCATCAATTAAAATTTCCAGACAATTCTAAATTTGCGCTTGCGAACATTTTAGTTGTAGGAAGTTTAGTGAAACGGGCCCAAGTCACTGGGCTGCTAGTTGATGGATTGTTTAGCTTTTAAAAAGTAATAAGATTAGAGTGATTAGAGATATAAGTGACCCTCGTATGGAATGGACCTGGCACCAGTAATCGATTTCATCAAAATTGCAAAGTATACTTTCCTAGCAAAGTATACTTTGAGGGAGCAATCATTGATTTTTCCGAAATGCATTATTTCATGCAGAACTAACGATTGCATATATTTGATGATTAAAACTATGCAGAATTATTATACTGAATTTATTACCTTATCACAGCCAAAATTGGCTGTGATAATGTAATAAATTCAGTATAATAAAAATTGATCCTAAAATTGAAAATTTCTCCCTCAAAGTATATTTTGTTAGGAAAGTATACTTTGCAATGTTGATGAAATCGGCTACTGGTCAAGGTATTCTAATTTGAGGGCTGAATATATTTTTCTGTAAATATCGAGTTCTGATTTTGGGAATTTTCCCTCCTTATAGACGGCTTCAATACGGGATGGTCCAACCTCTGTTGGCCCGGCCTTAAATGACCTTTGCTGTTGATATGCCGTTAAACACCAATAATCAATCAATTGGAGTATGTATCTAGGGTGTAATATTCCGGATACTAAGATGTCGCCCCAATGCAGCGGGTTAAATGTGGGATCGGGCTCGTTGGCCCGGCCTTAAATGACATTAGCTGTTGATATGCCGTTAAACACTAATTCCAGCACAAAAATATTTACACAATTCCCTAACATTTGATTGGCCCGTAGCAGTCTCTGGCCAGAATTTATATCCCAGTAAACTCCCACGCCGAACTACTTTCCGTAACCGTGAGGCGCAGTTAAAATAATTCTTAAGAAAACGGAAAATAAACACATTTACTTGATGAATTTATTTCAAATGCTGGAATTATAAGGAATGAATGGCCTTTTTGTTGAATTTATCGGGGATATAAACTTGGAAAAGTCGCGGGAATACTGGACGAAGGCCGGAAACTCACACGACGAACTACTTTCCGTAACTGTGAGGCGCAGTTAAAATAATTCTTAAGAAAACGGAAAATAAACACATTTTCTTGATGAATTTATTTCAAATGCTGGAATTATAAGGAATAAATGGCCTTTTTGTTGAATTTATCGGGGATATAAACGTGGAAAAGTCGTGGGAATACTGGACGAGGCCTTCCGGCCTTCGTCCAGTATTCCCGCAACTTTTCGCCATTCATTCCTATAATAATAAACAAACATGATACAGTGCAGCCTCTCTAAACCGGACACCCTGGGAGGTTTATAGTGACTCCACTGTAAAACCAATACGCGACTACTTCAAGACACGCGTGGGTGTTTTGCGATCAAGAGCAGACGGTATATCATCGGAGATAATGGCAGTTAACCCTTTCAACACCACAGACCTCTATAGAGACAATGTTTGCAAACAGTGCAGATCCAGATGAGCCGGCCGTCTCATCAGGATCTCCACTGTTTGTTAATAATTTTAAACGTCTTACAGATTACCCTTTTAGAAGAATGGGATAATTTGAATGACCAAAATTAATGAAATAGCGTGAAACATTGGCATGGAACATCCTATTAAGTTACTTGGTGTTGAAAGGGTTAAGAACTAACTGCCATCACTTTGTCCGGTTTAGAAGGGTATGACTACTATGTGGCTGTGACAGGGATTATAAGATTTGTGATCAGTGTAAACAGTAGGGGCCGATTTCACCAACATTGCAAAGAATTTCCCTATGTTAAATCCCCATAGACATCTTCACGGAGTGGAGTGAAGATGTCTATGGGGATTTAACATGGGGAAATTTGTTAGAATTTCAGAAATACTGGACCGATTTTTAAAATTTAACTTTTGTTTTCTTAGATCATTTCCAAGCTATCTAGCTATGTTTCGGAGTCAATTTCACCAACATTGCAAAGTATACTTTCCTAGCAAAGCATACGTTGAGGGAGAAATTTTAGGATAAATTTATTTATTTTTATTAAATTTGGCTGTGATAATGTAATAAATTCAGTATAATAAGTCTGCATGCTTTTAATCATCAAATATATGCGGTTGTTAGTTGTATATAAAATAATGCATTGCAGGAAAGATAAATGATTACTCCCTCAAAGTATACTTTGCTAGAAACGTATACTTTGCAACGTTGGTGAAATCGGCTACAGGGGCCCGTTTCACTAAACTTCATATAACTAAAACTTTCGTAAGTGCAAAATTAGGATCGTCTGGAAATTTCAATTGATGGATTTACATTTATCTCCATAAATGTAAATCCAATAATTGTTGAGAAGAAAAAAATTTTAATATGAAATTTAGAGACTATCATAATTTTGCACTTACAAACATTTTAGTCGTTCAAAGATTAGTGTAACAGCCCTTAGATCTGAATAGGATCTGCATTGTTAGTCATTCAGTCTCGATTTGCCAATCATCACGACATGTATTTTGTGACCAGTGCAGCACTTGATCAAATCTCACGTGGATATCACATTTCCCTGGTTTGGCCCTCCGGTACGTTTTTATCTTTGGCCCTTTTAGTTGAATTGGGTAATTGCCCATTATAAAAGTAGTACAATTATTACTGATCCTACTGCTTTTGGGAGGGGGCAAATTGATTATGGTGTGGCGAGGACCTGGCAACAGATCAGGATTATTCTGATTTCAGGGCTGAATATATAGATTTTTTATTGTACATATTCAGTTCTGATTTTGGGATTTTTATAGATAATATATGGGATTTAGTACTAAACCCATTGACCCGGCCTTAAATGACCTTAGTTGTTGATAGGCCGTTAAACCTCATCAAACAAACCTGATAATGATCTACCGGTATTTTGCTTGTTAGACGAGTGTTTCATTGATGGAATGGAGAACTGCAGATCCTGATCAGAAAAATGGGGCTTATGGGATATGTGACCAGTGTAGTTCCTGATCAAATTGTCTGATAATGATCTATACTGAGCAAAACTAGAAACGTCCCTCCATGTTTAAGGAAAGATTCATCAAAAACCAAAAGGGTTACTTTTAAAAATCAAAATGGAAAAACAAGTTCATTCATTTCTGTATCAAAGCCAATAAATTGCATTTGGATATCTTGTTAAATATTCGAGAGATAACCGGCCAAGGGCGGTAGGGGTCAAAATCACAAAAACTCAGAAATGTGTTACTTAATGTTTAGAGATGGAATTTCAATAAGTAATGTGGCAAATTCAGTAAATCTCGTTAGTACCGAGTGTGGCCACCATTTGCATGAATGCATGCAATGATCCTACGCCGCATCGACGTGACGTAACGCAATACCAGTGCGTTGGGCAAATTCCTCCATTCCCGTTGTAACGCCCGTGTAAGATCGCGAACATTGTCAATCTGATGGTTAGCTCGTGCTTTGCGGCCCAGCTCATCCCATATGTGCTAAATGGGATTGAGATCCGGGGAGACCGCGGGCCATGGCATGACGTCGACGTTGTTTTGCTGTAAGTATTGAGTGGTGACCCTGGCTACGTGAGGGCGGGCATTGTCGTGCATCAATGTCACACCAGGACCATGCTGACGGATAAATGGTAAGGCATGTGCATTTAGCACATCTCCAACATAACGTTTGTGCATTGATGTTGCCCTGTACAACAACCAAATCTGTCTTCCGGTTTCCCATGATCCCACCCAGACCATTACGCTCCCTCCCCCAAACCTGTTCTTCTCAACAATGCAACAATCGGTGAATCTTTCATTTTTACGCCTGTATACCCGTAATCTTCCGTCAGCATTACTAACTGTGAACCGAGATTCATCGGTGAACAAAACTCGGTTCCAGTCAGCCCTTCTCCAGTTCAGATGACGTCGCGCCCATAACAGTCTGGCAGCACGGTGACGTTGGGTCATTATCTGACCAGTGTACGGGCGGCGTGCCCGGATTGGTTGGGCGTTACGACGTAACCGGTTGCGAATGGTCTGCCCTGAGACACCGTATCGCCTAGCAGTGACTGTGGCTGCCAATCGACGTTGACGTAAGTGCGTCAACGTAATGTAACGATCGGCTCTAGCCGTCGCTACACGAGGCCTACCAGGTCGCTGCCGGTCGTGAACAGCCCCAGTCTGCTGGTACCGGGCTGCAAGACGATCAATCGTCTTCCGACAGCAACCAAACCGAGGCGCGACCGCCCTGGCGGCCATCCCACCCGCAAGCATCCCAATTGCCTGATTTCGCTCGTTTTCGGAAAGCCGTGGCATATCGAAAACAGTGAAAAATTAAAAAAGTTTTTTAATTTTCCGAATAGCCCCTATCGCATGAATGGTACGACATGAACTGAATCACCTTATCGATGACAAGTATAGCGTGCACGTGCAAACAGTGGAAATCAACGTTCCGGTCACTGGCCGCTATGTAAACCGTGTGTATCGGCTAAACTCTACACGATCGTATTCTGAACATCGCCACGGTTTAAAATACATGTACTTTGAACATGTGGTACATACATAGACAGAGCTACACCGGCTATAAAACAGGGACGTTTCTAGTTTTGTTGAGTATATATTGCTTGTTGGAAGCATGGCGAGCAGTGCAGATCCTAATCAGACTGTGCGAATGCACAGGCTGATCTGGATCTACATTGGTTGCAAAACCCATACGCCCCATTTCTCCAGTCACAGCCACATATATCATAAGTATCGTTTCTCCAGATGTTTTTTTGTTCTAAAAACAGTTGATTGATTGGGGCTTTGTGTCCATTTAACAGGATGGTGACCGGGCAGGAATGTCAACTGGGAACTGAACATTCTGGTATTAAATTACAAGAGCGTGCAGCACTGAAAAGGGTGTACTGGAGCCACAGGTTGAAGTAACGGACCGAGGTCTATAAATACATTAAATATGCCTAAAAGCATCAATAAATAAAGAAAAAAATAAGCTAAGCAATTTTGTTTTTACTCCCATATATTCCATATTAGGGAGAGAAAAAACAACTAATTTAGCTGATTTTTTTCTTCATTTATTGATGCTTTTAGGCATATTTAATGTATTTATAGACCTCGGTCCGTTACTTCAACCTGTAAGCCAGCATACATTGTCATGTACATGTACCACAGGCACTTGGTATGAACAAGAAAATCCTCTTTAAATCATACCCAATTTTACTCGGATATTAAATATCTAGAAGGTACGACACTCGCCATCTGTTCAACCGATGGAAGTGGATCATTTACCTTGGGCCCAGCTCGCTAATTCAGTAATTGTAAACACGCGAGAAGGCTGGGACCCAGCCTGTGACTGGAGCCTGTTTCACTACACTTTGTTACATACGACTGAGCAGTTCTAAATAGCAAAGACAGTGGGTGGTTGTTCGGGCGAACATGACGGCGTTAGGGGTCCCTCCTTGTAGGAATCACGATTGACCTGGTTTGGCCCTCCGGTACGTTTTTAGCTCGCCAGAAGAGCTTCTGCCATACCCCTGACGTCGTCGGCGTTCACAAACTTAATGTTGGGGTAAATGTCTTATAACATCCGTTTCCTTTCATGGAACACCTTGATATTGCATACATGTATTCCTCGGATGACCCTCTAGCATGCTGTAGCAAATCCACGACCCACCACCCAACCCGTACCGCAAGGTCACAAACTTAGCATGTTCATACAACTTTTGGGGTAAATGTTGTGTAACTTCTTTTTATTCACAGGAAAAGCCTTCATATTTCATACATGCATTCATATGATGATATTCTATTGTGCTATAGCAAATCCGTGACCCACCCCTTTCCCCAAGGTCGCAAACTTAGCACATTCATCAACTTAAATAACGTTGGGGTAAATGTCTTATGACATCTGTTTCCTTTCATGGAACACCTTGATATTTCATACCTACATTCTTCAGATGACCTGTCATGCTGTAGCAATCCACGACCCACCACCTAACCCTTACCCCAAGGTCAAGGTCACAAACTTAGCATGTTCATTAACTTTGCGGTACAGGTTGTGTAACTTCTGTTTACTAGTATTTACAGGTAACACCTTCATATTTCATACATGCATTCATCTGATGATATTCTATTGTGCTATAGCAAATACATGACCCACCACCCACCCCTCACCCCAAGGTCACAAACTTGGCACATTCATAAACTTAAATTTGTGGTAAATGTCTTATAACATCGGTTTCATTTCATGGAACGCCTTGATATTTCCTACATGCATTCCTCAGATGACCCTCTATCATGCTGTAGCAAACCCACGACCCACCACGCAAGCCTTACCCCAAGGTCAAGGTCACAAATTAGCATGTTCATAAACTTAACGTTGCAGTAAATGTTGTGTAACTTGTGTTTATTTACAGGGAACACCTTCATATTTCATACATGCATTCATCTGATGATATTCTATTGTGCTATAGCAAATCCATGACGCACCACCCACCCCTCACCCCAAGGTCACAAACTTGGCACATTCATAAACTTAAATTTGTGGTAAATGTTGTGTAACATCCGTATCATTTCATGGAACACCTTGATATTTCATACATGCATTCCTCGGATGACCCTCTATTATGCTGTAGCAAATCCACAACCCACCACGCAAGCCTTACCCCAAGGTCAAGGTCACAAACTTAGCATGTTCATAAACTTAACGTTGCAGTAAATGTTGTGTAACTTCTGTTTATTTACAGGGAACGCCTTCATATTTCATACATGTATTCATCTGATGATACTCTATCGTGCTATAGCAAATTAAAAACCCACCGCCCACCCCTTACCCCAAGGTCACAAACTTAGCACATTCATAAACTTAACGTTGGGATAAATGTCTTATAACATCTGTTTGCTTTCATGGAACGTCTTGATATTTCATACTTGCATTCATCTGATGATACTCTATCGTGCTATAGCAAATTCAAAACCCACCGCCCACCCCTTACCCCAAGGTCACAAACTTAGCACATTCATAAACTTAACATTGGGATAAATGTCTTATAACATCTGTTTGCTTTCAGGGAACGTCTTGATATTTCATACTTGCATTCATCTCATGATACTCTATCGTGCTATAGCAAATCCATGACCCACCCCTTACCCCAAGGTCAAGGTCACAAACTTAGCATGTTCATAAACATAACGTTGCGGTAAATGGTGTGGAACTTTATTTACAGGGAACGCCTTCATATTTCATACATGCATTCATCTGATGATACTCTATCATGCTATAGCAAATATATGACCCACCGCCAACCCCTTACCCCAAGGTCAAGGTCACAAACTTAATACATTCATAAACTTAACGTTGGGGCATTGGGGGTAAATGTCTCGTCATGAACATCTCTTCCCTTTCATGGAACACCTTGATATTTCATACATGCATTCCTCAGATGACGCTCTATCATGCATTCATCTGATGCTCCTCTATTGTGCTACAGCAAATCCATGACCCACCCACCCACCCCTTTGCAGAAGGTCAAGGTCACCAACTTAACACATTCATACATGCATTCCTCCTGTGAATAGCTATCATGCTGTAGAAAATCACCAACTTAGTGCGTTCATAAACTTATCGTTGGGTTAAACTTTGTATTCTGTTTTCAGGGAGCGCATTGATATTTCATACATGCATTCATCTTAATATGCTATAGTAAATCCACAACCCACTGTCCACCACTGACCCGAATGTCAAGGTCCACCGCACACCCCTTAACCCAAGGTCAAGTTACGTTCATGTTTTTTATACAACTGGGCCAAGCTTCAGTGAAGGGTGCCAACAGGCGAGATTCGTTGTCTTCTGACAACTCTTGTTATCTTTGGCTCTTTTGTTACCTGGGAGTTGAATTGGGTTATTGCCCATTATAAAAGTAGTAAGATTATTACTGATCATACTGCTTTTGGGAGGGGGCCAAGTGATTCTGGTGTGGCGAGGACCTGGCATCAGATCAGGATTATTCTGATTTCAGGGCTGAATATATGATGCCAGGTCCTCGCCACACCAGAATAACTTGTCCCCCTCCCAAAAGCAGTAGGATCAGTAATAATCTTACTACTTTTATAATGGGCAATAACCAAATTCAATTCCCAGGTAACAAAAGAGCCAAAGATAACGTACCCGAGTGGCCCTCTGTTCAAGAACTAGGCATATCGTGACTCCTATAAGGAGGAACCCCTACTGTTAATTTACGCCGCCACGTTTGCTTGACCAACCACCCACTTAACAGGATGGTGACCGGGCAGGGATGTCAAATTGACAGTGGGAACTGAACATTCTGCGATGAAATTAGCTGTTGATAGGCCGTTAATCACCAACAAACCATACAATAAGCGCTGAAATGAGCCCATTTCACTAAACTTTGTTATGTACGACTATTTAAAGAAGTTCTAAAGGGCGAAACAAATTTTGCAATGGTAGTTGTTTTTGAGGAATTTTTCATATTTAGTCCGACTATACAATGACTACAAATGTTTCATGTTCTACACTTTTAAAACGGTATATTACACAATTATTCTATCAACATATTGACAGCCTGTGGAGCAAGTAAGAAGAAACGCACCAACTGATTATACTTTGTAACTTAACATCTTTTAATTTGAAACAATGTTAATAAATACACTGGAAACTGCAGTAGCAAATTTTTAACTTATTAAAAAACAGACGTGGCTATTAATGCAATTAACCCTTTCATCATCTCTGACCGCTATCGTGTTTGCGAACATTGTAGATCCAGATGAGCCGAAGAAGAAAATGTGTATTTAAGAAATAAAACCATGGGCTGTTGCGTTTACTGTTTTACTGTGGTGAACAATACATAGTTTGCGAGGAGGTCCTCGCAAACTTTAAACAGACCAAATGTATTGTAACCACAGTAAACTCAACAGCCCATGGTTTTATTACTTATATTTACTTACACTGCATTTTCTGTTCGATTCAAACATGTAAATAAGCATACATGTATATGGCGTTATACAATGAAGACTAATCTTGTTTTACGTCATTTTGTGAAGCACCATATGCAATAAATAATATCCGACTGTGGCATAACTAACATGAGCTGTCTAAAAACAACATAGCTCGACTACCGCTAGCTGGTTCAAATGGATTCTGGAATACAGTAATTTTTACATTTAAAATCATTATATACATATATGTCAAACTAGAAACATGATTCCTACAATATTTATGTCAGTTGGGGTTTACATATAGTACATGCAATCATTGTTTTCTAGTCCACATGCATGCATTGCAATGCAGGCCCGTACGCAGAGGGGGTGCATACGCACCCCCCTTAACCCTTTCACTCTTAACCCGCAGGCCTGTATAGTGGTATTGGCAAACAGTGTAGATCCAGATGAGCCGGCTCGTAACGAGCCGTCTCATCAGGATCTGCATTTTTTGCAATTAATTTTCATAATTTTGAGAACAAAAACACCCCATGTTCATAAATGGACTGGTCTGAAAATCAGTTTGTGATGATTTAGATTGGTCGCAAAATTAACAAATCAAAATCCATTCCAGTTACTTAGGGGTGAAAGGGTTAATCTGCCGAGGTCTGTCCGTGGGTGTGCAAAAACAATATTTAGCCCTTCGTGCCGTCGATAACGCACCCCCCTAAAATAATTCCTGCGTACGGGCCTGCATGCATCTTCATTCAGTGTGTGGACTAGAAAACACCATTTTTACAGCTTATACGAATTCTTCTCCTTTTTTAACGATTTCATATGACAACTAGACATTATGTTAGTAAAACATGGATATCTCCCATGGCATACTGCACTCTAACTAGAGATTGTGTGTAAAAAAAAAGAAAACTAGATTTACACAAATTCCAAAGTCTTGCAATATTTTTGACATAAGAAAATGGCTAAGTGTTTCAGCACTATTTTGAAGGTCACAAAGATCAAGGTCATGTTATTGGTGGTGTAATTGTGTCGCACATGTTCAGGTGAATGCAGTGTCCAAATATTGAAGCAATCCTTCAAGTAATATTGAAGATATTACATGATGGAGAAACTTACAAACTTTTTGACGTAACAAAGTGTTTCAGCACCATTTCAAAGGTCGAGGTCATGTCATTGGTGGTGCGACTGCGTCACATACAAGCTTAGTGAAACGGCCCCAAGGTTTTGAAAGTGAAAATAAACATAAAAATATCTGCAAATCTGCCCAGCCAGGATGTTATAAAAATATAAATGGCACAACAACTTTGGAATGTGAACTAGTTAAGCATTGTTAATAACCATGGTAACATCAACAACAGTAAACATGTCAAGCGGGACGGACTGACTGGCAAACAGCATCGGCCCAGTAGCCTATTTCACATGATCCCGACTAACAACCCACGTACCACAGGTGGAAGACTGACCTAGGACCTAGTAAATGGGTTAAAAAAACATTACCCCACCCACCCATAGTTAACAGAAATGGGTGTGTAGTCATTTACTGGGTCCTAGATCCGATGTTTGTTTGTTTGTTTGTTCGGGATTAACGGCCTATCAACAGCTAAGGCCTGGTCAATGGGTCTAGTATTAAATCCCATATCGATGGTCTAGTAACATAGCATAGCAGTTACGATCTTATGTTACTAGACCATCGATATATTACCTGTACAAGTACATGTTCAAGTACATGTACAAATGGGGGGGAAATCCCAAAATCAGAACTGAATATTTACAATAAAAAAACACTATATTCAGACCTGAAATCAGAATAATCCTGATGCCAGGTCCTCGCCACACCAGAATCACTTGGCCCCCTCCCAAAAGCAGTAGGATCAGTAATATTCTTACTACTTTTACAATGGGCAATAACCCAATTCAACTCCCAGGTAACAAAAGAGCCAAAGATAAAACATTACCTGAGGGCCAAACCAGGCAAATTGTGATTCCTATAAGGGACATTTACTGGGTCCTACACATAGGTCCAAGTCTTCCACCTGTGACATGTACAACGGCAAAGTGAACTAATGTTGCAGATTAGGCACGACAAAGTGGCAACAAAATAATACACAGCAAAATATGATACAGTTTTCTATTTTGCCAGAATGAGATGATTCACATAGTGATATAGAGAATAGTATATTTTCCCATTCACGGCACTAACCTACTATTCTATTTATCCCGTCAACACCTACAAATATCTTTAAAATGCATACGCAGTGATTAGGTAGTATTGACAGGATATCAAAAATGTTTCATGGCACATACGCACTGTGTTGATGGGATAACAAAACATACACTGTACAAAAATGTGGCTGTCACTGGGAAAATGGGGCTTACGGTTTGTCTATTTGTGTTTAACGGCCTATCAACAGCTAAGGTCATGTAAGGCCGGGCCAACGGGTTCGGTCCCCTTTTGACCTGCTGCATTGGGGGGAATCCCAAAATCAGAACGCAATACTTACATCGAGAAAAAATATATTCAGCCCTGAAATTAGAATAACTGGACCAGGTACATACCACACCAAAACAACTTGGCTCCTTTCCCTGAAATAGGATTATGTACAATCGTAATACTCACATAAGGGATATAACCAGATTCAACTGTTGCATGCAAAACATCAAAAACGTATGTGAGGGCCAAATCAGGTCTCCAGGCGCAATTCCGGTAAGGATCAACCACGATCGTTAAATTGGCCTTACGGTTTTGCGACCAGTGTAGGTCCAGATCAGCCTGTGCATCCGCACAGTCTGATCAGGATCTGCACTGTTTGCCATTCCATCAACGAAACACCCGCCATGCATCCAAGAAGCTAGGTGATTAACAGTCTACAGGTGTGTGCTATTCCATCAGGAGCTACCGTGGTCACAAATCCCATTAGCACCATTTCTTTAGCCACAGCCACATACGAGACACGTCTTAAATACGTTTACAAAATTTACAATAGTTTTCATAAATAAAGTGAAAAGTTGACAAAATTTTCAGAGTACATGCGGAACATAATTCCGCATGTACTCTGAAAATGTTGTCAACTTTTGACGCCATTTACGGAAAATATTGCAAATTTTGTAAATGTATTTCATGAAATTGTCCGAAGGTACAAAATCACATGGCGTGTCTCATTTGAGTAACATCAGTCCATTATTAGTTTGTTTGTTTATTAGTGTTTAACGGCCTATCATCATGTAAGGCCGGCCAAACGGGTTCGATCCCATTTTAACCTGCTGCATTGGGGGGACAATCCCAAAATCAGAACGGAATATTTACATCGAGGTGCCAGGTCCATACCACACCAAGTCACTTGGCCCCTTCCCCTAAAATAGGATTACGAATATCGTAATACTCACATAAGGGGTATAACCAGATTCAACTGTCACATATAAAATGCCAAGTCCATTATTAGATCAGAGAAAATTAATTTGCAGATTTTTAACCACACTTGCTATGGATATAAATTGCCGAATAAATATTTTATTTGTATTCGGAAACAATTTACGCAACAAGGAGGTATTTATTCATCAATATTTACACCTTCCATAAATTCATAATTTGACGTACTGTGTTTACATCCCAATACAACACATAAGAGCCACGTGACGTCACCCGATGTTGTTGATTGGTTAAAGTTTGTTAGACGTCATTAATTTCCACGAGATTGTCGATAACGGCACGCTATTGACCGGTGATGTCGCTGTTCCAGGAATTGCGACAAAACGACGTAATACAAGATTGTTCTTAATTTTAACGGCATATTTGGTTATTTACATTCTTGAAACTATCAGAAAATGCAGTGTAAATATAAGTAATAAAACCATGGGCTGTTGCCTTCGGACTCCATGCAATTTAAACATACCAAATGTATTGTACAACCCAGTAAACGCAATGGCCCATGGTTTTACCACAGGTTGAAGTAACGGACCGAGGTCTATAAATACATTAAATATGCCAAAAAGCATCAATAAATGAAGATTTTTTTATTTTTTTTACCCCCTCCATCTAATAATTATAATGATTAGATGGAGGGGGTAAAAAAAAAAAAATCTCGGTCCGTTACTTCAACCTGTGGGTTTTTCTCCTTAATTACATAATTTAACATTTTATTACGAGGATAAATAGAAATTCATTATCTATCCAAATAACCGGGAAACAAAACATCGATTCACTTAGTAAACTTCGGATATTCACATAGATAGAGGTCTCCAATAGCCTCCTTGTTGCGTTTTTAAATTGTTTCAGTACATTAATCTAATTTTCATTTAAATTACAGTTATATGTAATTTTACATAAATTTCAATGAACAATAAAAAAGTTTTGACCCACCAAATTTACTTCCAAAACCATTAATTTTCTACGGCCTTAATCAAAAGTGGTTACAGCTACAAGGCCGGCGTCATTGGCAGGCGATATGCCTTGTCATGGGACAGCTGCACTCGCACTTCCACTGACCCTTCAAAATGGGATCGTAGCTAGTTATTTCCCTTTGAATTTATTTATAGAAATCTGGTCAAACTTTTTATTTTATGGCCTAATCGTTTGTAATATAACCGAATATCACATGATTTGTTGTGTAAAGAAGTCATTATAGTATTTTTGATTAGTGTTGATCCAGATCATCCTACATATCTGCACAATCTGATCCAGAACTGCATCATTTGCCAGATTCATATGTTCACACTTATTAATTGTATTGCAATCAGCGTAGACCCAGATCAGACTGCACATACGTGCAGTCTGATCTGGGTCTACCCTGTTTGCAGCTAAAATAAACCAAAGGACCGGATCTCTATAAATAGGGAAATAACTAGCTACAATCCCACATTATGAGATGATTAGTTTGGTTGTTAGGGTTTAACGGCCTATCAACAGCTAAGGTCATTTCAGGCCGGGTCAGTGGGTTTAGTACTAAATCCCATATATTACCTGTACAAGTACAAGTTCAAATGTGGGGAAGGTCCCAAAATCAGAACTGAATATTTACAATAACAAAACTATATATTCAGCCCTGAAATCAGAATAATCCTGATCTGATGCCAGGTCCTCACCACACCAGAATCACTTGGCCCCCTCCCAGAAGCAGTAGGATCAGTAATAATCTTACAACTTTCATAATGGGCAATAACCCAATTCCCAGGTAACAAAAGAGCCAAAGATAAAAACAAACCTGAGGGCCAAACCATGATTCCTATAAGGAGGAACCCCGACCGTTAATTTACGCCGTCACGTTCGCCTGACCAACCACCCTCTATAATGGGCAATAACCCAATTCAACTCCCAGGTAACAAAAGAGCCAAAGATAAAAATGTACCCGAGGGCCAAACCAGGCAAATCGTGATTCCTATAAGGAGGAACCCCTACCGTTAATTTACGCCGTCACGTTCGCCTGACCAACCACCCACGAGATGGTTAGTACCATGTGGGTTGAAAATGCCTATAGTCTGTTTCACGAAACCTGCCCAAATTTTACGGCTATATAAACAATGCAAAAACAATATTTGTTTCGATAATATTAAATTAAAGCAAAATTTATGAATGAGCCTTCTTTTTATTTCGTGAAATTTTGTCAAATATTGGTTTTATTACGAAAAATGTATTTCTCTATGGGAATTTAACATGGGGGAAAAAGGTAGAGGAGTTGTGGCAGGAGTAAAAAAAAAAAGAGAAAATTTGGAAATTGACTCCGAAACCTAGCTAGATAGCTTGGAAATGATCTAAGAAAACAAAAGTTAAATTTTAAAAATCGGTCCAGTATTTCTGAAATTCTAAAAAATTTCCCCATGTTAAATCCCCATAGACATCTTCACGGAGTATGGGGATTTAACATGGGGAAATTTTGTTTTCGCAATAAAATCAATATTTTACAAAATTTCACAAAATAAAAAGAAGGCTCATTCTTAAATTTTCCTTTTATTTAATATTATCGAAACAAATATTGTTTTTGAATTGTTTATATAGCCGTAAAATTTGGGCAGGTTTCGTGAAACAGACAGTAACTTCCGTGTTTGCCGATAATGAAAAGCATGTATAGTAGCACGGTTATAAAATATAATTTTTCATACAACCTTCCTGTATCTGGATTAGAAACAATAATCATGATTATTTGGACAAAAAATAATATACCACTGTGACTGGAGGAATGGGGCTTATGGCCTTTGCGACCAATATAGTCAGGGATTCCACTGGGGAAAATAAAAAAATCGCCACTTGTTTTTTTTTCGAAAATTGTAATTTTTTATCGCCAATTGTTTATTAGTATCGCCAATTGCGAAAGTGGCGATCGCCAGCGGAATCCCTGATAGTAGAGTGTTTTTAATTTTTGAATATAGTATCACTCCTTCGGCTGTTGAAAGGGTCGGCCAGTTTTTACTGACGTGACACACTAATCTTTGAACAGCTGTACTTTCCAATTCCTATACCGATGAAAGCCGAAACACGCCGAATGCCTGTGACACTGGCCACAAATCCCATTAACTGCATTTCTCTTGTCACAGCCACAAAAATAGTATCGGCTAGTTACGAACGGTAACTCTTGCAATTTACTTCCGTACAGTCCGTAGCCAGTTATGATATTCACTGCTAAAGTGCGAATCAGACCCGATTCGCTATTCTGCCGAAGAATACTACGAGTGGAATCGTAACTCTGGCTACGGACGGTACTAGCAGGGATTACGCTGGGGAAAAAAAAAATTGCCACTTCAAAAAGATTTTTTTTCCCGAAAATTGTAATTTTTTATCGCCAATTGCGAAAGTGGCGATCGCCAGCGGAATCCCTGCGGGAGTAGATTGCAAGAGTTACCGTTCGCAACTAAGTATCAGCATGAACAGACAGACTGTCACTCATGTAAAATCTAACACTATCCTAACAATTCTAAATTAATATTTGGCGTTTGCTGTTTATTCTTATTTTCTATTTTCCTCATCAAAAACATGGTTCGACAACACTTTGGAAGCATTTCCATTGGAAATGATACTAACGTGCTGTCAAATCATGCTTTTAGTGAGAGGAAAGACCAATAATAAAATATAACCAAACGGGGACCTAATTCAAATGGCTGTAATTTGTTTAATTCAATGAATGCATGTTCACCAATTTTACTGGGTCAGAGCTCCAGATAAGCTGCGTATTTGCTTAAATAACCAATTAAAATTGCCAAAAACCCAATTGAAATCAGAAGTAGCGAGTATCAAAAAGCATACAAATTTTGTGCTACCTTTATCAAACAATAAAAAGACCAAAGATATAGCATATTTTTCTTTTTTTCCATGAAAACACATCTTGGTATTTCATGAGAATTGTCTCCAAGGAGTAATGAAATGCCAAGACATGTTTTCATTTTGAAGCAAACTATTCAATAATTGCTGTCTGTTGATGTGTAAATAGTAGTGATTTTATTTTACCCAATTCACATTTTTAAATACCCAATTGCTTCAGAAATGATGGAGTGACAATAATCAATTACTAATTCCTTATCTGGAGCCCTGTACCCTTGAACAAAGTTTAAAATATTCAAAGAATAATATAGATATACAGAGCTCCAGTTAAGGTGCGTAATTTGGAGGTAAATTTCTCCATCAAAAATGGCAAGTTGGGAGTCCCTTAGAATCGTCTCATTGAGACGATTCTAAAGCACTCCCAACTTGCCATTTTTGATGAAGAAATAACAAATCTTCACCCCAAGTTGGTCAAATTACGCACCTTAACTGGAGCGCTGGATATATCACCAATGTTCAACGTTATCTAGGGTTACCTCCCATGTTGAATTTTACACATTTTAGCCGTTTTGACATTTTATCCAGTTCAATGTCTTGGAATAAAAAAGTTATATGTAGCTATTAGGTTTTCGTTTTTTTGGACACCCTGTATATATAGCAGGGATTCCGCTGGCAATCGCCACTTTCGCAATTGGCGATAAAAATAAACAATTGGCGATAAAAAATTACAATTTTCGAAAAGAAATTAAAAAAAAAAATATATATATTTTTTTTTCCGAAAATTGTAATTTTTTATCGCCAATTTTTTGAAGTGGCAATTTTTTTATTTTCCCCAGCGGAATCCCTGATATAGTATCAGTAAGATTGTCTATATATAGTATCAGCATGAACAGCCCGACTGTGAGGGCGGTGGGGGTGGGGCCCGACCGGGCGACGGGTGGAGTTGAACGTTCGGATCTTCCGTCGGATCCTGGAGATCGAGGGGATCGGACGTGTGGAGGCCGCAGGCAGGTGAGGATTCGTACATTTTTATTAACCGCTTTGCCACTTCTAGAAATGCTTCTTCTATACCTGCATATGACATAATGGAATAATTTATACAATTTCATTATTAAACACTTTGACACTTCGTTTCTTGTATATCTGTAAAAGTTTTAACCCTTACACCGCTATCTTAATTTTTTGTCGTCTGCTGTTTATTTTTGATCATCAAAAACATGCTTTGCCAGCACTTTAGAATAATTTACAACATGCTTTGACAGCACTTCAGAAACGTTTCCAGTGGAAACCATGTCTTTATTGAGAAATAAGGCAATATATGGCATAAATAATGCATTTTTATTTAGCTGCTTCGCAACTTCTACAGACGTTTCTTCTATACATATACTGAAAAACTTTAACCAAAGGCTTTAACCCGGACGCACATACGTACGCCAATGTGCCGACTATAGCACTCTGTCCACAAGCGGGCGCGACAAAAATATTGCATTTGTAGGTCAAAGTCACTCAAACCTCATATTGTAATAAAGAAGATATAATTGGAAATTGTCGGTTGCAAGTCTCATCCGAAAGACCAGCGAGATTATTTATGCCTATACTGTCTGTTTCACGAAACCTGCCCAAATTTGACGGCTATATAAATAATGCAAAAACAATATATTTTTTTGATAATATTAAATAATAGCAAAGTTTAGAAACGAGCCTACTTTTTATTTCGTGAAATTTGGTCCAATATTGATTTTATTGCGAACAAACAATTTCCACATGTTAAATCCCCATAGACATCTTCACTCTCTGTGAAGATGTCTATAGGGATTTAACATGGGGATATGTTTCTAATTTCAGAAATACTGGACCGATTTTCAAAATGTAACTTTTGTTTTCGTAGTTAGATCATTTCCAAGCTATCTATTTGTTTTCTACTCCTCCAGGTTCTCCACCTCTTTCCCCCCCATGTTAAATTCCCATAGACAAATACATTTTTCGTAATAAAATCAATATTTGACAAAATTTCATAAAAAGAAGGCTCATCCTTAAATTTCGATAAAATTTAATATTCTCAAAAAAAAAAGAAATGTTTTTTGCATTGTTTATATGGCCGTAAAATTTGGGCAGGTTTCGTGAAACAGACAGTAATGCCATATCCCCGAGGCCATGATCCCAAGAGAAATACTGACCTGTATTTTTGAGAGCCGATGTTTCAAAGAACAGGGAATCTATGGAGTCTGCGTACTCATTCGCGACCTTTTGTTCCACCTTTCGGCCATCTTCCAAGTCACATTTATTACCCACAAGGCACTTCACTGAAACAAAATAGATAGAAAGGTCGACTGATTAATCGAGACAAGCCGTGTGATTTTGAACCTAAGAAGACACGCAATATCTCATGAAAAGCAGAGCTCTAGATAAGGCGTTTACTTAAATTTACTTAATTGAGCTGCAAAAAGCAAACAGTGTTTAATAAGGAAGAACGTATGGATAAACATATGGAATGAAAATATGGATGTTGATAAGGAAGTATATGAAAAACGTTCGAGGTCAATCCGACGTATTGTTGCAGAGATAATGGGTACCTAAAAACATTAACGCGGAAGGACGAAAGTGAAAGTGAATGGGTTTAACGTCCCACCAACAGCTAGGGTCATATAGAGATGGAACCACAGTTTAAAGTCTCATCCGACAGACCAGTGGGATGGAAATACTATGAAAGTATTTTTAATGCCTAAGGCCAGGTTTGAACCCACAACCTCCGGATTGGAAATCAGTAGCCTATTTCACCAACATTGCAAAGTATACTTTGAGGGAGAAATTTACAATTGAAGAATAAATTTATATTTTTATTATACTGAATTTATTACATTATCACAGCCATTTTTGGCTGTGATAATGTAATAAATTCAGTATAATAATTCTGCAAACTTTTAATCATCAAATGTATGCAGTGGTTAGTTCTATTTGAAATAATGCATTTCGGGAAAAATAAATGATTACTCCCTCAAGGTATACTTTACTAGATAAGTATACTTTTGCAATTTTGATGAAATCGGCTACAGGTGGTCTAACTCCACAATCCATCCCTGCGGACGGACGAACGGACGGAATTACAAAAACTTTGTAAGCCGGGCGTACAAATATATACATACCTATAGGAGTATCAACATTTCGCTTTAATTCTGAAAAAGAGAACACACAGATACATATATGTGGCTGTGACTGGAGAAATGTGGCTTTAATATGGGTTTTGCGACCAGTAGCTGATTTCATCAAAGTAGCAAAGTATGCTTTGAGGGAGAAATTTTCAATTTTAGCATAAATTTATTAATTTTTATTATACTGAATTTATTACATTATCACAGCCATTTTGGCTGTGATAATGTAATAAATTCAGTATAATAAGTCTGCATACTTTTAATCATCAAATATATGCAGTTGTTAGTTGTATATGAAATAATGCATTTCAGGAAAAATAAATGATTACTCCCCCAAAGTATACTTTGCTAGAAAAGTATACTTTGCAATGTTGGTGAAATCGGCTACTGGTTAGATACCGATCAGCATGTGCAGAATCTAATCAGGATCTGCACTGTTCGCGATTCCATCAATGAAACACCCGTTATGCTTCTAACGAGCAATATTTATAGGTCATTTGATTTGTGTGTGGATATATGCACGAGTTCCGCAGTGTGCGATATTGCGCGGACTTTAGGAGTGCAATATAGTTGCGCGGCGGAACGAGTGGCATATATCCACATACAAATCAAATAACCTTTTTATTATATACGTAAATCACTCGCAATTTATTTGCGCCTCAAAAGATATACAAAACATAATTAAAATAAACAAATTAGTGGTGATTTTGCGAGGTGAAGCGTAGTTCCGGCACTGACCAATATGAACTCACGAGACGTCAATATGGGAAAATATTGACGTATTGCATTGCATTGTGTTTCAATGGGAAACGAAAGTACGCACATAATAAGGAAATATATTGACGGATTGCATTACATTGTGTTTCAATGAAAGTATGTATATAATAAGGAAAACTAGTGACGGATTGCATTGCATTTCAATGGGAAACGAAAGTACATATATAATAAGGGAAAATATTGACGGATTGCATTGCATTGTGTTTCAATGGGAAACGAAAGTACGTATATAATAAAGCAAAATATTGACGTCTTGCGTTGCATTGTTTCAATGGGAAACGAAAGTACGTATATAATAAGGAAAAATATTGACGTGTTGCTTTGCATTCTGTTTCAATGGGAAACGAAAGTACATATATATTGTGTTGCATTGTGTTTCAATGCAGGGCCGTAGCCACGTTGAAGTGAACCGAGGCAACTTGCTATGGTAGAAATTTTGCCGATTTTTTTGTTTACGATGCGGGTCGCACTACGCGCTCCCACTGAATACACGTTTCATAAGATTTGCCTGGGTAGATTTTTAATTCTGGCTACGGCCCTGCAATGGGAAACGAAAGTACGTATATCAGGCGCGGATCCACGATTTCGGGTTAGGGGGGGGCGTAACTATTTTGCAATACTTGACTATATTATCGAACGAGCTAAGCTCGTTCGATAATATAGTCAAGTATTGCAAAATAGTCGAGATAGCGTTTAGGGAGGTCCGGGGGCATTCCCACCCGAAAAACTTTGCAAATCTACATCGCATTTCCTGCCTTCTGGCGCATTTTGGAGCAAAAATATTGACACTGTCACAGTATGTTTAGACATGATTTTTTATTGAAAACGTTTAAATTTTGAAACAATAAGAAAACGACCGAAAAATGCATGAAATACATGGCACTTGGCATGAAACTGCCTTGTAACTTGTAAAAAATCTTTACTCGGCGAATTTTAGTGGGGGCGTGCGCGGGGTCCGCCCCCCCCCCTGAATCCGCCCATGTATATAATAAAGATGGTTATCTGGCTACAGGAGTCACTGAACAACCAGTAGTGTTCCGTGATAACCCATTTCAGCCTTAGGATATGATCATTTTTGTTAAAAATCTCAGTATTTTGTTTATTTATCAATAAAGGTATATGTGGTAACAACATATACTTTCGAAAATATATTAAAGAAAATAGGGATTTTTTCTCTCAAAAGGTTCATACTACTATAATTGTATCCCATCTGTAATGGGTAAAGGGTAAAAATCTATAAATTTCTGATAGATGGTTGGTTTGGTTATAGCCTGTGTTTAACAGCCTATCAACAGATAAGGTCCTGTAAGGCCGGGCAAACGGGTTCGATCCCGTTTTAACCTGCTGCATTGGGGGGAAAATCCCAAAATCAGAACGGATTATATACAAAATTAATGATAGAGACACGTGGTTGTATCATGCTGTTTTGAAGGTTCCCGAGTAAGGAATAGACGGTACATACATTTGTGCTGCACTCTGCGCCGGCATAAAATGTTTCATGTTGATGTCGCTCAGCTCTACTTACAGCTATCACATATACACATTTTTCATTTAATAACCAGCGTAGATTTCTTGCGCTGGTTACTAGCCGAAAATGAGTTTATGCAGTATCTTCTGCATGTAGCTGAATGGGAATTCGTGAGGCATCCGACACACACTTCGACATGAAACATTTTACAGGAGTCACTTATATCAACATAGTCCATATGTGTTGTAAGCATGGACCCTGATCGCTGAATTATCAGGTTTCTTAGAAACTATAATATGTGTTCATAGAACAAAGATGCCCCACCTACCACTTTGACAGTAAACAAGCTCAAAGAAAAACATTAACCAAGGGAAATAACTGTAAATATTGCAATTGTAGGTCAAGGTCACACAAAGGTCATTTCATTCACTGGCTTATGATAACATGCAAGTATGTATAGATACAAGCTCAAACAAAAATGTTAACCATGTAACCGATGGACGGACAAGGGCGATACTAAATTCCCCCTCCACGATTAAATGCCGCCTCCAATATTGTGGTGGGGCATAAACCTGCGCTCCAGATAAGCTGCGTATTTGCTTAAATACCAAATTAAAATTGCCAAAAACCCAATTGAAATCAGAAGTAGCGAGTATCTAATGAAATGCCGAGACATGTTTACATTTCGAAGCAAACTATTCAATAATTGCGGTCTGTTGATGTGTAAACAGTAGTGTGATTTTATTTTACCCAATTACAATATTGAAATACCGAATTGCTTCAGAAATGATGGGAGTGACAATACTCAATTACTAATTCCTTATCTGGAGTCCTGATATACTTTATGTTAGTAACCAGTTCCTGAGACAAGCAATGATTCACGACGACGATGTGGTTCCATCCGAGATACGGGAGATACTCCGCATTTAGCATGCTCTCATCCACCACGCCCTCCGTCTTATCTGGAGCCCTGATAAACGGTAAAATCAGGAAATGGTCCTTACCACTAACCCAATCTTTAATGTCGTAGAACGTGTCTAAGTCTGTGATGTCGTATATCAACATAGCTGCATTGGCTTTTCTGTAGTACATCGGTGCCTGCAGTAACAATATAATTACATGTACATTGACAGAACTCCAGATAAGATGCGTATTGGCATATTTTAGCTGAATACGCATTGATTATCAAAAGTGGGAGTACAAAATACGCACAGCAATGTGAAAATACGCATTGATTTTCAAATTGATTAGTGAAAATACTGTCATAAAGTTGAAAATTCCCTTAGTTGAGCTGCAAAAAGTTCAAATAAGTGAAAATGTTTAATTTTGTTGTTTATATTTTTTTATCCTTTGTTCCCTATTTAGTAATGAAGACAATCAATAATTAATTTGTAAAAGTAAAATACGCAATGATTTTGAAATCAGGGGGTATAGTACGCTTTAGACACAAAGCTTATCTGGAGCTCTGTATTGATTGACTGAGTGTGGTTTTATGTCATATTTTGGGTCATATACCGACAGCAGTGGTGTAGCCAGGTTCCTTCTGGGGAAGTAAATATTTACATTCATAATGGAAACGCCCATTCAACATATTGCGTTTATATCCCAGTACATTACATTAGCCCCACGTTACGTCGCATTTGTTTGACGTCATTAAAATATATTATTAACGTCACGCTGCTGTTCCTGCAAATTACGACAAAATGACGTAAGACAAGATTATTCTTAATTTTAACGCTATATGCGCTTATTTACATTTTCTGACAGATTCAAAACAGTGTAAATATAAGTGATTAAAACCATGGGCTGTTGTGTTCACTGTGTGGTCTGTTTAAAGGTTGCGAGTTTGGAAAGTGGAGCAGGAGCATCCTTTCCCTGAAAAACCAATTGATTTCTACATTAAATGTTGTCAATTTCAGTCAAATCTGAGATAAAGGCCACCTCTGAATAGCTATTACCTGTCTATAGCAGCCACACTTTTGTTTTTGCAAGTATTCAATTACTACATAAATGAATCTGCGAACAAAGACCACCTGCGAACAAATTAAAGCTACAAATTTCACATATAATGTACAATTGTAAGTTCACCTGAAAAACGTTAGGTTAAACTAGAAATTGTGATGTCGACGCACTTAGGGCCCCGTGATTTGAGAAACTCTTACAAAAACTGCCAAAAAATAAGAGGACGGACAGACAGGGCGATTCTCGGAGGGGCCCTAATTAACCCTTTCAACACTACAGGCCTGTATTGGCAAAAAGTGTAGATCCAGATGAGCCGGCTCGTGACGAGCCGTCTCATCAGGATCTGCACTTTTTGGAAGTAATTTTCATATTTTTAAGAACAAAAAAAAACCTTTTCATAAATGGACTAGTCTGAAAATAATTTTGTGACCATTGGATTGGTTGCAAAATTAACATATCAAATTCCATTCCAGTTATTGAGGGGTGAAAGGGTTAAAATACATACCTGACCAACTATTAAGGTGTGTGTTTGAATGCACCCCTTATATCCCCTCTGGCTACGCGACTAAATGAATGTGTTTTGCGACCAGTGTAGATCCAGATCAGACTGTGCATCTGCACAGTCTGATCAGGATCTGCACTGTTCGCCATTCCATCAATGAAACACCCATCTTGTAGCTTATCTGATTGGGGTCGTACCTCCAAGGAGCAAGGTCACATACAGATTGGGATGTACCTGTATGGGAAATTGATGGATTGACTTCTTGATTGATTGGAGCTTTATGGCCATTCAACAGCAAGGTCATATACAGATGGGAATGTACCTGTATCGGGAATTGATTGATTGACTTATTGATTGATTGGGAATATACATATGGGAATATACCTGTATGGGGAATTGTGACTTATTGATTGATTGGAGCTTTATGGCCATTCAACAGCAAGGTCATATACAGATGGGAATGTACCTGTATGGGGAATTGATTGATTGACTTGTAATTGAACAGTTTGATTGGCTGTACCTGAGCTGTAGCACAGCTCAGGCTTACATGTAGCCAATCAAGCTGCTTGCTTTCAAGCACAATATTCAAGTATTTTGTAATAGATACAGTGACAACTAGAGCAAATGAGCAAAGGCTCACGGATACCCGCGGCCGCCACCTGGACCGACAAATAAAAACCTTTAACGCAAATCTTACGAACGGACAAACAGATGGACGGACGGAATAACAACAAGAATTCCGCCACGGAAGCGGTATCGCGCCTGCCGAGGCATTTGACCGTGAACATTACAAGTTAATAAATGACCTTGACCATGAGAATTTGGATGTGGGTGTGTGCGTAATGAAGCATCATCCCTAGACAAAGATTGATGTGAAATATTATCAAAGTCTGGCAAGGGGTTCAAGAGATATTGTGAAAAAACAATAACTTTTACAAATTTCTGTTACAAAACCGGTGAACATTACAAGTAAATAAATGACCTTGACCTTTAGAATTTGGTTGTGGGGGTGTGCTTAATGAAGCATCATCCCGAGACAAACATTGATGTGAAATATTATATTATCAAAGTCTTGCAAGGGGTTAAAGAGATATTGTGAAAAAACAATAACTTTAACGCATTTCTGTTACAAAACCGGTGAACATTAAAAGTAAATAAATAACCTTGACCTTGAGAATTTAGATGTGGGGGTGTGCGTAATGAAGCATCATCCCTAGACAAACATTGATGTAAAATATTATCAAAGTCTGGCAAGGGGTTAGAGATATTGTGAAAAAACAATAACTTTAACGCATTTCTGTTACAAAACCGGTGAACATTAAAAGTAAATAAATAACCTTGACCTTGAGAATTTGGATGTGGGGGTGTGCGTAATGAAGCATCATCCCTAGACAAACATTGATGTGAAATATTATCAAAGTCTGGCAAGGGGTTCAAGAGATATTGTGAAAAAACAATAACTTTATCGCATTTGCCTTACAAAAAAAATAACAGACGACGACGACGGAAAAAGTGCAGGCGGTGGTGTTCAACAAGCATCATTAACAGGTTACAGGCGTGTGCTAATTGACCACAAATGCCATGATGATAAGCCCAATTCCTCCAGTCACAGTCACATATAGCCTCAAATAGTCACATATAGCCCCATTGTGCCGGCCACAGTTACCATGGATCGAAATCTTTCTTGTCCAGCTGTGTCCCAGACTTGCAACTTCACACGGTAGTTGTCGACATTCCTGAAAAGTGATACATATACGAGTTACTGTTTGGCGTATTTTACGCACTTATTTCAGAAAAATATGCATTGATTATCAAAAGTGGGAGTACAAAATACTCACAGCAATGTGAAAAATACGCATACTGGAATAAGTGAATTTTTACATTTGTTTTATTTTTTATCATTTGTTCCCGATTTAAAGGTACATGCCCACACAGTAGGCACAAAATGTTCTTTATAGGAATTAAATAAGTGTATACTTATGTCACTATTCCACCAGTTCTAAAAATTACGAGTGCCCGCCATCATACAAATATAATCATTCATTAATTATCAATTTACTGTCAGCGACGCGCGGCGGTAACAGTCAATTTTGATAATGTGCGGGGACGACGACTTTCACATCACGGCTTGCGGTGCGAAAAGTGTGACGGACGGACAGACGGACGGTCCAAACACTATATGCCACCCGTTTCTTCGAAACACGGTAGCATAATAATAATTATACAATCATTATTATGCCACCGGGTTTCGAAGAAACGGGTGGCATATAGTGTTTGGACCGTCCGTCCGTCACACTTTTCAGTTAACCACTTTGTCAGTTTCTCAAATATGCTGCAGGTGGCATCCGCATTCGACAGACGCATTTCTTGTTTTTTTATTACATTATTACAATTTCCTCCGAATCCATTAGTAAAGTAGCAGATCTGTAGCCTATTTCACCAACATGCAATGTATACTTATCTAGCAAAGTATACTTTGAGGGAGAAATTTTCAATTTAAGGATAAATTTATTAATTGTTATTATTCTTAATTTATTACATTATCACTGTGATAATGTAATAAATTCAGTACAATAATTCTGTATACTTTTAATCATCAAATATAGTGCATGTATGCAGTGGTTAGTTCTATATGAAATAATGCATTTTGTGAAAAATAAATGATTACTCCCTCAAAGTATACTTTGCTAGATAAGTATACTTGACATTTTGGTGAAATAGGCTACAACTAACGACTGCATATATTTGATGATTAAAAGTATGCATAATTATTATACTGAATTTATTACATTATCACAGCCAAAATGGCCAAAATGGCTGTGATAATGTAATAAATTCAGTATAATAAAAATTAATAACAAGAAATGCGTCTGTCGAACGCGGATGCCACCTGCAGCATATTTGAGAAACTGTGACAAAGTGGTTAACCGAAAAGTGTGACGGACGGACGGACGGACGGACGGACGGTCCAAACAATATATGCCACCCGTTTCTTCGAAACCCGGTGGCATAAAAAATTTAAACTTTGCAATTTTTATGAAATCAGTTAATACTGAAGCTAGACAAACCACAAAGTAATAATAATAAGCTCAATTTCTCCAGTCACTGCCACAAATACTGTATAGGTACTTACAACTTATATGTGAAGAAAGAGGCACCTATCGTAGGACTGACAGCCTTGCTGAACATGCCACCTACATATCGAATCACAACACTCGTCTTCCCAACACCTGCAAATTATAAAACAGATATAAAACAGAGTTTAAAGGTACATGCCCACTCAGTAGGCACAAAATGTTCTTTATAGGAATTAAATAAATGTATAATTGTGTCACTATTCGCTTATTTCTTCCTGATTACGTCTGAAATATAATGTATAATAATGACAATCAATACGTGGCCGTGGGGTAATGGTGAATGAATGTTTATTTTGCAGATGTCATTTCTACAGAATATACAAAACCATATTTCTTCCTATATTATAACCTACTGAGTGGGCATGTAACTTTAATGCATTTCATGCCGGGCGATAGTCCATCGATGATTTGTACAACAAAATGTTGTCTCCATATTTTTTCCAAATTAATTTTTTACCGATGCGATTATTTTTTAAAACATTTCAGCATCACATTTTCTCTGCAATAAGTATTTTTTGTTCAGTGAAAATTCATTGAATATGTTTTATAAGACAAAATCAAGACAAAACATTTTGCAATTCAAAATCATTATTATATGAAAATTTCTAATGTGAAAGTATAGTTTGATTGACTGATTAGCAGTCTGAGATTTATTATTTTAAGCTTGATGTTTATAATTTCTGATTTGTTTATTTTATTAATTAGTTATCATCTAAACGGATAATTTTATTAAACTGGTTGTTGAAATTTTATGTTAGTTATAAAGTCGTCTGGGTTACATTACATTTACGGGATTGGTTTAAAAAAAAATTCTTCGTCAGACCGATATACCGTATAACCTTGAATTAACGCCCCCGGGGGTGTTACATTTTACAAAAGGGGGGGGGGGGCATTTATTAGCCACTGAAAAAAAATAAAATAAAAAAATTACCAAGGACCGCCAATTTCAAACATAAACTAGAAATGTGGCCTGTCGGCACACGAATACCCCCACTGGCAGCCAAAGAAAACGAGGCATTTTTTATTAGAAGCCATTTAGCCGAGCGTTAAGGTTTCAAACGCATCAAGTCTGTGACCTTGACCCTGGGCATAGTGTGATAATCCATGCATCGGTGTAGAAGATATAGAGCGGAAGGGAATTTCAATAGGTTTGACCTTTGACCTTCAACTGTGACCTTGACCTTGGACGTAGGTGCGTGGTTATTGATCGCGACACCTTCTCTTTTCATGAGAACATTTTGTGCCAAGCCATTTGATAATCCATGCATCGGTGTAGAAGATATAGAGCGGAAGGGAATTTCGATAGGTTCGACCTTTGACCTTCAACTGTGACCTTGACCTTGGATGTAGGTGCGTGGTTATTGATCGCGACACACCTTCTCATCATGAGAAACATTTGTGCCAAGGCATTTGATAATCCATGCATTGGTGTAGAAGATATAGAGCGGAAGGGAATTTCAATAGGTTTGACCTTTGACCTTCAACTGTGACCTTGGCCGTAGGTGCGTGGTTATTGATCGCGACACACCTTCTCATCATGAGAAACATTTGTGCCAAGCCATTTGATAATCAATGCATGGGTGTAGAAGATATAGAGCGGAAGGGAATTTCCAACAGACCGACAAGCTGACTCCTATATATGTAAATAATCCTTAAAGAATGTTCAGCAATAATCCATTTAAACCTTGGTAAGTTTTTTGTTTGTGTTTTTTTAATTTGGAGGGGGGGGGGGGGGGCGGGGGGGGGGGGGTGGAGGGGGGTAGGGGGAGTATTAGGAGGGGGGCGTTAATTCAAGGTTATACAATAGGAAAAATTAATTTTGCCACAGGTGATTTTCAGGCTCTGCTGCAAAGGACATGAAATTTTACATGAATAAGTGATCACCCTCCCAATGTGTATGTATAAGTTACAATCAGGCATTTCATTTTGCTCAGTGTCTGTTGATAAAAATCCCAATTTTGAGTATGAGAACAGGGTAAGCTGTGATTGGAGAAATGCGGTTTATGTTTTTTTTTGACGTGTGTATATCCAGATATTGGCACCCCTTGATTATGAAGCTGTGAAAGTTTGGTGGTCCTAGGTGGTACAGTAACAAAGAAATGGACTCAAACACGAAAACTTAACATTGATTGTGGACGCCGCCCGCACGGCTTTCGCCAATCCAATAGCCTGGAATGTTTTTTTAAAAAACCTGGCTAAAAATTAATAAATTTATCATAAAATTGAAAATTTCTCCCTCAAAGTATACTTTGCTAGAAAAGTATACTTTGCAATGTTGATGAAATAGGCTACAGGAGCTACACTGGTCACAAAACAATAAGTCCCATTTCCCCAGTCACAGCAACACGGGCACAGATCTACCTTGGGAACCCAAAACAACCACTTTTGCATCCAGTGATTTCATGATGTCATTGACGAATTTCAAGAAATAATTGATCAGCCGATTAGAACAGCGAATGTGTCCAAATTCTGGACCAAACTGACCACCGATACTTCTTAGACGCAGTTCTGAAAGCTATTCACAATTGCTAGAATAGCTGGTCGTGTTATCTGTCTATGCGACACATGGTGACATCAAAGTATTGCTATAAATACAGATTCATTGTTGGTGACACAGGAAATAAGTTCATCCACCATGTTTTGATCACGTGACTAAATATAAATTACGAATTTATTGCTAGAATTTTAGTTTAAATATAAACTATAACCTATTCAGTGAACAATAAATAATTTAGAAATGTATTATTTAATTAAATGGGAACACAACTGTGCCATCGTTAGCAATTTATTAGCAAATTACGAATTCCAGATTTAGGCGTGAGTTTTCAGTGTTAGCTCACCTGAGCCGATAGCTGTACTGTACACATGAACAGGATTTGGGAGGTTGCCGTGCTGTTTAATATTAATGTTAACTGTTATTTTGACAATATTTACTGTCATTGGCACTGTTATCTCTATTTTAATGTTGAATGTTTACTATTATTTTCTATATCTGACACACAATACACCCCCACCCATTGTGCCTGCAACGATGGAGTCGGGTTTATCAAAGTGGAAAATGTAATTTATCCCGTCATCACAATGCGTATGTGCCATGAAATACGGTGCCGTGAAACATTTTTGATATCCTGTCAATACGACCTAATCACTGCGCATGAATATGTGTGGTGACTGGGGTTATTTTTTTTGCATTTTAAAGCCATTTGTAGGTGTTGACGGGATAAATAGAATAGTAGGTTAGTGCCGTGAATGGGAAAAATATCTGGCGCGGCATGGAAACGGGATGGTCTCGGCAGAGCCTCGCCCATCCCGTTTCCTAAGCCTTGCCAGATATTTTTCCCATTCACGGCACTAACTTACTATTCTCTATAAAAAGATAGTATAATCAATCACAGTCGCTTTTCTTGCAAAGCTTGAACATAAAACTATTTGAGGGACGGCGGCATGTTGTTAACCTTTTATTGATTTGTAGAAATACCGGATGTATTTCCTTTGAAATAGTCTCGGGGAAATATATTTCAATCCGGTATTTCAAAATGGTAGTTGAATAAATTCTATTTAATGCATTTCCGCTATTACTAAACCAAGAAGCTCAATTTATGAAACATGACGTTTTTTTATTTGCAAAATGATAATGCTCTAGCTACCACTCATATAATTATACTAGATCTATAATTAAGGTAAATTATTTAAAATATAAACATAAAGACAACCATCAGCTATATATATTTGGTTATTTGCATTTTTTAAACTATCAGAAAATGCAGCGTAAATATAAGTAATATAACCATGCGATATTGCGTTTACTGAGGTTACAATATATTTGATCTGTTTAAAGTTTGCGAGGAGTCCTTCGGACTCCACGCTCTTTAAATATACCAAATGTAGCGTGACCCCAGTAAACGCAACAGCCCACATGCTTCGGACTTCACGCACTTTAAACAGACCAAATATGCATTGTGCACCCCAATAAACTCAACGATCCATAGCTTTCTTTCTTAAATCTGCTTTCAGTAGGTGAGCAAATGAGATTAAGCGTTCCTCTTGTCAGGTTGGGAAACGCTCTACTGATTTATTGACCATGACTAATCGAGGAAACATGTCCGATCCAGCCGTGAAAACGATAGATACTACATTGTTCACTAAAATTATTCAGAGGGAAGAGCCGGCCACAATTCTTCACGAAGATGACCAGGTAGGCTTCAGTTATGAAAGAACAGACACAGATAAATACTTTAAAAATTATTTCACCACACACAATGAACCATTGCACGCGTCAGTAACTGGTATGATCTCTTCCATGTAGACTTTTTGTTAACACTTAGAATGCGGGAAACGAAAGTAGTCGTCTGCTGTTGTGTTATATTCAATAAAAGCATGATTTGACAGCACTTTAGAATCATTTCGAAATGATTCTAAAGTGTTTTCAAAACAAGTTTTTATAAGAAAACTGAACAACTGAAAACTGAAAAATAAACAGCAGACGACAAAAATTAATTCAGCATTGTAAGGGTTATAATTATTCCATTGTCAGAAAACGGATGATTTTGTTTGTCAAAAAATGGGAACATATCCACAAACAGTGCAGACCCTGATGAGGCGGCTCGTTACCAGCTGGAGCATCTGGATCTACGTACCCTGTTTGGGAAAGCGACCTGTAGTGTTGAAAGGGTTAACTATACACATAGAATTTCACAGTTTTCGTCAGCTATTGCGTAATCCGTAATCGGGCGAATTCTGACTTACAATTTGAAACAATACAATCAAGCTTGGATACAGAAATCCGACAAGAGCTATACCCAGTCATGCTATGCTCACCTGAGTTTGACAGTCCCGATCCGCTCGAACATCCACATATGCCGTAAACTACTAGTATACGACTAATCATGCTAATAGTAACGTTATATCATTATGACTATCTAAAGTCATGTAACTTACTAGTATACATACATGTATCTTCGTAAATGTGACTGTTAGAGAAGTAGGAATTTCAAGGTGTATTATCAATTGGTTACAACAACAAGTACTGAAACTGACAGAAGCCCTATTCAAAGTACGTATATATTCTTTTATTTTGTCCTTATTATGTAACGGATTTTGGTGAAATATGGCGCATTAAACGCGTCTTGTTAAGCTGCATTTGGTGGTCTCGGTACTTTGGCCCAAACTTCTGTCATTTTTACGAAGAATCGATTTCCGTGTCTACTGACACGGAAATTGATTCTTCGCAAAAACGACACAAGTACAGTGGATATACCTAGGTTCTGGATAATAAGCCTTCGTTGGCCAGTTACTAGAGCTATACGCATATACAAACAATTATTCAAAACTTTTTAAAACAATAAACTTATCGTAAAAGTGATGTGAAACCAGATTTATCTAAAAATCGCGCTTGTTTCCATGTCGTCCATTTTGTTAACGTATCATCCAGGCGCTTGTAGAAAATAGACTGTGACCTTAGAGTCTGGATTTTTGTTGTCGGATTATACTCGTCCTGTATTGCGGCGCACCATCGGATCAGTGTAAAAAATGGTTATCTAAATTATCAGAGGAGTGTACAGTAAACAATTTTCCACCATTTCCTTTGCCAGTCATAAATGACAATAATATTATCACAAGACTAATAATCATAATGCAAGATGCTTTCAGATCACGTTTAATTTTCATTTGTGGTACATGCTATTTTACCATATTCATTATGGTGCACACTACAGGCAGGAGTTATACCAACAACAATATAATAACAATCTGCAAACTGTAGACTATTATTCTGAGCATTTTTATAATCAACAGAACAATAAATTCTATTAAAAACACAGAGTTTATATCTACATCTGTGTAATCAAATATAATTCTGTGTTAGTTTTGTATTGTTTTTCATATAAGACCCCCCAGTATAATGAGAAGCTCTATTCTGGTAATTTGACAGCTACCAGTCTGTGTTTACATGACATTGACTTCTCAAAATGGCTAAAGAATCCAGTGACGCACACTGACAGAAGCATGCTTTGTAAATCTTTTTGAATAATGATGTTTATGAGTGGACAAAAGTGGGAATAGTTGAAATACAACATTTTGAAGGTATTCTAACAACTTTGATTAAAACCTTACATGACCAAGGGCGATGTGGAACATTTTACTCCATTTGACAGATAAGTGTCTTCTGCAAAAAATTTCAGGGAAAAATATCGTGTAATTTTCTGTGAATAGTGACAAATGCGGTTTACGAAAATTCCCGACGCGGGGGTAATCCCGACAAATGGTTACGCTACTGTATGTAACAAATATGTAAATCCTGGGACCACCAAATACAGCTCATGAAGACGCGTTTGCGGCGCCATGTTTCATCAAAATCCGTTGTCTATTAAGGCAAATATTAAATAATACTTACTTTGGAGTGAGCGCGCGTTCAACACTTTCAGCCATTGTTGTTGTTGTTGACAGCCGCCAGTTTGTATTTCAGTGTATCGCCATAGTGGATGTCAACCCGCAAGCCCCGACCCACTTCATAGTTATAACGAAGAAAATCATCCCAACGCTCGCTGAAGCGGAGGACGAAGACGAGCAGGTAACAATAGCAACCAGGAAATCATCAGCGTTGTTTTTCTTGTCTCCCAGCTTCATCAACATCAGAGAGTAACACACATTTTCCGTCTGTGACGCTGGGCCCTGCGTCACAGACAGAAGATTCGGGTTACATCAGAGAGATGCTTTCATCTGTTGAGAAATCTGTTGAGAAATAATGGCATACAAAAAGGCCATAAAAAGTACTTCGTTTCTCAGACACGGGGTTTGCGAAATGTGACGCAATTTTTTAAATATACTGAGCAAAACTAGAAACGTCCCTCCATGTTTAAGGAAAGATTCATCAAAAACCAAAAGGGTTACTTTTAAAAATCAAAATGGAAAAACAAGTTCATTCATTTCTGTATCAAAGCCAATAAATTGCATTTGGATATCTTGTTAAATATTCGGGAGATAACCGGCCAAGGGCGGTAGGGGTCAAAATCAAAAATCACAAAAAATCAGAAATGTGTTACTTAATGTTTAGAGATGGAATTTCAATAAGTAATGTGGCAAATTCAGTAAATCTCGTTAGTACCGAGTGTGGCCACCATTTGCATGAATGCATGCAATGATCCTACGCCGCATCGACGTGACGTAACGCAATACCAGTGCGTTGGGCAAATTCCTCCATTCCCGTTGTAACGCCCGTGTAAGATCGCGAACATTGTCAATCTGATGGTTAGCTCATGCTTTGCGGCCCAGCTCATCCCATATGTGCTCAATGGGATTGAGATCCGGGGAGACCGCGGGCCATGGCATGACGTCGACGTTGTTTTGCTGTAAGTATTGAGTGGTGACCATGGCTACGTGAGGGCGGGCATTGTCGTGCATCAATGTCACACCAGGACCATGCTGACGGATAAATGGTAAGGCATGTGCATTTAGCACATCTGCAACATAACGTTGTGCATTGATGTTGCCCTGTACAACAACCAAATCTGTCTTCCGGTTTCCCATGATCCCACCCCAGACCATTACGCTCCCTCCCCCAAACCTGTTCTTCTCAACAATGCAACAATCGGTGAATCTTTCATTTTTACGCCTGTATACCCGTAATCTTCCGTCAGCATGACTAACTGTGAACCGAGATTCATCGGTGAACAAAACTCGGTTCCAGTCAGCCCTTCTCCAGTTCAGATGACGTCGCGCCCATAACAGTCTGGCAGCACGGTGACGTTGGGTCATTATCTGACCAGTGTACGGGCGGCGTGCCCGGATTGGTTGGGCGTTACGACGTAACCGGTTGCGAATGGTCTGCCCTGAGACACCGTATCGCCTAGCAGTGACTGTGGCTGCCAATCGACGTTGACGTAAGTGCGTCAACGTAATGTAACGATCGGCTCTAGCCGTCGTTACACGATGCCTACCAGGTCGCTGCCGGTCGTGAACAGCCCCAGTCTGCTGGTACCGGGCTGCAAGACGATCAATCGTCTTCCGACAGCAACCAAACCGAGGCGCGACCGCCCTGGCGGCCATCCCACCCGCAAGCATCCCAATTGCCTGATTTCGCTCGTTTTCGGAAAGCCGTGGCATATCGAAAACAGTGAAAAATTAAAAAAGTTTTTTAATTTTCCGAATAGCCCCTATCGCATGAATGGTACGACATGAACTGAATCACCTTATCGATGACAAGTATAGCGTGCACGTGCAAAAAGTGGAAATCAACGTTCCGGTCACTGGCCGCTATGTAAACCGTGTGTATCGGCTAAAATCTACACGATCGAATTCTGAACATCGCCACGGTTTAAAATACATGTACTTTGAACATGTGGTACATACATAGACAGAGCTACACCGGCTATAAAACAGGGACGTTTCTAGTTTTGTTGAGTATATATATTTTTTTGTTTTATATGTTCGTCTCTAATTTTTTTTCAAGTTGCCAAATGCATATATGTTCTATAAAGTTACTACAACCTCTTTAGACGTGATCAATCACCGGACTTTCGTCAGATACGATAGGATTTAGCATATGTTTGCATGGTAATGTTTTTTATTGATCATGTGTCGAATTTACAGACTGAGTACGATTGTATTTCTCCATGACGATACAATGCTCGACGCGCATGGAATTTTCTGACTCGGAATTATCTGAGAAACAAAGTTCTTTTGCATGGCCTAATGTTCATTATTATTAGTCGGCGGTCAATATTTATACGTTATCTGATTTGTATGTGGATATATGCACGAGTTCCCCAGCGTGCGATATTGCGAGCGCAATGTCGTTGCGCGGCGGACCGAGTGGCATATATCCACATACAAATCAAATAACCATTTGTTTTTATATACGTACATATCATTCGCAATTCATATATGCGCTTCGAAAAATATACAAACTATAAATAACATAAACAAATTAGTGATGATTTAGAAGGAACTAGTTGACGCGTAGTTCCGGCACTGACCAAGATGAAGTCACCAACGTCAAAATGGAAAACTATTGGCGTCTTGCGTTGCAGTGTTTCAATGGGAAACGATTGCACGTATATATATATAGAGAATAGTAGGTTCGTGCCGTGAATGGGAAAAACATATCTGACAAGGCTTCGAAAACGGGATGGGCGAGGCTCTGCCGGTATATATATATTAGGTTAGTGCCGTGAATTGGAAAACATATCTGGCAAGGCTTAAGAAACAGGATGGGCGAGGCTCTGCCTGCCGCACCAGATATTTTTTCCCATTCATGGCACTAATTAACCTACTATTCTATTTATCCCGTCAACACATACAAATAGCTTTAAAATGCAATAAAAAATAACACCAGCCGCATCCTCAAAATCGAAGAATCGACTAGTATGACAAACGCACATATTTATACGCAGTGATTAGGTCGTATTGACAGGATATCAAAAATGTTTCACGGCACATACGCACTGTGTTGACGGGATATATATTAATTTTATCCCGTCAACACAGTGCGTATTCCGTGAAACACGGTGCCGTGAAACATTTTTGATATCTAGTCAATACAATTTTTGCATTTTTCAGCCATTTGTAGGTGTTGACGGGATAAATAGAATAGTACGTTAGTGCCGTGAATGGGAAAACATATTTGGCGCGGCACGGAAACGGGATGTGCTCGGCAGAGCCTCGCCCATCCCGTTTCCTGAGCCTTGCCAGATATTTTTTCCCATTCACGGCACTAACCTACTATTCTCTATCTATTTTCCTTATTTCTGAACCAAAGTATATGTTGTGACCACTCATTTGAACCGTCTCGGCGAGACGGTTCAAATGAGTGGTCACAACATATACAACTGATGAGAAATAAAGAAATTCTTCAGCCTTGCCGGATATTTTTTCCCATTCACGGCACTAACCTACTATTCTCTATAATTACATGCATTCCAGTTGCTGGGACACATCCTGCTGGTAGCGAAGAGTCTCGCCAAGAAACAAGGGTTGTCCAAGGGCTACAGACTCGTGATCAATGTGAAAAAAGAAGGAGATCCATCGCCCTTCCACACCCACTGTCACGTTATCGGCGGGAGGCAGATGGAATGGCCCCCAGGATAACACACACGGATTGAATTGCATGGAATGGCAGATTATATGATGCTATTGGATTAGTAACCTTAATTTTCTGGCTGTCACGCAGGGCGAATGACACTGCGTGACAGTCAGAACATTCGGATTATGAAACCAGGTGGAGATTGGCTGGTTGAACTTTACAGAGGACATAACAAAGAGCCAATACTGTTACACGTCACGGTCTTTCAAATCTACGGGAGGTGTTCAACTTATTTTGAAACACATTCAAAACACCAGAGCCATAATATATTAACACCAGTCTTGCAAATTATAAACGTATGTTATTGGTCAAATATTGGATTTTTCAGAAACTGAATGCTGCGGTCGCTAGCGCTCCCTCGCATTTAATTCCTTAAAAATCCAATATGTGAACAATAACATATTCAACATTCTATCAACTTATGTCCGTATAAGTGTGGATATTCTTCACATACATGGCACACACTGTTTTGATGATGATGCGTGTAGTTTTCGTTTTTTTTGGCAAGTTGTATTTTATGTATTTTAACCCTTTCAACCCTAAGGAACTGGAATGGACTGTGATATGCTAATGTTCCGACCAATCCAATGGTCACACAATGATTTTCAGATTCGTCCATTTATGAAAAGGGGGTGTTTTTGTTCTAAGAAATATTAAAATTACTTTCAAAAAGTGCAGATCCTGATGAGACGGCTCGTTACGAGCTGGCTCATCTGGATGGATCTGCACTGTTTGCATACACCGCTATTGCGGCCTTTCGGGTTCAAAGGCTTAATATAAATATTAAAACTTTCAACCACGATGACAAAGCCAGCATAGCACCACCAACATTGTTGTATAATCTTGATAGCATGTCTATAAACATGATAACGGTGTTTTATTGTTTTTGCCGAGTCTTGTGCCATGACAGCGACACGTTCCATCGTACAAGAGATCAACTAAAGATACGAGTTTTTATTTTTCTACATTGACAAACATGATCAAATATATTACACATTGTGTGCATGTTTACTGGAAATGACAGTTACAGCTGTGGTGACGGCGTTACAAACTTAGTGTCGAAGTATAACAATTTTCTACCACGATTTAAAAACGAGGAAATATCCACTTTTTACACGCCCGTTTAAAAAAAACCCCAAACAAACGGGACGTATTATGTATTCACATTGGGTGGGCTGGCACGGCTTGTCCAGCAATAATTACTAGAGTTCTACTTGACGGATCGTAACCAAATTCGGTATACATGTTTATCATGGCAAGACGAGGAAAACTAATTCATTTTCAAAAATGTCCGATGACTTATCTCCCATTGGCGGCAAATTTTAATTTTCGAACTTGTCCACGCAATAGCTCAAATTCTATTTGACGGATAATAACCAAATTCGGTATACATGTTATTACGGCAAGACGAAGAACCTTATTCATTTAAAATAAATGAATAACTATCTCCTCGTGGCGGCCATTTTTAATTTTCGCACTCTATCCTTGTCCACGCAATAACTATATAGTTCTAGTTGACGGATCATAACCAAAGTAGGTACAGCAAAGGGAAATAACTCGCTGAAACTAATAGGGTTCTTCCTCTTGACATGACATACCCTATTGGCTTTCAGTGAGTTATCTCCCTTTGTTGACTGGCCATAGCTCGGCATGCCTCGATATTGTGACCTTTGACACTCCTGTTCACTTAATTTGTTTAACATTTTAGTGGCTGAGGGGTATACCATCAGTTTTACTGATTTCTTTTTCCATAGAGTTTACCACCTTGTATACTGGCTACACCTCGACGGGCATATATTGTGACCTTCGACACTCTTGTTAATTCTAAATGTGTTGCCAATTGATAACATTCGGCATTAGAGTTTGTGTCCTAAATTAGAAGTATAAATTAAAGTATTAGGTCATTGATAGATACACTTGGCCTCAATGACAATTGCTTCATACTAGTGGTGTGATATATGAATAATAACATATGTGAATATTGTCGTGTTACTGCATACTATATCATTATGGCACATTGAGTTGCCATCTCCGTCATCTTTATATGTACAAGCCATCGTACAGTTTCACCAGTTTGTGCGCTTGACACATACAGTAAACCATATACAATTTGGTGCAATACATAATATACAGATATGACAGTATCACTCGTATGAAGCAATGGTTGTATCTCACTTTCCCAACATTTTGATATTTGGTCTGTCTAGACTGTCTCATTTTCCCAACATTTGACTTTCATACCTTCGACTTACCTGTATGTTGGGTATACTGCGGGGCTTAAAGTTGCGCTACACACATATTTAATACTAAATTAACAATGTTAACATGTGTCCAGTATCGAACAAGATCAAATAAATGATTACACTCAGTGCGTCTGGAGGAAGGATATTGTTGAAGACGCATGGCTCCATGCCCTAGAAAACAATGACGACAGCATCATCAACACAGCATCCGTAGTCACGTTCAATAACTATGTCACTGAGAATTGGGTGGACGGAACCACTTTGACAACTCGGCACCACGAACGACAAACCACGTGGAAGGTTGGCACAACAAGGCCAATGATCTACTGACACATCCACATCCAACGAACTATTCAAGAAGGAGCAGGCCGTTAATGAAGTTCGTCTACTTCAGCACGCGAATGGTGGGAAAAGGACGTCCGAAGAAGCTGAAGTACCGTGAAATGATCATGATCTACACTGTTGTGCTAAAACTTATAGCTGATCAGGATCTACACATTTTAAATTACATAATTATGTATGTAAATTAAAAGTTGCTTCTGATTAGGAACTACACTGCAATTTAATAGAATATAGTGTATAACTGTGCTAAGTTAATTTTAGTAGTTATAGATGATCAGGATCTACATAGCACAAATTGTAACGTTTTTGTTTCCTGCTTGATTTAATAATTCATAAAATGTACATATTTAAAACATTTAATAGCTAATAAAGTCATGTTTATACACACGTTTACTTTACTTTAACCCGAATTGTGGTATGTAACTTTCTGCTGTGCAGAATAGCAATTTTGACCAACTATCTCCAATTAAGTTCATTGTTAAGCATAGCAAGCGTCTCAATTTCCCAACATGTAAAAAAAACAAACACATTTCTACCTTAAATACAGAATGTTGGGAAAGTGAGAACACTCCGAAGCAATTACACTTTCCCAACATGCAAAAAAACAAACACATTTCTACCTGAAATACAGAATGTTGGGAAAGTGAGAACACTCCGAAGCAATTACACTTTCCCAACATGCAAAAAAAAACAAACACATTTCTACCTGAAACACAGAATGTTGGGAACGTGAGAACACTCCGAAGCAATTACACTTTCCCAACATGCAAAAAAACAAACACATTTCTACCTGAAATACAGAATGTTGGGAAAGTGAGAACACTCCGAAGCAATTATGCTTGAAGCAAAATGTATCTTTCTATGACATAATTCCTTAACATTATAAATAAAGCGCCGTTCATGAAACTGTCTGCAATTTTGTTCGTCCTAATATCATCGATCTAACCTAGTCCGTTTATGAGTGTAAGAAGATAATGTTTGATGATAAGAATTGCGTGTTCGATCGTTCCATGCTGATTATTTGTTTCATGTTCTAAAGATTGAAGATTTATACCCCGGAACTGTCCTGAATTGTAAAGGCTGCTAATGAACGTACAGAACTTCAACAGCAACGCAATCTCGCATAGGGGGCATACAACGTGCTCTATATGTGTATACATGGATTGGTTGTAGAAAGTCTGGGCCCAGTTGCTCAAAACCTCTGTTAGCTTAACATACTGTTAAATCGTTAACATTGTTAACGATTTAACAGTCTGTTAAGCAATCAGAAGCTTTGAGCAACCGGGTCCTGGTTGGTAATCGATTAGAATCCGTCACCGGGTCTGAATAACTTTATGACACTGTACTGTTAAATCCTTAACATTGTTAAGGATTTAACAGTCTGTTAAGCTAACAGAAGCTTTGAGCAACCGGGTCCTGGTTGGTAATCGGATATAATCCGTCACCGGGTCTGAATAACGTTATGACACTGTAGTTCGATTCAGCCACATACATGTATGTCATGTCAAGAGGAAGAACCCTATTGGTTTTCAGTGAGTTATCTCCCTTTGTCGCCACAGCATCAGTGTGTCATCATGGTCATTGGGGAAGTCAACTCGCCTTTGTCCAGAATCGTCACTATATGTATGTACATTGGAATTTTACATGGTGTAGACGCTGGTTGGTACGGAGCCCCACAGGGGACGTAGAATTCTTATTTTGTATTAATTTGTTCCCACAATTCGTTCCCTCAATTTGACAATTCGTTCCCACGAATTAACAATTCGTTCCCTCAATTTAACAATTCGTTCCCTCGAATTAACAATTCGTTCCAGTGGACAATTCGTTCCCTCGAATTAACAATTCGTTCCCACTGGAACGAATTGTTAATTCGAGGGAACGAATTGTTAAATTGAGGGAACGAATTGTTAATTCGAGGGCTCCGTAGGTTGGTAATGGATTAGAATCAGTTGCGAAGTCTAAATATCTTTATGACACTGCGGTTAGATTCAGCCACATATAATCGATCATGACTACAGCAGATCGTCACTGGGTAGAGTAACTCGCCTTTGTCCAAGAGTAACTCGCCTTTGTCCAGACTCGTCTATATTTATACATGTACATTTTAATTTTATGTGGTGTAGACGCTGGTTGGTTTGTTTGTTTGTGTATTGGTGTTTAACGGCCTATCAACAGCTAAGGTCATGTACGGCCGGGCAAATGTGTTCGATCCCGTTTTAACCTGTTGCATTTTGGGGAAATCCCAAAATAAGAACGGAATATTTACATCGAGAAAAAATATATTCAGCCCTGAAATTAGAATAACCGGACTTGGTGCCAGGTCCATACCACACCAAGTCACTTGGCCCCTTCCCCTAAAATAGGATTATGAATAATCGTAATACTCATATAAGGGGTATAACCAGATTCAACTGTCACATACAAAATGCCAAAGACGTATGTGGGGGCCAAACCAGGTCTCCATTCGGAATTCCAGTAAGGATGAACCCCGATCGTTAAATTTCCCATCGCATGCTCCCAGCTGCCACCCACTCGCTGGTTGGTAATGTATTAGAGTCAGTTGCGAAGTCTAAATATCTTTATGACACTGCGGTTAGATTCAGCCACATACAATCGATCAGGACTACATTAGATTGGCATAGGGTAGATTAACTCGCCTTTGTCCAGAATCGTCTCTGTATACATGTACATTTGAATTTTATGTGGTGTATACGATGGTTGGTAATCGATTAGAGTCAGTTGCGAAGTCTGAATATCTTTATGACACTGCGGTTAGATTCAGCCACATACAATCGATCATGACTACATTAGATTGGCATAGGGTAGATTAACTCGCCTTTGTCCAGAATCGTCTCTATGTATACATGTACACTTGACTTTTATGTGGTGTAGACGCTGGCTGGTACTCGATTAGAGTCAGTTGCGAAGTATAAATATCTTTATGACACTGCGGTTAGATTCAGCCACATACAATCGATCATGACTACATCAGATTGTCATAGGGTAGAGTAACTCGCCTTTGTCCAGAATCGTCTCTATGTGTGTACAATGGGACGTTATGTGGTGTATTTTATGTACCGACCATCCACAGACATACACACTCCCAACCGCTCGTGTTTATATTTGGCTAACACTTCTCCATCCATCGTCATACACTTAACGGTGTTGTTTCGTGGATTCGAAACATAAAGAGTGCGATTATGTGGGTTTATTGCTATATATCGCCGCTTGACATTTGCTTCGTCAACTGTTCTGAGGAATTTCCCCGTCCTAGTATATACCTTGATTGCATTGTCAGTGTTGTCTGATATGACAATACTATCACGATAAGCTGCAATATCACCAACCGCAGCAGCGGTGTCAAATGAATCCTCCATGACTAACGAGTCCCCATCCACAGTAACAAACTGCACTCGGCGTATATCGTTCGGCAATCCCACAACCACGACAACTTGATGTTCCGACACAAGGCCAATATCCAATGGGTGGCCAGGCATATCTAACTGTCCAACAACATTGTACTTGAAATCAAAAGTCTAACGTATTTCTTCCAGTATTCACACGCAATCAACCTTCCGTCGGGCAGTATTTGTGCTCCCAATATGTAAGAATTTCCATACGGGTCCGACGGTAACCGTGTCTCTAACTCCTCGTGTTGTTGCATACTAGCGGTCCTGTTCACAGGTGGAAGACTCGGACCTATGACACAGAAGATGGTACTGTACGAGACCAAATGGGTGGGGTAATGGGATTTTTTTAATAGGCATTGTTTTTGGTGTCATAGGTCCGAGTCTTCCACCTGTTATCCTGTTCAGCACGAAAGCTACGTGAAGGTTAACGACGTTTTTTTTCTGAAACGAATGCCGGAATGGTATTAATTATCTTGAAGATTACTGTCTGTTTCACGAAAGCTGCCCAAATTTTACGGCCATATAAACAATTCAAAAACAATATTTTTTTCGATAATATTAAATTAAAGGAAAATTTAAGAATGAGCCTTCTTTTTATTCCGTGAAATTTGGTCAAATATTTATTTTATTACGAAAAATTGATTTCTCTATGGGAATTTAACATGGGGGAAAAAGAATGGAATGGTGCTTAACGGCCCATCAACACAAAAGAGTATCATTTAGGGCCAAGCAATGTAGATGAATCAGATGATAAGGTAAAAATATTAAAATGATAAACAATATAAATGAAAAACGGGGGGTGTGGTGGGGGGGATGGGGGGGAAGAGGTAGAGGAGTGTGGGAGGAGGAAATTGACTCCGAAACCTAGTTAGATAGCTTGGAAATGATCTAACTAAGAAAACAAAAGTTAAATTTTGAAAATCGGTCCAGGATTACTGAAATTCTAAAAAAAATTCCCATGTTAAATCCCCATAGACATCTTCACTATGTCTATGGCAGTATGGGGATTTAACATGGGGAAATTGTTTTTTCGCAATAAAATCAATATTTTACAAAATTTCACGAAATAAAAAGAAGGATCATTCTTAATTTTTCCTTTAATTTCAAAAGAAATCTTGTTTTTGAATTGTTTATATAGCCGTAAAATTTGGGCAGGTTTCGTGAAACAGACAGTACGTTTGTTTGTTTGAAGGGGTTTAATGGCCTATCAACAGCTAAGGTCATTTAAGGCCGGGTCAATGGGTTTAGTACTAAATCCCATATATTACCTGTACAATTACATGTACATGTTCAAGTACATGTACAAAATCGGGGGAAAATACCAAAATCAGAACTGAATATTGATGTGTAAACAGTAGTGTGATTTTATTTTACACAATTAAGATTTTGAAGGAATATAGAAGTTATGACAGAAATGAGAAACTCCGGTGAACTTCTAAATGTGGTAACAAGCTCAAAGTTGTGACGGCCAAAAGGTCAATGTCATATTAAGGGCAGCATGGATGTGTGGCATTTGTCCACAGCTATACTGTGCTTAAATATTTAAGTAATCCTTCAAGGAATATAGAAGTTATGACATAATTTAAAAACTGTTCTTTTAAATGTGCCGGACACAGACACACAGTCCAAACACTACATACCTCCGGCTCTACAGAGACCGACGGGCATAAAACAATGTAAGATATCCATGGTTGAAAGCGTTAATATACACATGAGTTGGTTTGTTTGTTTATTGGTGTTTAACGGCCTATCAACAGATAAGTCATGTAAGGCCGGATAAACGGTTTCGATCTCGTTTTAACCTGCTGCATTGGGGGGGGGGGGATTCCAAAATCAGAACGGATTATTTACATCGAGAACAAATAATCGTAATACTACGGAGCCCCGTTCCCTCTAATTAACAATTCGTTCTCTCGAATAATTGTTTTGGCGCCCAGCTGCGTGTGCAACACATCTGTGCGCGTGCAGCTGTGCGCCAAAACAATTAGTTCTCTCGAATAATTGTTTTGGCGCCCAGCTGCGTGTGCAACACATCTGTGCGCGCGCAGCTGGGCGCCAAAACAAAACGGACTGTTAAATCCTTAACTGAATGGTTAAAATCTCTGTTTTAACAGAGATTTTAACCATTCAGTTAAGGATTTAACAGTCCGTTAAGTTCCCTCGAATTGTTAATTCGTGGGAACGGATTGTTAAATCGAGGGAACGAATTGTTAATTCGAGGGAACGAATTGCCTGCGGGGTTCCGTATAATACTCACATAAGGGGTATAATCAGATTCAACTGTCACATACAAAATGCCAAAGACATAATGTGAGGGCCAAATCAGGTCTCCAGTCGGAATTCCGGTAAGGATGAACCCCGATCGTTAAATTACCCATGGGCGGATTCAGGGGGGGTGGGGCGGCCTCCCTAACCCGAAATCCTGGATCCGCGCCTGTCGATACATATAAGACTGGCAAGCGTTTTAACACGGCAACCACAGAAATGCACTCTAAACCTTGCAGTGCACGGTTCTCCAAAAATAAACACACACTAAATACATGTGAATGACATACAAAATGAATGCAGCGAACGTGGCATATAATACAAACGTCAATCAAGCCGTATCTCTAACGAGAGCACCACGTGAGAGGTTCAACTGTTTTGCATAGGTACATTTGGATAATACGCCATGTGTAAGAAGTTTTCATGTTCAAATACACGTATGCATGTATGCATACACATTCCACATTCATAAACTGAAAACATATGCACACATCTTCGTGGAGTGTGACAATATTACTAATATTGTCACACTCCACGAAAATGTGTCCATATTCAATATTAAATTCCACATTCATCTGATAAACTGAAAACATATGCACACATCTTCGTGGAGTGTGACAATATTACTATTATTGGTACAGTTTGTGAACAAATCCAATATAAAATACTAATCTTAAACGTTCCACCTTTGTCAAATATGTCCCGATACTCCTATCACTACAGCGCAGTTTGCATCTTGTGTAGGGTTACTGCAATATGATGCTATGATAATGTCGTGTATATGCTTCAGTATTTTATAAGCGTGTGTTTACTATTTATACAATATATGCAACCGTTTGTGTATTGGTTTCTTGTTCACAGCAGAAATACATGCATTAACACGGTAAACTCACTGTCGCTGTTCTACCAATTGCGACAGAATGACGTAAAACAATACGATTCATACTCTTAATGCCATATTTGTTATCGTAACAACACGATGATGTGAATGTAAGATTACGATTATGAATATATTGACATGTTGACAAAAATTGGCACCTTTAAAATTCATTTCCTTAACTGCATATGGGAAAAATCCAAGATGGCCGCTAAATGTGACCATTTTACATAACTTCACTGGTTCATCATATCAAAGAATATAAGTTTTATAATGCTATGATTTAATATTGAAACAATGAATTAGTGTGTGTTTTGTAACTTTAATGTGCTACATTACAATGTACTTGCAGTCGTATCTTGAAATAAGAAACACTATCTAATTGAACTCGAACCCCATATCATATCAAATTTGTATACCATTATTGTATTTAAGTATATAATTTTCCAGTACCCGGGGGGGGGGGGTGCGGGGCGTTTCAATAACTTCGTACGACTAAAATGTTCGTAAGTGCAAATTTAATTGTTTACAAGAAAACATTTTGCACATACGAACATTTTAGTCGTACGAAGTTTAGTGAAACGGCCCCCTAGGGTATGCATTAATATAAGAGTTTGAATAGCAATACTCCAAAATGGCCGCCAAATATCATGATATTACCTGATAATCAACTGTAGTAAATAGCTTATATAATTACACTAGGATTTAAGTATACCAACTACCAAGGGGAGATAACTCACTGAACACCAAATTGGGTGCATCCTCTTTCCATGATAAACATGTGTGCCAAACTTGGTTATGATCCGTAAATTAAATATGGCCGTCAATTAAATATGGCTGCCAAGGGGACTAAGTCATTGGATTTTTGTTGAAAATCAATAGTTCGTTGTGTTGACGTGATAAACATGTATACAGAAGTTCGTTACGAGCCGTCTAGTAGAACTTTAGTTATTGCGTGGACAAGGATACAGAGTGCGAAAATTAGTAGGCCTTTTCGTCCTGTCGTGATTAACATGCATACCAAATTTGGTTACGATCCGTCAAATTGAACGTGGACAAGGACAGTGTGTGAAATATTACTTGCAAAACGTGCAGATTCTGGTGAGACGGCTCGTTCCAAGACGGCTCATCTGGATCTACATTGTTTGCAAACATCGCCAAAGAGGTCTGTAGTGTTGAAATGTTTCACGTGCACAGATATAGGGTTCGGCAACGTTGCAGTTTTATACGTACATGCGTTACAGATAACTACCACAGGAAATATAGTAAAGTCTACCAAGTTTCCTCATTTTCAGATGCATATTGGGTATATTTTTCCTTCGTTTTCGGACACCCATGGAGAAAGCTAAATACTTTATAACCTGTCGGAAATAATTTTTCAGGTGACGCATTTAATTAGCATAACTAATTAAAATATATCATGCCTCATTTGCATATGAAAATAGCCTGATACCACCGCGCGTCACTATCAGTAACATAAGTATTACTAAATGATTATATCTGTATAGCGGCGACTCGTAATTTCGACCTGGTGGAATAGTGACACAATTATACACTTATTTAATTCCTATAAAGAACAGTTTGTGCCTACTGAGTGGGCATGTACCTTTAACCCTTAGACCGCTACTGACAACAATTGTCGTCTGCTGTTGCTTTTATATCTTGCTATATTTCTCAATAAAACCATAGTTTGACAGCACTTCCAATGGAAACGATTCTGGAGGGCTGTCAAAGCATGTTGTAAATTATTCTAAAGTGTTGTCAAAGCATGTTTTTGATGATAAAATGGAAAATAGAAAATAAACAGCAGACGACAAAAAAATAAGATAGCGATATAAGGGTTAATATGCAGATACATATGGTTCTGCAACGTTGCCTTCTGTGTAAAAGTCTTACTACAAACGTCACATGGAAATGTGTTTTCATGACCAACAGCTAAACGCAGAGGCATAACGCATTGGCTAAACGCTATCAAGCTTCATGCGTGGTTTAATATGCACAGACATGTGGTTCTGCAACGTGGCTTTCTGTGTAAACGGATTAGTACAAACGTCAGATGGAAATGTGTTTTCATGACCAACAGCTAAACGCAGAGCCATAACTCATTCGCTAAACGCTATCAGGCTTCATGCGTTGTTTAATATGCACATACATGTGGTTCTGTAACGTGGCTTTCTGTGTAAACGGATTACTACAAACGTCAAATGGAAAAGTGTTTTCATGACTAACAGCTAAACGCAGAGCCATAAATCATTGGCTAAACGCTATCAGGCTTCATGCGTGGTTTAATATGCACAGACATGTGGTTCTGCAACGTGACTTTCTGTGTAAACGGATTACTACAAACGTCAAATTGAAATGTGTTTTCATGACTAACAGCTAAACGCAGAGGCATAACTCATTGGCTAAACGCTATCAGGCTTCATGCGTTGTTTAACGTGCACAGACATGTGGTTCTGTAACGTGGCTTTCTGAGTAAAAGCCTTACTACAAACTTCACACACGAAGGGGCGTTCCCCTGTATGTATACGTCTATGTGTGAGCACGGACGACTTCTGTGTAAACGATTGCCCACATATATCGCACTGGAACGGTCGGAGGCCGGCGTGGGTTCGCTTATGGACGTACAGGTTGCCCACGTTTTTGAACAGCTTGCCGCATATATCACACTGAGGGGGCGGCCTCCTGTCGACGGATCGTAGAACGCTCTGATACAGCATTCGTTGGGTTTCTTCGCTCGTCATGCCTGGAACGACATTGATTGATTGGTTGGTTTGTTTGTTTGTTTGTTTGTTGGGGTTTAACGGCCTATCAACAGATAGGTTCAAGTGCATGTACAAATGGGGGGAACATCTAAAAATAAGGAACTGATGATTGGTTGGTTGGTTGGTTGATTGATTGATTGGTCGATTGGTTAATTGATAGATCGATCGATTAACCAAGCAATAAATCAACCATTCGATCGAATGATTGATTGATAGACTGAGTGATTGGTAGGGGTTTGCTGTAATCAACAACAGGATCATATGTGGCTGTGACAGTGAAAAGTGAACGTTATTGGGTTTAACGTTCCAGCAACATCTAAGATCATATATAGACGGGACCAAAGTTTAAATGTCTGATCTGTGTCTACTCTGCTCGCAAAACACATTTTTGTGCTATTCAGTAAGAAATAAATCGCTGAAACACAACATAGGACAGGATCTCTATACATAGATTTGCAAAGGGAAATAAGTTAAACTAGCTACGATCCCTCATGTTGATGCAATTGATGGCTCTGACACAAACACCGAGTATGAAGAGGATCAACTGAAAGAAACAGTAGAAGTAGTTCACCGGACAAGCAAGATTGACGCTGGAGACGGAAAATGTTGTCTGCTGTTTTTCATGTTTGCCTTAATCCTAACAAAAAACCTGTTTTGACATCCCATAAGAATCGTCTCCAGTGGAGACGATTATCATGCGCTGTTAAAACAGTCTTTTGTCGAGAAATATAGAAAAAAAATTTTTCCGGCAGATGACAAAAACAAAATAATAATTCAGCGTAATAAGGGTTAAATGTACTCAATGGCCTGTCAACAGCAATGGTCATGTTAGGCCGGGTTAACGGGGTCGAATCTCATGTTTCACCTGTCGAAGATGGGACAGACAGCGAAGGTGCAGAAATGTAAAGCTGTCACCACAAGGCATGTAACACCAAGGTACACATCTTCAATATGTGTAGAAGACATGTGTATAGTTTCAGATCGATCCACAGAACGGTTTCAGAGGAGTTGTGTACACAAACTATGCCGTTTTTCTGTCTGCCCGCCCGCCCCGCGGTAAAACATAATACATACGGTCGTATAATAAAAACAATATATTCAGCCCTGAAACTAGAATAACCCGACCTGATGCCAGGTTCTCATCATATCAGATCCACTCCATAAAGGTAGTACGCTAAGTACTAATCTTACTACTTTTATAACGGGTATAACCGGACTCTAGTAACACGGAAGCTAAACATGTACCTTAGGACCAAACCAGGGCTCCAGTAGCCTATTTCATCAACATTGCAAAGCATACTTTAGTAGCAAAGTATACTTTGAGGGAGACATTTTCAATTTTATGATAAATTTATTAATTTTTATTATACTGAATTTATTACATTATCACAGCCATTTTGGCTGTGATAATGTAACACATTCAGTATAATAATTCTGCATACTTTGAATCATCAAATATATGCAGTGGTTAGTTCTATATGAAATAATGCATTTTGTGGAAAATAAATGATTGCTCCCTCAAAGTATACTTTGCTAGATAAGTATACTTTGCAATGTTGATGAAATCGGCTACAGGGATATCGGAGTCCGGTAAGGATAAACCCCATCGGTAAATGTTACTGTAACGCTTCACATTTCCCAACCAACAGTCCACCGGACACGCAAGAAATGTGCTGGTGTCGAAAACGTGGATTGATAGACCAGATAGCGGAAACAATTACATTACACGCCCCAGCATTTGATGGTTGCAATGTATATCGAGTATGAAGAGGATGGACTGGACCAGAAAATGTGTTTACAGAACACGAATGCCCCACATATCGCTTTGACAGTAAACGAGGCAAAATTCCGAGTCCGAGATAATCCATAGCTAAGTGTCAAACAAAACTAGATATTCACTTTGTGTATCTACACAGCATAATGAAGCTACATACCAGTAGCCTATTTCATCAACATTGCAAAGTATTCTTTACTAGCAAAGTATACTTTGAGGGAGTAATCATTTATTTTTCCAGAAATGCATTATTTCACATAGAACTAACAAATGCATATATTTCATGATTAAAAGAATGCAGAATTATTATACTGAATTTATTACATTATCACAGCCATTAAATGGCTGTGATAATGTAATAAATTCAGTATAATAAAAATTAATAAATTTTTCAAAAAATTGAAAATTTCTCCCTCAAAGTATACTTTGCTACTAAAGTATACTTTGCAATGTTGATGAAATAGTAGCCAAGCATCACGCCTCTAGCTATTACGGTTCAGAAGCTATACAAGTTACTAGGACAAATGGTTAAATTCTAAGTCGAAAGGGGGAGATAATCCATGACCCGGGGGTGGAATAGAAATCGAATCTACTCATTATAAGGAAGCTACATACCAAGTTTCAGGTCTTTAGCTAGTACGGTTTAAATGTTTTATGAGTTACAATGCAAAATTGGGAAATTCTAAGCCGAAAAGGGGGAATTAATCCATGACCCGGGGGTGGGGGGTCGAATTAAAAATAGAAAGACAAACAAGTGCAAATTATATCTAAACATACGGATGATGCCCGTATTATATAGAAATTTTGTATCCTCATGCAAATGGGGGTTGTTTTACTTGAACAAATGAAACTAAAAGAAAGAATAGTAATTTCCAATAACCTCCGAAGGGAAGCACATTTAATACACAATTTTTTAAATTTACTCTTTTTATTACATTTTCGACCACATGTTTTTTAAGACCATCTGGTCGAAAATTTAATAAAAAGAGTAACTTTAAAACAATGTGTAAAACAAGAAGTTCTACAATATCTTTTGGAATGACAAAAAACGATATTACATGTATATTGATTATTTTAACTATTCTTTAGCACATGGAACACTAAGTGAAATGCAAAAGCAGGGAATAATAACATTAATACCACAAAATATAATGACTTATCAATACTTACAAACTGGAGACCAATATCATTACTCAATGTAGACTACAAAATTGCATCCAAAGCCATAGCAAATAGAATTAAAAAAGTATTACCATCTATAATTGATTATTCACAAACGGGATTTCTTAAGGGTAGGTATATAGAGAACACTTTATGAATCAATGGACTATTTAAACGAAACTGACACACCGGGCTTATTCTTTTTCGCAGACTTTCAAAAGTTACTGTGGAACATCCATTTCGTTTGAAAGGTATGGACCATTTTAACTTTGGCAACGATATTTTGAATTTGATTAAATTGTTTTATTCTGACGCAAAAAACTGTGTTACAAATAATGGTTACTTATCAGACTTTTTTTCAATAAGTAGAGGCGTGCGCCAAGGCTGTCAATTATCACCTTACCTCTTCATTATTGCCATTGCATTATTATCTAGGGAAATATTATATCAACTGGAGTAAAAATCGGTGATATAGAATTAAAAAATATGATGTTTGCTGACGATGTAACATTTATGACGGATGGTACACAGAAATATTTTGAAAAGTTAATTTACATCACAGACGAATTCAGTAAAATGTCAGGCCTCAAGCTTAACACAAACAAATATATTGTAATGCGAGTGGGTGCTTTACAAAATACAAATGTGTCATACTACCCTAATAAGAATTTTAAAAGGACTTCAGTCAGTGCAAAAACATTAGGGATTATATTTTAAAATGACAATACAGCTATTCATGAATATAATAGTATGCCAAAACTATTAGAGTTCGAAAAGTGCCTTGAGAAATGAAAATACAGAATGTTAAGTTTTCTAGGAAAAATTACTGTCATTAAAACATTTGCTGCTCCAAAATTGATATGTACCCTTTAACAGTGTTACACGATCCTCCTGACAATTAGATTAAACAAATTAAAAATAATTTATTTAACTTTTTATTGGACAAACAATATGAAAGGGGGGGGGGGGGGGGCTTAACTATGCTGGACATAGATAATTGTATAACTAACTTCAATAAGAGCATATAGGGTGAAACGGATATGCGACTCAACAAATACAGGTAAATGGAATTCAATTTATGAAAAAATACTTGGAAGATAAACTTGGAAAAGTCGCGGGAATACTGGACGAAGGCCGGAAGGCCTCGTCCAGTATTCCCGCGACTTTTCCAAGTTTATGGTGGAACATTTATTTTTGAATGTAATTTAAAACCAGAAGATGTTATACATATCGCAGAAGAAAATAAGTTTAAATAATAATCATGAAAGCGTGGGCACATGTTAACTATTCCCAAAACAATCATTCGGAAATAGTTTCAAAGGAAATAATTTTGAACAACTGAAATTTAAAACACTAAACTAAAGCAATATTGTTTAAGGATTGGTATGATAAGGGCATAAAGTATATTGAACATATGATTATCGGGTAAGTAAATTACTACGATTTACTGATTTTTCAGCAATATTCAACATAAGAAATGAAGATTTTATAAAATATCAAAGTATATTAAACAGTATAAGTCCATTATGGATAGAAAAGATAAAAACAGATAAAAAAGACAGATAGAAAAGATAAAAACAGAACATATTAACATACAGCCAAAATCGGGAAGCTCAGGCATCGAGGCTTATATAAGTAATTAAAGTCCATTATGGATAGAAAAGATAAAAACAGAATATTAACCACAGCCAAAATCGGAAGCTCTTATATTTTAGAGTAATTAAAAGTCCATTATGGATAGAAAATAGATAAAACATGAATCTTGTAACACTGCATCAAAGCTCTTTATATATATAGAGTAATTAATTAAAAGTCCATTATGGATAGAAAAATAAAAAAACATATTAACACAGCCAAAATCGGAAGCTCTTATATATATGAGTAATTAAAAGTCCATTATGATAGAAAAAGAAAAAAAACATATTAAACACAGCCAAAATGGAAGCTCTTATTATAAGAGTAATTAAAAGTCCATTATGGATAGAAAAGATAAAAACAGAACATATTAACACACAGCCAAAATCGGAGCTCTTTATAATAGAGTAATTAAAAGTCCTTATGGATGAAAAGATAAAAAAACAAAATTAACACACGCCAAAATCGGAAGCTATATATATAGAGTAATTAAAAGTCCTTTCATTATGGATAGAAAAGATAAAAACAGAACATATTAACACACAGCCAAAATCGGAAGCTCTTATATATATAGAGTAATTAAAAGTCCATTATGGATAGAAAAGATAAAAACAGAACATATTAACACACAGCCAAAATCGGAAGCTCTTATATATATAGAGTATAAAAGTCCATTATGGATAGAAAAGATAAAAACAGAACATATTAACACACAGCCAAAATCGGAAGCTCTTATATATATAGAGTAATTAAAAGTCCATTATGGATAGAAAAGATAAAAACAGAACATATTAACACACAGCCAAAATCGGAAGCTCTTATATATATAGAGTAATTAAAAGTCCATTATGGATAGAAAAGATAAAAACAGAACATATTAACACACAGCCAAAATCGGAAGCTCTTATATATATAGAGTAATTAAAAGTCCATTATGGATAGAAAATAAAAAACAAACATAATAAACCACACAGCCAAAAATCGGAAGTCTTTATATATATAGTAGGTAATTAAAAGTATATATGTAAATGAAATAATATATGTAATACAGACAGCTCGAAAAAATGTGGAAGAAATAAAATCTCAACAAAAATGGAAAAGCGAGTTTTCAAATGATACTCTATGTTGGCAAGCATAGTTAACGTTCAAAACATTTCTATAGGAATAAATGATAATACACTTTTGGCACAACAATTTAATTTCTTCGTTATTCTAAGAACATATTTCATTTTCAAATGCAAATATGAAAAACGCGATTTAACGTTCGAATCATTCATAAATTACTCGAAGAACAGAATTGAGATAGCGCAGGAAATAGCCACTACGTGACAACAAAGGATAAATGAGAACAACACATTATCAAGTGGGGTAGGTTTAATGTCTAATAAATTTCAAGCACTTCAAGACAATCAACAAGGTGTATGATCACGTGGTACTAACAACAACAAGTACCGAATCAAAGTACGTATTATTGTATAGTGTCCTTATTACGTAACATATTTTGATGTAATATGGCGCATCAAACGCGTCTTGTTAAGCTGCATTTGGTGGTCTCTGTATGTTCGCCCAAACTTCTGTCGTCTTTGCGAAAAATCGATTTCCGTGTCTCCGACACGTCTGTGTTAAACTCCCTAGACCACCAAATGCAGCTCATGAAGACGCGTTTGCTGCGCCATATTTCATCAAAATCCGTTGCATATTAAGGAAAATATCAAATAATACTTACTTTGGAGTGGGCGGACGTTGTTGTTGTTGTAACCACGTGATCATGCACCTTGTTATACATTTATACGAATGCATAGATAATGACAATTATACAACAACGCAGGTCTATTTGATATGAACACACATGGAAAAGCATTCCTTCCTTCTTCTTTTCTCTACATTATCTCCCCTAACTTTACACTCTTCTAAACACTACTTTCTAATACATTTTGTATGTAACTTGTCTAGTATAATTAGATACTATTATCATGATTATGTTCAATTGCTATACAATGTACATGATGTATTGAAAAAATTAAAATACAACATTTAATCATCAACATCGAATATACTCATTATAATGTAGCTAAGTTTCAGGTCTGTAGCTAGTACGGTTTAAATGTTTTACGAGTTACAAGGCAAAATGGGGAAATTAATTAAAAATATTATAGAAATAAACTTTGCGCGTCTAATCATCATAACGAGGTCATTACAGACGGGACCACAGTTTAAAGTCTCTTTGAACATAACAGTGGGAGAAAGTAAACAGTTTTCACGCCTGCGGATTTAACTCACAACATCTGGTACTGAAGTTCAATCTCACATCCCCTAGGCAACGACCCATCCGTACAGTTAAAAGAAGGTGGTGGACAGATACAAAGTGGAACAAACAGTAGATGGCACTGTTGTATGCAATTACAAACGTGTTTATAAAGTGACCATCCGGGATGCAAACACCTGGTCGTATGTTTTATCATGAACTGTATCAACTAGACATCTTTATGGTAATTTCATTTCTTAGTGAGTCTGAAAATTGCTACCATCGTAATACATTAGTCTAGTAGAATGTACACACTCTTGTTAAATTGGCAAATAAGTAAAATGTGTTTGGTTTATTACAGCAACTTGTATATACTCTTGTTATGGCATTACGTGTAGAATACATGCACTTGTATGTCTATATCTTATATTAGTATTGACAAATGTAATCATATCTAATCTAATTACATAGTTAACGTAATCGTCATTTAATCATTGTACTGGAATATCATGTAATCCAATGAAATTGATTACAACTTATATCTAAAGCATTTGCAATTTAATATGTTACATGTTCAATTCAATTCATTAAACCCAACCCATTTTACATGGCATCATGAGGTTTTCAAAGTAATTGATCCAGACATGGGTACCATATACCAATTTATCCTGTCAACACAGTGCGTATGTGCCGTGAAATACGGTGCCGTGAAACATTTTTGATATCCAGTCAATACAATTATTGCATTTTACAGCCATTTGTAGGTGTTGACGGGATAAATAGAATAGTAGGTTAGTGCCGTGAATGGGAAAAAATATCTGGCGCGGCACAGAAATGGGATGTGCTCGGCAGAGCCTCGCCCATCCCATTTCCTGAGCCTTGCCAGATATTTTTTCCCATTCACGGCACTAACCTACTATTCTCTATATCGGCATCAATGGCCAGTCAATTATAACAACACCAACTGGATGTGAACACATTCAAGTGATATAACATATCATGGTTATGCATTAAAAGTCGTTTCACGTGTATATTACGATCCTTTAACCCATTGTAGGCTGAATACTTTATGGAGAAATAAAGAAAATGACCAGAATTTTTCAATAAAAGGTATTGTATCCATAGACTTCAATATGTGTTTGTTGGGGTTTAACGGCTTATCAACAGCTAATGTCATTTAAGGCCGGGTAAATGGGTTTAGTACTAAATCCCATATATTACCTGTACAAGTATATGTACAAATGCCGGGAAAATCCCAAAATGAGATTGAACTGAATATTTACAATAAAAAAATATATAATTCAGCCCTGAAATCAGAATAATTCTGATCTGAATCCAGGTCCTCGGCACACCAGAATCACTTGGCCCCCTCCCAAAAGGAGTAGGATCAGTAATAATCTTACTACTTTAATAACGGGCAATAACCCAATTCAACTCCCAGGTAACAAACGAGCCGAAGATAAAAACGTACCCGAGGGCCAAACCAGGCAAATCGTGATTCCGAACCCCTACGCCGTCGCGTTCGCCCGACCAACCACCCAGCATAGACTTCAATGGGTTAAGTGCACGAACATACAATATTCACCTCGTGTATTATGGCCAATTACACCGCAGCATGCTTGTAATGCGTAGCACTCAAAATGTTGCGGTGTAATTGGCCATAATACACGAGGTGAATATTGTATGTTCGTGCAATTAACAGTAGAAACTTGTCTAATGTAAGATAGCATACAATTCAGTTTATTGCAAAAGAGGAAAATCTACTATGTTTCCTCTTTTGCAGACACATAGTTGCATTTATTTATGCCATTTCTTTTATTTTGTTCATCCGACACATTTTTCCATGGGTGCCTGAAAACGTAAAATAAACTGCACGACTAAATGCAAATATGCATCAGCAAAAGTGGAAACTTAGTAAAATTTCCACTTTTGCAATATTTTGAATTATACGAATACGGTGTTACGAATTCAGTTTTGAGAAACAATTTCAGTCACTAATTTCACATAAAGATGCAGAACTATGTACTCCGAGATTAACCCAAATCCCAGGTCATGTCAACCAGCACATACAGTCTGAATTTCACTATTCTGTACGACAGTCTTTCGGTGGTGGTTTCTGGTCTAAACCGTTATGACTAAAATACTAAAAACTAGCTGCACCTTCATAACGGATTCTAATTCACAGCATTTTGTGCATCTGTTTCCTGTGTGTATACATGTTGCTAAGTTGCGCGAATCGCTTAAAGCATATATCGCATTCATATGGTTTGTCACCAGTGTGTTGCCGTTCATGATACTGAAGATGGTGTTTGTGTTTAAATCTCTTCAAACAAATGGAACACTGAAACGGTCGCTGCAGTTCCTCCACCGAGTAATTGGATGGCGCATTTCTATCGTTGTCCTGTTGAGTTCGCGATAATCGATGCGCATCAGGTGATCCGGGTAACGACACCAGATTGAAAGATTCACTCGATAGTGTCTGGTCCAGAAAATTAAGCCGTTCTGAAATACTTGGAACTGTTCCAATGTCAGTCTTATTACGTTTCGATTTTCGTTTGAAACTCGACGATATGGCCGTGTCCGGGAATGCACAATTCATCATCGTATCTGTAACGAGAGGTCGGTGAGAAGTTCATTTAGGTTCGCTAAAACACTATCCAAGTCGACGGCATGCAGCGGCTAATGTATACATCTCATGCAGATAACACGAATGTTCATGCAAATAACTAAATATCACTTCCAATTTCAATACACTGTGAAGCAATCCAGGATTATCTTGAATATGATCGCCAGTATGTCATAATGGGGATTGCTCCACTTAAGCAGGTTCGTTGTTAACTGCAGCAATAGTCAACTGCCCAAGAACCAAAGAACAAAGAACCACATAAGGTTGCCAGTGAATTGTACTAAACTATAGTGACTAAGGAATTGACCAAGGTACACAGTTTTGTTCTATGCATTAACATGATTAATGAAGTAACGCCATGGGAAATCCACACATTGCGACACATTGGCAGAGCTCCAGATGAAGTTTTCTGTGAAAAGCGTATTATACACCCAGATTTAAAATTCAATGCGTAGTTTACTTTTACGAATTATTAATAGGGAATAAACGCTATTTAAAAAAAAATCACTTATTTGAGCCTTTGCAGCTTAACTAAGTAAAGTTTCAACTTATAACAGTATTTTCACTACTCGACTTTAAAAGCAATGCGTATTTCCGCATTGCTGTGAGTATTTTTTACTCCCACTTTTGATAATCAATGCGTATTCTGCTAATATAAGTGCGTAAAATACGCCAAGTACGCACCTTATCTGGAGCCCTGCATTGTCAGCTTGATGGATATCCCGTAATCCCCATTTACAAATACAATTTTAAGAGTATATATAATTAATAACATGAATCGGCGTATGTTATGTGTTCAAAACATCAATCTATGTAAATGTTTATCTAACAAGAGTGGACAGGGTCCCAATACGGGGGTGGTAGCAGTTCCAAATGCCAAATCCTGACAATGGCTGAACAAACATAATATGTTTGTTCAGCCATTGTCAGGATTTGGCATTTGCGAAAAAGATTAATAACAAAAGAGTGTGTTTCTCATGCTAAAACATTAGTATTTTGTCTGCAATTATCAGGAACCTAAAATCCTGATTTGAAAATCCCCCACCCCGGCAATATACGCCAGCTGAGGCATGGCCAGTCAACAAGAGGACGTAACTCATTGAAAATCAATAGGGTTCTTCCTCTTGCCAACATAAACATGTCTACCGAGTGTTTACGATCCGTCAAGTAGAACTTGAGTTATTGCACAGACATTGATTGCAGAAAGTAAACATTTTTAACATGGCCTCCAAGGGGAGATAAGACTTACGGACGGACGGACGGACGAACGAACGGAGGCACGGAAATACTAAAACTATATACCCATCGATATACGTTGTATGACAGCGGTTTAAAAACACATGTATGTACATAGTATGTCCACGTAAGAACGAAAATGTAAGGACCAACAGGCAATCGTACAGCGGTAATCACGGTTTCTTCAACAGAGCAGAGCATTCGAACACTGGCGTTGTATTGGCCATTCACTGTCACCTAATGCTTTTATTTATTTTATGGTGTTTACTGACTTGTCAAAGTCCAAGTTCCTTTTAAGACCAGTTAACTAGGCCGAATCCCATATTGCAACCTGTATAGATGTGGGAAAAATCCCCCAAAACGAGAACTGACTATTTAAATATTTACAGAAAGAAATATACATGCAAACAAAGGGCACATGAGACATCGAATGAATAGGCCAATGCACCTACATGTATATTTCACGCATGTACATGGTCGGTGCTCGCATCACAGTAATTGGACACATTCATTTCTGAGTAGTCTAAATTGATTATCGATTTTTTTTAATTTGTCACACCGAACTGTTTCCTTACAAACAGTTGGGAACACATTCAAAATTGCATTATTGACAACACAATAACTCTTGATAGTCGATGGCAGTTTAATTACAACGCAACAAATCGTACAGGATCTTGCCATGTAAATGAAAGCGAAATACATCGGCATTTGTCAAAAATTGACGTTAGGTCTCTGTGGGTCACGTAAGACATACTAACCATGTTAAAACTGAAGAAACGGTTCTAGATCAACACAAAGGAGCAAAATATAGCCCCAATCCAAATGTGCATATGTGCGTATTGATCTGAGTCTACACTGATTGCTAAAGTTTACATCACAGTCAGTCTTCGGTGAAAATGGACAAATCCCACATAAACGCACTCGCGGTGAGGAATCACGTGGTCTATTATTTTATGTTTTGTGTAATGGCGGCGCCCGTGAGTTGTGAGGTAAATCTGAACACAAGGAGTCCGACAATACACGATTTAGCATCATTACTTCTGTAGTTAGTCTGAACTTTCTGTAGAGACGTTTCACGGTTTAAAAGCGGTAAATAGGTTTATCCGAAATTTCTATATCGAATGCTCAGACTAACTACAGAAGCAATGCTGCTGAATGTGGTATTGTCGAACCTGGCATACGATTACCCCATTGAATGTGGCAAGTCTTCAAAGCAAATGAACAAATGAAGTGAATAATTGTTATTTATACTCCAACTCACCCTATCAACAGCACATATCGCAAAGCAAATGTTTACACTCCGGACATATTTATCGTTCCACAAACGAATGATTGCCTATATCGTTTGCACATCGTGCTTGACATAGCTTTCGTTTATATAATTAGAAAACGATATGTTCGTTGGTTTAAACCAACATTTTTGAAACTATCAGAAAATGTACTGTAAATATAAGTAATCAAACCATGGGATGTTACTTTTACTGGGCTGTACAATGCACTTTAAACAGACCAAATATATTGTACAGTCCAGTACACGCAACCGGCAATGGTTATATTGCTGAAACCGGATTCACCCCTCAAGTAACAAGAACCCACTCAGTGGGCACAAAATGTTCTTTATAGGAATTAAATAAATGTATAATTGTGTCACTATTCCATCAGTTCTAAAAATTAAAAGTGCACGCTATACAGATAAAATCATTTACTATAAATATGTATTTTACTGATAGTGACTCGCGGTGGTATCAGGCTATTTTCATATGCAAATAAGACATTATATTTTTAATTATTTATACTAATTAAATGCGTCACCTAAACAAATACTATTTTCTACAAAGTATAAAGTATGATCATCGCACATCAAAAAATAAATACAGAGTATAAATAGTAATGTCCGTTAACATTTTAAGGATACACGCTTATCGCCCCTGATATCAGTGTGGAAATTTATGCCTGATATACAGTGTACAATAATGCCAATCAATATGTGGGGTAATGGCATATAGAAGGCACTCCTAATGTTTAGAACTGGTGTAATAGCGACACAATTCAGGGATTCCGCTGGGGAAAATAAAAAAATCGCCACTTCAAAAAATTACAATTTTCGAAAAAAATTCGAAAATTGTAATTTTTTATCGCCAATTGTTTATTTTTATCGCCAATTGCGAAAGTGGCGATCGCCAGCCGAATACCTGCAATTATACACTTATTTAATTCCTATATAGAACAGTTTGTGTCTACTGAGTGGGCATGTACCTTTAGGACAGAATTAATATACTTTTGCGTTTCAATGTACCACACTATACGTACCATCGTGAAACTAGAAAATGCTGTCTGTCGACGCAATTAGGGCCCCTATCAAGGATTCCGCTGGGGAAAATAAGAAAATCGTCACTTCAAAAAAAAAAAAAAAAAAATGTAAAAAAGAAAGAAGGGACAGACAGACAGACAGATAGGGTGAAATCTTGGCCAAGATTTCACCCTATCTGTCCTTCTGTCTGTCTGTCTGTCCCTTCTTTTTTTCTAATAACACTTTTGTTCATCCGTTCACAATCTTACGAAAACATACCGGTCATAATACGAGTAGCAGAAATAGTAAACTCGGCAAATAACAAATGCGCGTTAAGGGGGCGTTTATATTAAACAAAATATCATTAGCAAACGAACATCAGGATTTATTTATTCGGCAGTCTAAATCCTTATCGGATTGCACAAAAGCGCCATATGACCGGGATATACACTGTTCGGAACGACGGTAACATGCGTTCTGTCTCGTCATGATGCACTGTAAGCAGTGCCCATGATTCATGTACATGCTATTTCCTGAAGCCTGGTTCACATTTGTTGAAACTATATACCTCATGTTGCCATATGCATGGACTGGGTGATTTAAAAGAAATTGTATTGTATTGTTGTCAGCAATGGGAATTTAATTTATGACGCCAATTAATAAGCTAAGGTTCAAAACAGAATTTGAATTACTGTTATCTCAGGGTGAGACGCTTCAATATATCCATGATAACCAGCAGCCCCGTTTAAATGGTCGAATTTATCAATCTAAAAAAGCACCATTGCAGATATAGAGAATAGTACTATTAGTAGGTTAGTGCCGTGAATGGGAAACAAATATCTGGCGAGGCTTACACCTACAAATGGCTTTTAAATGCAAAACAATAACCAGTCACCGCACATATTCATACGTAGTGAACAGGTCGTATTGACAGGATATCACAAATCTTTCACGGTACCGTGTTTCACGGCACATACGCACTGTGTTGACGGGATAAAACAGTCATCAAAGAAGTTACATTGTTACATGGTTTCCGTTGTTTGCACATACATATGTGCAAACAAATAGCGCGTGCTGTTTGCGCATGGCTTTAGGCAATGCTCATTCCGGGGCCGCGCTAATGGAAGTGCCTTCATGAAGTCACTACGCGGAAGTGCTTTCATGACGTCACTACTTCATGACGTTCATGACGTTCATGACGCGGCCCCGGAATATGCATACCGAAAATTATTTACATGAATGGGGCGATTTATAAAAGTACTGAAAATACTGAATATAATGCTCAAATTACATCAGTTTTTTGTTGGTAATGTAACAATGACTTTTGATCATGTCCAGCCGTGTGCAAACGTTTGTTGTGGCCCTCGGGAACTGTTTGAACCCGCGGCCGCCGCAGGTTCAAACAGTTCCCGAGGGCCACAGCAAACGTTAGCACACGGCTGGACATGATCAAACCTTATAATAATGATGTCAAGTAATACACTAATCATCAGTGGAAATGAAATGAAATAACCACGAATCACCGGAAATGTATCTTCCTATGTTGGTACAAATTACTGACGACTGCGAAACCTTTGCCACATACTCCACACATGTGGGGTTTCACATCTGAATGAATTCCTTGTACATGGTACTTTAGGTGATGTTTAAGTTTGAAACGTTTCCCACAAATTTCACATCCAAAAGGTCTAACAGTATCATTATCCGCGAATGTATTTCTTCCCAGGTCGACGGACGTGAGGTAGGAGGACTCATCAACTGCCAACAGTGGAAGTGATGGACGTTTCCGTCTAGAGCCTGTAGAGGAACCACTCGCTCCGTTAGCAGTTGGCAAATAGTTGAAGAGAGCGTCATCTGAAATATGGGTCGACATCTGCGTATTGCCTGTGTGATCAGTGTAGACTCCAACCATGGTCTGGTTTTGCATATTCAGAGTCTACACTTCCCACAGTCTGGTCAATGAAGACGCTATTATAATGTATCCGGTAACCTGCCCTGTATTGGCCGAATACGTACCGACTGATAACATATTGTTGTATCAGGCATTGACCTGATACAAACATCCGGGTTACAATGAAGTGAATATTGACGTTCCATTGGTCGGATGACGTGACGTGACGTTACCGAATGACGTCAGTGTAATGACGCAATGTAAACAAGTCCGCGTTCTGTCCATAGATAGCGACGTCATATGTGGTCATTTTCGAGCATAAAAAGTTACCTGATAAACAGAATACCAGGCTAGTGTCTTTTGATATCAAGTTTATCAGGCTCGGCTCGGAAACGGTAGGAATTCCTCGGCAAGCCTCGGAATTCCTACGCGTTTCCTAGCCTTGCCTGATAAACTTGATATAAAAAAGCAGTAGCCTGGTATTCTCTATATTCATAATTCAGCTAGTGAGCAATGCGGATTACTAACGGACGGACGAATATACGGAAAGGCGAAAACTACATACCCATTAACATGCTTCGTAAGCCGGGGGTTATACTAATCCTGTGATTATTTCGTCAGTATACACGTCGAGTGTCATTGGTTTGAACAAGAGAAATTCATTAAACGCAACACCCGCCAAGATGAAATCAATCTCTCAGAATAAATAGTCCACCTCCGATGGTATTGCATTACATTACATATAATCAAATCGTATAGCACAAACTATCCACATATGTGCAGCCTTTGGTGAAGTTGGCAGATATATCGTTTTGTAATCAGTGTAAATGCACAACAGATACTATGAAAAGTCATGCAGAGCATGATGTTATTAGCCGATCAAATCAGGGTAAAGTGCATCGAACATATGTAGGTGTCTCTGGTAACATTGTCAATGGTAAACTATTTTCGACCACAGTTCTGTACCCAGCGTTGACATTTTTCTCGATTTTGTGCAGGTTTTGGAAAAAACCCGTTCCCAAATCCATCCAATAGCAGCAATGCCATAGCAGCAATGTTTTGTTGTCACCATTATGTTGCGAAATATTCCAGCGTAACACCTGTACTGTATGCTCTATTTATCTACAAATTACACTCCGCAATACACAAAGTTGTAGTCACTGTGTGTGTGTTTGTCCGAATTCTGTGGCAGCATACGAGTGGGCGGAGCTACCAGGGCTATATATATCTAGCGGTTACAGTGTCATCTAAAAATAGACGCAAGCTCCTGCGTATTCAGGCACATGCCCAGATTGGCCTAATGTGCCCCATCCGTGATTTTTTGCGCGATGTCGGGCGCAAGACAATTAATAATTTGCGGCATTGACAATAATTAAGGGGGATTGCCGCTATCGCGCGTGCTGGATGCATCCCTGCCATCCCTGCATAATACGTAAACAAATCAAAGTTGGCTATGAAGGGCAATTCTTCGTTTTGATTGGTGGAAAATTTTGTGAATATTAACTAGCGTCAAATGACGCGCATACGCGATCCAATGGGATAAACCCGAGATGCTGGGATAAACCCGAAAATGCTGGGGTTACTAGTAAGGAGATTTTGAGCAGAGGTCGATTATAAATTAGCCGAATAAACACATTTTACGCGATTATACGTGGCTGAAACGTGTTCTGTTTAATAAATAAAAGCTTTAAATTAGCCCAATAATCGGCGTATGTTGGCGTATATGGCCATTAGAGCCAACTATGGACTTCAACAACAATAACTTCCGGGTTAAATCTCTTCATTCGTTCAGCTCATTAAGTATTCAAAATTGTGTTATTTGGCTATAAGTAAAGTTTTAAACGGAGATAATTGCCAAAAATGCAAACTTTATCTGTTGATGCAATTTGGAAGTGATACAGAAAAATTCGCGTTCGTAAATTACCGAATAGCGGAGAAAAGGGTTGCTACAAACTTTTTCAGAATTCGATGGATAACCAACATATTAGCCGATCTATAAATAGATCGGCTAATAATTATGGAGAACTTATAGTACCAGAGCTCCAGATAAGCTTTGTGTCTAAAGCGTACTATACCGCCTGATTTCAAAATCATTGCCTATTTTACTTTTACAACTGGATTATTGATTTTATTCATTACTAAATAGGGAACAAAGGATAAAACAATATATAAAACATTCACTTATTTGAGCTGCAAAAAGCAGCTCAACTAAGTGAATGTTCAACTTTATGACAGTATGTTCACTACTCAATTTGAAAATCAATGCGTATTTTCACATTGCTGTGCGTATTTTGTACACCTAATTTTGATAATAAATGCGTATTCAGCTAAACTAATTGCGTAACATACGCCAATATGCACCTTATCTGGAGCTCTGCTTATACTTTGGGTTACTTTCAGTGAATAATTCAGTAACAAAAATCCAATGAGTGTTTTACCGATGATGGCGATGTGCAATGCACTATACCGACATCAGGGGCCTTCGGTTTATTGTTTCCGGGTGATGTTTTTATATGGAACGCCACAGTATGTGGCCAATAGCACGTGCTGGCATCATGACACATATGTTTGATTCTTAAGTTTATACTGCGACAAAATACACAAGTTGTAAGACTAAGTCTAACTACAGCAAATGAGCACACGGATACCCACGCCCCGACAAATAAAAACTTTAACGAATAACATTAGCAAATCTTACAGACGGACGGAATGACGAAAACTATATACCACTCGACATACTTAGTCTGCCGGGGGTATAATAATGAACAGTATGCCGATTTAATCCATGAAGTGTCTGGAAAAAGTCACAAATAAGACGCACAGGACGCACGTGGCAATTCCACCCACAAACATGAGGAATGTATCTTGTGTACTCCCTGACTTCACGATAGTGATAACCACCAACACTTATCTGCAGCAGGACACGAAAACCAAAGCCAGACCATATTGAGACAATCCACTGGCTTGAGGTGTTTCATGGGGACATGGTGAATGTATCCTCTACTCACTAAGAATATAACTATCTGCATAAACATGATAAGCAATACTTCAGTAACGAAGAACCCACTCTGCCAACGTTTCGGCACAGGGCCTTTATCAAGAAATTAGTGAAAACTATACGCTAAGTGGCAGCCATTTAAAATTTAGATCTAAAATGGCTGCCACTTATCGCATAGTAGACACTAACTCCTTGATATATAAAGGCCTTGTGCCAGAAACGTTGGAAGGCTAGAGCAGACCGTGGCCGAGGGGTAACACCGTTAGACTGCCACGCTGGCGACCCGAGTTCGATTCAGGGTTCAGTTCCTGGGCGTCAGTATTTCTCAGATACTTTGTATTTCCTGCTCTACTAGTCCTTTCGGATGGGGACTTTAAAAAGGCGGTCCCGTGTATCAGATTTGAAAGAGAGTCTGGGCACGTGAAAGAACCAGAGGGGACTATTCTAATAAGAGCTATGCCCCCTGGGTCGGTTTCTTCTGCATCCACCTCCTTCCTTTCTCCCCTTCTTGGGAGACGACATACAAAGTCATCGAGCCAGTGCCGTCGTTAAATCAAAGCATCTACTCTATTGTGCTCGCAGATCAACTTTTCTCATCGAACCAAGCAGATCAACGTTGCCAGCCAGGGCCCGGTTGCTAAAAACCTCTGTTAGCTTAACAGACTGTTAAATCCTTAGCAATGCTAAGGATTGAACAGTCTGTTAAGCTAACAGAAGCTATGAGCAACCGGGCCCTGGCCCTCCTACCTTTCTCCCTTTCTTGGGAGACGACATACAAGGTCATCGAGCCAGTGCCGTCGTTAAATCCAAGCATTTACACTTTAACGTTGGATGGATGGGTTCTTGATTACTGAAGTTTTGTTCAATATATAGAGGATATTCATATTTTTGCAACGAATAATTATGGACATTTCACACTACGAGATGAACATATATGTCATATTCGTTAACAAAATATGTATATTCTATTTATTATATACCGCTCCATGGAAATTAGCAGTTTTTTAGACTGTATACGGTAATTAATGTGTATTTAAAGCCTATTTGCGCTGTTTTCTTTCAGGTGCGCGTTATGAATATAGATAGCGGAATTAGTCGTATTTTCACCGGAAGATGTTTATTTCATCGATGAGAACATATGATTTTTATTTACATCGTATAACTATGTATGTCATGGGTAGGTATATAATAAATCGTGTTAATGCGGAAAGCTTGCATAAAGTCACTAATATTAAGTCAAGTCTTTTTCGGGATATTCCACAGTCTTGAAATGTATCCTGCGCCTGTGTCGCGTCATGTTGTTCGATTGGGTAAACGACATTCCACAAATATCACATCGGTACGGCCGGTCACCCGAATGTATTCTATAATGACTGACCAGATGGTGTTTCATCTTAAACGTCAGTCCGCACGTGGGACAGTGGAAAAGAGGGACATCTGAAATTATAAGGGGAAATGCTGATCATTGTAATGATAATGTACTAAAAGTTAAATTTTGAAAATCGGTCCAGGATTACTGAAATTCTAAAACATTTCCCCATGTTAAATCCCCATAGACATCTTCACAGAGTGAAGATGTCTATGGGGATTTAACATGGGGAAATTTTGTTTCCGCAATAAAACCAATATTTGACCAAATTTCACGAAATAAAAAGAAGGCTCATTCTTAAATTTTCCTTTAATTTAATATTATCGAAAAAATTATTGTTTTTGAATTGTTTATATGGCCGTAAAATTTGGGCAGGTTTCGTGAAACAGACTATAGTCGCGCTCCGTGATTCATCTCACCATCTATTGTAATGGCTAGTGATCATACTGATCAGTATGGCCAAAAACTGGCTAACCTCTATACAACCAACGCACATAATATTGGTGTAAGGGTTTAAGATACTGATCAATATTATAATGGATCATTTGACTTTGTCTTGTCGTAGCATATATAATGTACATGTATGTACATGATGTAAGACTGTATTTCCAATAAAGTAAAAACCTATATTAATTAGGATTTGGCATCCAGAACCTTGAAAGCGTCACCAGTCACTGTGGCAAACGTTGAAGTCTGTCCAACCATACAGAGATTGGACTTACATGTGTATAAGTAAACGAGGGCTTACCCAGGGATTCCGTGGCGATCGCCACTTTCGCAATTGGCGATACAAATAAACAATTGGCGATAAAAAATTACAATCATCGAAAAAATATCGCCACTTCAAAAAAACAACTTTTTATTTATTTTTTGAAGTGGCGATTTTTTTTATTTTCCCCAGCGGAATCCATGATATTCTAAAACTTGGCATACGCGTATGCGTAAGTGGGTCATGGGTCATATATCTGTGTTAGCATGAACGACAACAGTGAGAGTAATATATGTTAAATATCAAGAGGTTCCATGAAACCCATGCCTCGACAAACGTTTGTGAAGTATGTGGCATGGACCATGGTAGCGTAAAGGGCGAAGAATCATGCGTTTGTCATAGAGGATCAGAGACAGACGAGACGAAGGCATGCGTGAAATATTAGTAAAGCATTGTAAAGTGAAGTGAAGAGACTTGCAAATTTACCGCCAGTGTTAAGTTTAGAGAATACAAATGTAATTGACATTGACTAGCGAACTGGATCTGTAGTATAATAATACAGGACCACACCAAGAATGGTCGATAATATCAGTAACCTATAAACACTTGATCAAATCAGGACCAGTAGCCAATTTCATCAATAGTGCAAAGTATACTATGAGGGAGAAATTTTCAATTTTATGATAAATTTATTAATTTTTATTATACTGAATTGATTACATTATCACAGCCATTTTGGCTGTGATAATGTAATAAATTCAGTATAATAATTCTGCATACTTTTAATCATGAAATATATGCATTTGTTAGTTCTATATGAAATAATGCATTTCAGGAAAAATAAATGATTACTCCCTCAAAGTATACTTTGCTAGTAAAGTATACTTTGCAATGTTGATGAAATAGGCTACAGGTCCTCGCCACACCTCGCTACAGAGCTCCAGATAAGGTGTGTATTGCCGTATTTTACGCAATTATTTTAGCTGAATACGCATGGAGTATCAAAAGTGTGAGTACAAAATACGCACAGCAATGTGAAAATACGCATTGATTTTCAAATTGAGTAGTGAAAATACTGTCATAAAGTTGAAAATTCACTTAGTTGAGCTGCAAAAAGCAAACAGTTGCAGCTCAAATAAGTGAATGTTTAAATTTGTTATATTTGTTGTTATCACTATAGAAATGAGAAACTCCGGCAAACTTCTTAATGTGAGAAAAAATTCAAAGTTGTGAAGGTCAAAAGGTCAAGGTCATATTAAGGGCAGCATGGATGTGTCGCATTTGTCCACATGTATACTGTGTTGAAATATTTAAATAATCCTTAAAGGGATATATAAGTTATGACATAATTGAGAAACTCCAGCGAACTTCTTAATGTGCCAGACACACGGACGGACAAACACTATATGCCTCCAGATCTACCGAGACCGGGGAAATAAAAATATATATTCAGCCCTGAAATTAGAATAACCTGATCTGGTGCCAGGTCCTAACCACACCCAAGTCACTTGGCCCCTTCCTCTAACAAGAAATAGGATTAGGATTAACCATATTACTCATATAAGGGGCACGACCAGATTCAATTCTCACATACAATAATTCCAAAGACGTACCCGGAGGCCAAACCAGACAATTTCACCAACATTGCAAAGTATACTTTTCTAGCAAAGTATACTTTGAGGGAGTAATCATTTATTTTTCCTGAAATGCATTATTTCATATAGAACTAACGACTGCATATATTTGATGATTAAAAGTATGCAGAATTATTATACTGAATTTATTACATTATCACAGCCAAAATGGCTATGATAATGTAATACATTCAGTATAATAAAAATTAAGAAATTTATCCTAAAATTGAAAATTTCTCTCAAAGTATACTTTGCTAGAAAAGTATACTTTGCAATGTTGGTGAAATAGGCTACTCAGGTCTTCGGACGGGATTCCGGTAAGAATGAATCGCAATCATTAAATTATCCATTGAATGCACCCAACCAACCACCACAATTCACAATATCAGTAACCGTATTGAGTTTTTCCCATTTGAATTGTTGATAGACACACATAGGCAAATCTACTGGAGTGGCTACACCAGGGGCCTATTTCATCAACATTGCAAGGTATACTTTACTAGCAAAGTATACTTTGAGGGAGTAATCATTTATTTTTCCTGAAATGCATTATTTCATATAGAACTAACAAATGCATATATTTCATGATTAAAAGTATGCAGAATTATTATACTGAATTTATTACATTATCACAGCCATTAAATGGCTGTGATAATGTCATAAATTCAGTATAATAAAAATTGATAAATTTTTCAAAAAATTGAAAATTTCTCTACTTTGCAATGTTGATGAAATAGGCTACTGGTCCTGATTGATCAAGTGTTCATAGGTCGGCTTCAGATTAGCATTAGCAGGGATCATTTTACAGGGTGAAGTGGGCGAAATTCTCTCCCTAAATTGTCTGACATCTCCCTATTTTGAGTTGAGGGAGAAGTTTTCTTATGCCACCGGGTTTTGAAGAAACGGGTGGCATATAGTGTTTGGACCGTCCGTCCGTCCATCTGTCTCACTTTTCGGTTACTGGTAACCAATTTGTCAGTTTCTCAAATATGCTGCAGGTGGCATCCGCGTTCGACAGACGCATTTCTTGTTTTCTACATAAAACAGAAATTACGGGAAAAAAATGGTTTTGTTTTGTTTGTTGGGGTTTAACGGCCTATTAATAGCTAAGGTCATTTAAGGCCGGGTCAATGGGTTTAGTACTAAATCCCATATATTACCTGTACAAGTACATGTACATGTTCAAGTACATATACAAATGGAGGGAAAATCCCAAAATCAGAACTGAATATTTACAATAACAAAACTATATATTCAAAACTGAAATCAGAATAATCCTGATCTGATACCAGGTCCTCGCCACACCAGAATCACTTGGCCCCTCCCAAAAACAGTAGGATCAGTAATAATCTTACTACTTTTGTAATGGGCAATAACCCAATTCAACTCCCAGGTAAAAACAGAGCCAAAGATAAAGATAAAAACGTACCCGAGGGCCAAACCAGGCAAAATAGTGATTCCTATAAGGATGAACCCCAACCGTTAATTTACGCCGTCTGGGAAATAAAAAAAAATAAATAAAATGGTCTATTTTCTCAATTTTGAAGGACTAGTTTGAACTCTGCATCAGGAATCGTGTAAATCACTGGGATTATTGAGCTTTCATACATGTCAGCAGCCGGGTAATTACACTTTGAGGGAGTAATCGTTTATTTTTCCCCGAAATGCATTATTTCGTATAGAACTAACGATTATATATATTTGATGATTAAAGTATGTAGAATTATTATACTGAATTTATTACATTATCACAGTCAAAATGGCTGTGATAATGTAATAAATTCAGTATAATAACAAGAAACGAGGCAAAGCCACGAAGGCCAGGTTTTTTCCAAGCATAGACACTTGGATAACATAATTATACCCACTTTTTGTAGACTAGATGGCCGTGGCCTGCATGTCGCGCCTTGGGGCGAGGCATGGACACTAAAAAAAGAGATATAGTAGATGGAAAAAGTTTAACCAAAAACTTTAACCGGACACACGGACGTACGGACGGACGGACGTATGCCAAAATGCCGACTATATCACGCTTTCCACAAGCGGGCGCGACAATGATGATAAACACCCATGTGAAGTATCAAGGTAATGGGTGAAGCGCAGTTGCAGAGATATAGTACACAAAAAAACTTTTAACAAAAAAATTTAAAGTAATTTGACCTTGATATTGGGCACAGGGGCCGCACGGTTGGGGGGTAGAATGAAAAAATGGATGACGATAAACACCCATGTGAAGTTTCAAGGTAATGGGCGAAGCAGTTGCAGAGATATAGTATAACAAAAAACTTTAAATAAAAAACTTTAACCAGACGTACGTTAAAAAGTTAACGTTGAAAATGGCTAAGTCAATTACGTACAAATAATAGGTCAAGGTAAAAAAAATGGTCACATGTTGGATAGTTGTATGTGGTGGGCACCCCTTGGTTATGAAGCTGTGAAAGTTAGGTGGTTCTAGGTGGTACAGTACCAAAGAAATGGACTTAAACACGAAAACATAACATTGTAAACGTGAAAAGTTAACATTGAAAATGGCTAAGTCGACTGCGCTGAAAAAAATGGGTTAAGTTCATAAAAAGGTAACATGTTGAATAGTGATATGTGGTGGGCACCCCTTGGTTATGAAACTGTGAAAGTTTGTTGGTCCTATGTGGTACAGTAACAAAAAACATGAAAACTTAACATTGATTGTGGACGCCGCCCGCCTGCCCGCCCGACCGCCCGACCGCCCGCCCGGCTTTCGCCAATCCAATAGCCTGGGTATTTTCAAAAAAAAAAACCAGGCAAAAAATTAATAAATTTATCTTTAAATTGAAAATTTCTCCCTCAAAGTGTACTAAGCAAGATAAGTATACTTTGTAATGTTCGTGAAATAGCTACAGGTGTGCTGGCAAACAAATGCAATGTTTCAACAACTTAACTAATTTTGTAGACATGACTGAGTGGAATCTTATGCTGTTTAGGATTCACAAACTCTAAAACGATTTATTATCCCGATGATTCACATAAATCAGACTCAGTATCCATATCGTATAGGTGTGCGATGATTCACATAAATCAGACTCAGTATCCATATCGTATAGGTGTGCGATGATTCACATAAATCAGACTCAGTATCCATATCGTATAACTGTGCACTGTGCAGGAATCAACATGAACGATTCAATATCAAGAAAATTGTAAGTTTTATTGGCAAAATAAATATGTACACAATAACTTGCACATAGAAGATATATAGAGAATGAAAACAAAATATATGAAATCCAGTAAGTCCAGTCCTGTACAGTATGACGATTGACGTTCCATAAGGAATAAAACCATGGGCTGTTGCATTTATTATAGGAATGAATGGCATTTTTGTGGAATTTATCGGGGTATAAACTTGGAAAAGTCGCGGGAATACTGGACGAAGGCCGGAAGGCCTCGTCCAGTATTCCCGCGACTTTTCCAAGTTTATATCCCCGATAAATTCCACAAAAATGCCATTCATTCCTTATAATTCCAGCATTTTAAATAAATTCATCAAGAAGATGTGTTTCTTTTCCGTTTTCTTAAGAATTATTTTAACTGCGCCTGACGGTTACGGAAAGTAGTTCGGCATGGGAGTTTACTGGGATATAAACTTTGGACAGAGACTTGCTACGGACCAATCAAATGCTAGGGAATTGTGTAAATATTTTTGTGCTGGAATTATTGGGGTGTAAAATACATTTGGTCTGTTTACAGTTTTACAGTCCAAAGGACTCCTCGCAAACTTCAACTAGACCAAATGTATTGTATTGTAAACGCAACATCCCATGGTTGTATTACGTTTTTACACTGCATTTTCTGATAGTTTCAAAAATGTAAATAACCAAATATGGCGTTAATGTTAGGAATAATCTTGTTTTACGTCATTTTGCCGCAATTCCTGCAACTCAATAGCGTGCCGTTACTGACAACGTTAGTGCTAAATTCAGTAACGTTTATTCAATTTGTCCACAGCTAATCTATGAAACACTTTCAGAAAATTATTCATAATGATATATACACGGACAAAAATGTCCACTCCACAGCATGCACATGGAATGTAATTTGTGAAATACAAAATCACGATCTGTAGCCGATTTCATCAAAATTGCAAAGTACATGTATACTTATCTAGCAAAGTATACTTTGAGGGAGTAATCGTTTATTTTTCCCAAAATGCATTATTTCATATAGAACTATCTGCTGCATATATTTGATGATTACAAGTATGCAGAATTATTATACTGAATTTATTACATTATCACAGCCAAAATGGCTGTGATAATGTAATAAATTCAGTATAATAAAAAATTAGTAAATGTATCCTTAAATTGAAAATTTCTCCCTCAAAGTATACTTTGCTAGATAAGCATACTTTGCAATGTTGGTGAAATAGGCTACAACTTATTTACAAGATCACATACTGCAGTAATAACATATTGAACTAGAAAATGTGTTCATAGGACAAATATGCCCCACTTTCACAGTAAACAAGCTCAAACAAAAACTTTAACCAAGGGAAATAACTGTGTACATATTGCAATTGTAGGTCAAGGTCACACAAAGGTCATATGATTCACAGTAGGTTGGGGTGCACATCACTGGCTCATGATAGTGTGCAAGTATGGTGGCTGTAGACTTAATACAATTGAAGATACAAGCTCAAACAAGAATTCCGCGGAATCAAATGTCTCGCCTTGTTCCGCCTTGACCTTGACCCTGGGGCCCCCGAGAATAGTCCTATATTCATCTACATATCATAGTAAAGGTATGTATAAAGTTTGATGACTGTAGCTGATAAGGTGTTAAGTAATGACCGTAACACGAAAACTTAACATTGAATGTCATGATGACGACGCCGCTGCCGCCGACGACTCCGGAAAAGCAAAACCTTAGTCTCGCTTTCCGCTTTCGCGGGCGAGACAATAAAAACTTTAACCTTGTGATGGACGGAACGGATGGACAAGGGAAACACTAAATGCACCGTCTATCGCGGTGGGGCATAAAACAAATGTGGCTTATTGGCACACGAATGCCGCCGTTAACAGTCACATCTTAAGGGTTTAACAGCAATTGGTAGCACATGTTGCAATGAAGGTCAATGGTGGCACGAGTGTGCAGCCCAAATATGAGTGTACAAATACTGACAGAAGCAAGACAAACAGACAAATGGGTTGACAATGATGACGGTTCAAAAATACAATTCCGCTGGCTCTTCAAGTACAAGAGCATGAAAATGCAAATGGACTGGATGGACGAAGCAGCCTGTGCATACAAACTATTTGTGGTTGCGACTGGAGAAATGGGACTTATGGGATATCGATGGTCTAGTAACATAAGGTCGTAACTGCTACATGTATGCTAAAGCATAGCAGTTACGACCTTATGTTACTAGACCATCGATATGTGACCAATGTGGCTCCTGATCAAATCACACACTCCTGTAGCCTGATAACGCAGAGGCACGACGGGTGTTACATTGACGGAATGGCGAACAGTGCAGATCCTGATCAGACTGTGCGGATGCACAGGCTGATCTGGATCTACACTGGTCACAAAACGCGTAAGCCCCATTTCTTCAGGCACAGCCACAAATGTATATGTACACTACTGCCCACGCCAATCTTGCAAACATATCTCAATTTCATTACAATGGTGTCGGCGCATTCTGCCGCACATAAGGCTTTCCAAACACATTTAAATGTCATTAACATTCCAAGTAATCAGTCAAAATTCCCTGAATATTCAACAAAGTCTGTGCAGGTAAAAATGTCATAACGTTATGACGTCAGTAAGTGACGTAAATTGTGTGATGTATAACGTCACATGCGTGTTTGCAACGTCACATTTTTTCTGCTAATGCTGCGCATCTGTTAGTGTAAACAAAAATGGCGAACAGTATACTGGATCAGCATAGCAAAATTGGTATTAAACTTGAAGTAGAACTATCCAGTGATATCATGACAGTTTAATTTCTAGTTGAACAATTAATTTAGTAAATAAGACTTTAAGGATTTTACACAATATGACTATATTCTGAATAACTTTTACCAAACTATCGGAATGTGATAAAATTGTGCCACAGTGTAGCAGCAATTAATCAGCTTGTTTATTCCAAAATCCACATATTTTATTATGATGTACATGTACGCAAAGCCAAATTTGACGTGAATTGTGCATTAGCCGCTGCGCAGAATTAGCTGAAATGACAGTATTTCAAAATACTTGGAATATATTGTGCATGAAATCAACAAGATCGAATAAGAGATTTATTACATCTGAGAATCACCCATCTCTGAATGCGGCCACATATCACACCCAGTTTGTTCCATTCCACACCCCCAACTCCCAGATGGATTATCCAATACTATTTATTTTCCACTGCCATTTATTATCCCTTTCACCCATACGTAACTGACTTGGGGCCTGTTTCACTAAACTTTGTACGACTAAAATGTTCGGAAGTGCAAATTTAGGATCGTCCGGAAATTTCAATTGATGGATTTACATTCATTGAGCATAGGCTGCTTATGCAGCCTATGCTCAATAAATGTAAATACATCAATGTAAATTTACATTTTATGCTCAATAAATGTAAATCCAATAATTGTTTACAAGAAAACATTGTAACTTTCAAATATACATATTTTTGCACTTACAAACATTTTAGTCGTGCGAAGTTTAGTGAAACGGTTGAGCCTGAGTTTCTCAAGTGACAATGGCTGTTGTACTGAGTGACACATACAGGCGTAAACAATAATTTGACTAGAGCAAGTGATCAGGGGCTCACAGATACACCAGCCTGGCTGGCTGGCTGGTGTATCTGTGAGCCCCTGCTGCTGGCTGGCTGGCTGGCTGGCTGGTACGACCACCAAATGTAAATGTTTGTTTTCTAATCCTGTTCTCAATTATATGTATATATATCTCACTTGCCATAATAAAACCACATAGTGGTTGAATCACATAAAAGCAAAGCACTTTCATTTCGCATGCATGTATAATATGAAGTTAAAGGTACATGCCCACTCAGTAGACACAAACTGTTCTTTATAGGAATTAAATAAGTGTATAATTATGTCACTATTCCACCAGTTCTAAAAATTATGAGTGTCCGCTATGCAGATATAATCAGTTAGTAATCTTTATTTTACTGGTATCAGGCTATTTCCATATGAAAATGAGGCATGATATTTTTTAATTATTTATACCTGAAAAAATATTTTCTTTCGATAGATTATAAAGTATAATCATTGCACATCAAAAAATAAAGACAGAGAATAAATAGTAATGTCCATTAACAGTTTAAGGAAACAGAGTTATCGTCCCTGATATCAGTGTGGAACTTTACGTCTGATATAAAATGTACAATAATGCCAATCAATAGGTGGGGTAATGGTGAATGAATGTTAATTTTGCCAGAAAATGTCTCAGACGATGTCTCTGATATAAGGAACATTTTGTGTCTACTGAGTGTGCATGTATCTTTAAGAGGCAGGTTTATATTGTGATCACTCATTTGAACCCTAGCCGGATTAGCTCAGTAGGTAGAGAGTCAGACTGCAGATCCGGATACCCCGGGTTTGATCCCCACCTCGACCCAGTGACCCAGTGGCCGATTCGGCGTGTCCTTAGGCAATACAACTTCGTGCTAGCCTAGCCTTATCGGATGGTGATAGAGAATAGTAGGTTAGTGCCGTGAATGGGAAAAATATCTGGCAAGGCTCAGGAAACGGGATGGGCGAGGCTCTGCCGAGCACATCCCGTTTCCGTGCCGCGCCAGATATTTTTTCCCATTCACGACACTAACCTACTATTCTATTTATCCCGTCAACACCTACAAATGGCAGTAAAATGCAAAAATAGTATTGACTGGATATCAAAAATGTTTCACGGCACCGTGTTTCACGGCACATACGCACTGTGTTGACGGGATAAACTTAAATAGTCGGTCCAGACATGCAAGGTCATTGAGCCAGTTAAATCAAAGCATTTATTTGAATCATATTTGGCTCTGACTGGAGAAATGGGACAGATAGGTATTGCGACCAGTGCATCCGCACAGTCTGATCAGGATCTGCACTGTTCGCCATTCCATCAAAGAAACGTTCTGAACTTCATTATGCTTCTAACAAGCTCATTATCAGGCTACAAGAAAGTGCTATTTAATCAGGAGTTACACTGGTCACAAATCGCATAAGCCCCGTTTCTCCAGTCACAGCCATATGTAAGTTTGGAGAGTAATAAGTATATTATTGAAAATTATCTGTCAATCTCAGGGCTCCAGATAAGGAATTAGTAATTGAGTATTTTCAGTTTTTCACTCCATCATTTCTGAAGCAATTGGGTATTTCAAAATTTTAATTGGGTAAAATAAAATCACACTACTGTTGACACATCAACAGACAGCAATTATTGAATAGTTTGCATCCAAATGAAAACATGTCTTGGTATTTCATTAAAATTGTCTCCTTGGAGACAATTCTAATGAAATACCAAGATGTGTTTCATGGAAAATAAGAAAAATATGCTATATTTGTGGTCTGTTTATTGTTTTCTGCAGCATAATAAAGGTACCACGAAATTGTTATTGCTTTTTGATACTCGCAACTTCTGATTTCAATTGGGTTTTTGGCAATTTTAATTGGGTATTTAAGCAAATATGAAGCTTATCTGGAGCTCTGCAACAAATGGGTCAGTCTTGCTCCATCTTCACAACCCACTGACCAGCTTCGTTATCCCGAATGATAATTGTTTGTTGGTCGTCACTTTCGTCAGCTGGATTTTCATTAACTGTCTCGTTATTGCTTCCTTCATTGTTACCATCACTATGAATTACATCTGTGCCATCCCGTTTATTTGTTTCAACTGTCTGTTTGTCTTCCAATATTGCTTGAGTATCGCCTGAATCCTGAGCCTCCAGGAACAGTCGATTATACAGCGGGACTGCGGCGCTAGTTGATGGTTCCTCACTTAAGGAACGCCTTTGTGATTGAGACGAATGGTCAACATCGATTACTTCCATTGAAGTTTGTGGAATGGTAAGTGTATCTTCGGGTGATGAACTAACGTTTATTGGGGCTTCGGAATGTTTGTTGGTTGTGTTGGAATCGTGATATGCGGCTGTATCTCCGGATGTCATAGACTGGACAACCATCCGTTCGTCTTCCATCTCCCGTTGTTGAATCAACTCTATAATCTTCTTCATTTCCGGTGTTTGGACAGCGTCGGGATTCACTTGACCACGTCCGAAAATCTGATTCGCACAACTAACTGAAGTTGCATCGCGAAACTCAGCGAACCGTCTGTCGGATTGCTTTTTCTCGATATGCCTCCGTTCCGAATGTCTCCGTTCAGCAGACTTTCGTTCTGGTAGCCTTCGCTGTTCGATCGTATTCTTCAGTCGCTCTATTGTTCTGAAGCCCATTGGTAAATCTGCCCCTGCAGAATCACGAAAACCTTTCGCAAATTTGTTATGTTCAATTTTCAACTGTGTCATAATTGTGTTATTGTACGCGGTGATAGCTATAAACTGCGTCTCGGGGAATGCAAAGGCGAGATGTTCATTCGGATTGCTGTTATTCACCTCGGTGATGTTCAGGCGCGGCTGATACAAATGCATGGACACGAGATATATCTGATCAGTAAGCCGGCATGAATAACTATTATTCGTAAGCTTGAGCTTGTCGAACAAGATCCCGTGTTTCATCAGAAATTGACCAGTAACTGGAGACTCCGGAAGGATGCACACGTTGTCTATCAGGTTTCCTTTATCTGACTTCCGTTCACCGGTAGCGATCCACGCACAGTCCTGAAACTTCCATGTGTATTTGCTCACTGCTGGCATATCAATGTAGACATTATACAGCTTGCCCGGGCCCAGACCGAACGGCTGGAACTCCAGTATGGGGAACATTCGTCGGCCCGATTTCGTGAGAATCATCTCCGTCTGACTGCTGTAGAACAACCGCCACAAATCCTGATTAATCAAATGTACGCCGACCGACCCGGAACACAGGGGATAATTCGGGGTGTTCGGCGCCAGTTTTGGAAAGTGCGTTAACTCCGAGAACTGCTGTGGGGGAGGCAGTATCGATAAAGGCTTCGCGGACTGTGGCACGAGTGATACTAACGAGTCTGGTAACACCTGTAACGGGTCGGGTGTCGTGTCCCTTTGCTTCCGTTTTCTGACACTACCTCGGTGACGCGAGGTGTCGCTTGTGGCGTCCATATCAGCGGTCGAGTGAAAGTCATTTTCCACAGCAGACTGGCCATCGCTCGACGCCGAGGCATTAGCAGCAGTCGTGGGGATCCCGCGAGAGTGACGGTGGTTCATAACAGGCCAATTCCTCACCACTACAACAGAAAAAGGAGTCTCTTAGGATTCTTGGTGAGAATGTATCCGTTACTGGGCCTCAATAGTTTCACATCCAGCTCGTCCAGCACATCTTGAGTAAATGCCTCATACACTCGCTATACTAGGAGTCAACATCAGGCCCCCTTAATCCGCCGAGGTCCGTCCGTGGATGTGTAAAACATTTGTTTAGCAACTCTGGCCTTTTGTATGGAACTCAAATAATTAATGCTAGCTCTAAATAATTAGAGGTAGCAGGGCTCCAGATAAGGAATTAGTAATTGAGTATTGTCACTCCATCATTTCTCAAGCAATTGGGTATTTCAAAATTTTGATTGGGTAAAATAACATCACACTACTGTTTACGCATCAACAGACAGCAATTATTGAACACTTTGCTTTAAAATGAAAACATGTCTTGGCATTTCATTAGAATTGTCTCCTTGGAGACAATTCTAATAAAATACCAAAATGTGTTTTCATGGAAAATAAGAAAAATATGCTATATTTGTGGTCTGTTTATTGTTTTCTACAGCATGATAAAGGTACCACAAATTTTGTATTGCTCTTTGATACTCGCTACTTCTAATTTCAATTGGGTTTTTAGCAATTTTAATTGGGTATTTCATTATCTGGACCTCTGAGGTAGCATTAAATAGTTAGAGCTAGCTCCAAATCAGTAGAAGAGCTCTCTAAATCATTTGTAGCTATCTCTAAATATTTCGAGCTAGCAATAATTATTTGAGTTTTTGTAGATTTGTCGTTCCAGGAACGCCAAATCTACATAAACTCAAATAATTAATGCTAGCTGTAACAGCTCCAAATGATTTGGAGCTAGCTCTAAATATTTAATGCTAGCTCTAGTGATCTCAAGCTAGCAATAATTATTTCAAGTTTATGTACATATGGCGTTCCATACCTTCACGCCGTCGATAATGCACCCCCGATATAAATTCCTGCGTACAGGCCTGAACATGAACGTTATTAGTATTGTATATCTGCTTCAACAGTTCACAGCTAGTTGGTCCAAACTTGAATAGTTACACTTTCCATACATTCGTAATGGAAATGCCCATTCAACGTATTCAGCGTATTCAGCGTATTCAACGTATTGCGTATACAGTCGAACATCTCCAAACCGGACACGGAAGAAGGTTAGTTGTGCTTAATTTCGATATCTCTCATTTCGATTTACCTCCAATATGTTCATAACCGCAGAGCAACAATGTGTGTCTTGAAGTGGTTATCCGTCTGTTTTACAGAGGAACCTCCGTAAACCGGACACCACTATATCGCTACACCATAGTCAAAGGCAGTGCTCCAGATAAGCTGCGTATTTGCGTAAATACCCAATTAAAATTGCCAAAAACCCAATTGAAATCAGAAGTAGCGAGTATCAAAAAGCAATAACAAATTTGTGGTACCTGTATCATGCTACAGAAAACAATAAACAGACCACAAACATAGCATATTTTTCTTATTTTCAATGAAAACACATCTTGGTATTTCATTAGAATTGTCTCCAAGGAGACAATTCTAATGAAATGCCAAGATATGTTTTCATTTCGAAGTGACCTATTTAATAATTGCTGTCTGTTGATGTGTAAACAGTAGTGTGATTTTATTTTACCCAAATAATATATTGGAATACCCAATTGCTTCAGATTTGATGGAGTGAAAATACTCAATTATTAATTCCTTATCTGGAGCCCTGCAAAGGTAAAAATGGCAAAATCTTGTTTCCATTTCGTGCACAAAAATATAGAAATCATCTGCAGGAAACTGATGTCCATACTTTGCTATATTGCTATTGATAGAAAATTCCACACTATGAGACAAACATGTTATCATAAACTCACCTAACTAGAAATGTGGCCTGTCGGCACACGAATACCCCCACTGGCAGCCAAAGAAAACGAGGCATTTTTGATTATAAGCCATTTAGCCGAGCATTAAGGTTTCAAACGCATCAAGTCTGTGACCTTGACCCTGGGCATAGTGTGATAATCCATGCATCGGTGTAGAAGATATAGGGCGGAAGGGAATTTCAATAGGTTTGACCTTTGACCTTCAACTGTGACCTTGACCTTGGACGTAGGTGCGTGGTTATTGATCACGACACACCTTCTCATCCTGAGAAACATTTGTGCCAAGGCATTTGATAATCCATGCATCGGTGTAGAAGATATAGAGCGGAAGGGAATTTCAATAGGTTTGACCTTTGACCTTCAACTGTGACCTTGACCTTGGACGTAGGTGCGTGGTTATGGATCGCGACACACCTTCTCATCATGAGCAACATTTGTGCCAAGCCATTTGATAATCCATGCATCGGTGTAGAAGATATAGAGCGGAAGGGAATTTCAATAGGTTTGACCTTTGACCTTCAACCGTGACCTTGGACGTAGGTGCGTGGTTATTGATCGCGACACACCTTCTCATCATGAGAAACATTTGTGCCAAGCCATTTGATAATCCATGCATCGGTCTAGAAGATATAGAGCGGAAGGGAATTTCGATAGGTTTGACCTTTGACCTTCAACTGTGACCTTGACCTTGGACGTAGGTGTGTGGTTATTGATCGCGACACACCTTCTCATCACGAGAAACATTTGTGCCAAGCCATTTGATAATCCATGCATTGGTGTAGAAGATATAGAGCGGAAGGGAATTTCCGACAGACCGACAGACCGTCTGTCAGACCAACCACCGACCGACAGACCGACCGACCGACCGACGACAAGCTGACTCCTATATACCCCCTCAAACTTTGTTTGTGGGGGTATAATAAAGTGTGTATGAGCAACATTCTTAGGTTACTCTCCACGAAATAGAAAGTAAACAAAGAACGCTTGAAAAGCAAATTTGGAAATACTACGTCATAAAGCTGATGTAATGTAATTATAGGTATGTACTCAGAACTACATGTAAGTAACTGTTTATCTGCATCAGCAGAGGCGTCGGAACATTTGTGTCAATTCATTAACCCTACATCACAGTTGATTTGATGGTGCTTAACGACCTATCAACAGCTACCGGTAAGGTTATTTTAAGCTGAGTTAACGGGGTCGAATCCCAAATATAATATGCAACCTGTTGTGATGGGGGGTAAATCTCAAAATCAGAACTGAATATTTACCGAAAAATATATATTCAGCCCTGAAATTAGAATAACCCGACATGGTGCACAGTCCTCACCACACCGGACTCACTTAAAGCCTCACTCCCCAAAAGTATCCTGTTAAGGATGAAACATATTGTTAAATGTACCCTTCACGTCCTCCCAACCATCCACCCCCACTATAGAGTAGAATTTCTGTGAACTGCCACCACTCTACCATAAACCACAGGTTGAAGTAATGGACCAAGGTCAATACATACCAGAGTTCCAGATAAGCTGCGTATTTGCTTAAATACCCAATTAAAATGGCCAAAAAAAAATTGAAATCAGAAGTAGGGAGTATCAAAAAGCAATAAAACATTTGTGTTAACTTTTATCATGCTGCAGAAAACAATAAACAGACCACAAATATAGCATATTTCTCTTATTTTCCATGAAAAAACATCTTGGTATTTCATTAGAATTGTCCCCTTGCCAAGACATGTTTTCATTTTGAAGCAAAGTATTCAATAATTGGTGTCTGTTGATATGTAAACAGTTGTGTGATTTTATTTTACCCAATTCAAATTTTGAAATACCCAAATGATGGAGTGACAATACTCAATTACTAATTCCTTATCTGGAGCTCTGTAATGTATTTATGAACCTTGTTCAGTTACTTCAACCTGTGCAATAAACCACTCTTTGGACATTTGTAACAGCCAGTTTTAATCTGGATATTTGACAAATATGTAACCTCCCACATGGGCGGATTCAGGGGGTGGCTGACCCGGCGCGCCCCCCCCCCCCCCACCCCCCTTCCTACAATTCGCCGAGTAAAGAATTTTTACAAGTTACAAGGCACGTATCTATGTTCGCAACTTCGCATTGTAAATTTATTGTTTATTGGGGGGTGCAGCCAAAAAATCCAAAATCATGTCTAAACTACTGTGACAGTGTCAATATATTTGCTAAAAAATGCGCCAGAACGCAGGAAATGTGATGTAGATTTAAAAAAATTTCCCCGGACCCCCTAGCGCTAGCTACGCTTGTTCGATAATATAGTCAAGTATTGCAAAATAGTTACGCCCCCCCCCCCCACTAACACGAAATCCTGGATCCGCTCCTGTCCCTATAACAGTCACTTCTCTACAACACACAGCACGGGTTGGAACATTTATATTTATTTATACCCCAATCTGGCTATTTGACAAATATGTAACCTCCCTATAACAGCCACTTCTCTACAACAGACAGCACGGGTGGCAACATTTATATCCCAATCTGCATATTTTACAAATATGTAACCTCCCTATAACAGCCACCTCTCTTACATGTCCATTCTGCAGATTGCTTTATTAATTGTTCATTCGTCTTATTTACTTTACAATTATTGATACGTCCTTATTCGTGTCCCTGTTTTATTGCACTAAGCATTTGCAATAGAAAGTAAGAACAAGCACTTAATAGCACTTTGAATAAGGCCGAAAGCAGTAAGGACAAAGCCGCAGGAAGTAAGCATCAAGCCAGAGTCCGAAAGCGGAAACCCACAAGCAGAATGATGCAAGCAATATATTGGTTAGTAGTGCCTCATTATGACGCCAGATGACACTGCTGTCAATGTTAGGAATCCTCCGACTAATAAATAATAGTACGAGATGTGATTGGCTGTTTGAGGCACACCTCCAATGCCGGTGTTGATGTAAGATTTCACCTACAAATGATCACAGTATAGGTTAGAAGACACCAAATAGTTTTACTATACACTTTAACCGAATCCCATCCAATAAGGTTAGTCTCTCCTACTTTCACTATTCGTTCGTATGGATGTTATGGGACCTACTTGTACATGACCTGCAGCCGGTCTGTACTGGTTCTGCATGAATTAAACAATAGCTTCACTTACTCCTAAGACAGAAAAATCCAACCTCGCCATGTCCCCCAATATTATTTACATTTTTTTTTTGGCCACGGAAACTCTGTTTACATCACATGACCAACATGTTCCTCAAGTGAAACTGGGTAGTAATGGATCAAGATTTGCAAGCAAACTGTGTCAGTGACCTCAAAACACCCGCACGATTTTGTTCATACCGGACAACTTTTACCGTCTTGACGATTTCGCACCATTTATTATTCTGTAACCTATATTAACTAAATTGCATATGTATGTATGGTGTTTGACTTACTAATGTGTTTTATACATACATGTATCCTCATAATTAAATTACATGTACGTAATTGAAAACAATCACATTTTTATGGTAACTTACACAGGTTGACTGTCAAACTGGCCCGTTACCGATGCAAACCAATAACCGTCCGGGATCAGACTAAGGTGGGCCACCACCATTACCTAAAACACTAACCCGTTACCACACATTTTGCTATTCTCTGCTACTTTCATTTTTATGCCACCGGGTTTCGAAGAAACGGGTGGCATATAATGTTTGGACCGTCCGTCTGTCCGTCCGTCCGTCTGTCACACTTTTCGGTTAACCACTTTGTCACAGTTTCTCAAATTTCGGTTAACCACTTTGTCACAGTTTCTCAAATATGCTGCAGGTGGCATCCGCGTTCGACAGACGCATTTCTTGTGACAAGGTTAATACGTCCTGTTTTTTTGTACAGAGCCAAACCATGGATATCAGGATTGCGATAAATATGAACCAGAGCTCCAGATAAGCTGCGTATTTGCTTAAATACCCCAAAAAAATTGCCAAAAACCCAAATGAAATCAGAAGTAGTGAGTATCAAAAAGCAATGAAAAATTTGTGGTGTCTTTATCATGCTACAGAAAACAATAAACAGACCACAAAAGTAGCATATTTTTCTTATTTTCCATGAAAACACATCTTGGTATTTAATTAGAATTGTCTCCAAAGAGACAATTCTAATGAAATGTCAAGACATGTTTTCATTCCGAAGCAAACTATTTAATAATTGCTGTCTGTGGATGTGTAAACAGTAGTGTGATTCTATTTTACCCAATTAAAATTTTGAAATACCCAATTGCTTCAGAAATAATGGAGTGACAATACTCAATTACTAATTCCTTATCTGGAGCCCTGCTCATCGTTAAATTTACCATTCGCATGCATTAAATAAATAAATACATGTAAATCTAGTAAACGGCACAAAGTAAAATTACCATTCGCATAAACCCAGGCGCGGATAAAAGGAGAAGGTCCAGGGGGTCCGGACCCCCCCCACCCCCCTGCTCTCGGCAAAAAAATACGAAAATCTACAATACTCGAATAGTTGGATGACTTTTCTCGTGGCCTATGTGTCAGGAAATCGCATCTGCGGCGATCTGGCATTTAAACATTTCCTGGGGGAGGACCCCCAGACCCCCCTACTTTACCATTTCGCGCTCGCGGAGGTCGGCTATGCCGAATTATATATACAGACCCCCCCCCCTGTAATTAGTTCTGTATCCACACCTGAAACCCAACCTCTACCCACAACAAGTATAATATTGTAAAGTTTCAAGCCAATCCAACCAACAATAACAGATATAGTACGTACATGTAACATAATTCCAGCACAAAAATATTTACACAATTCCCTAACATTTGATTGGCCCGTAGAAAGACTCTGTCCAAAGTTTATATCCCAGTAAACTCCCACGTCGAACTACTTTCCGTAACTGTGAGGCGCAGTTAAAATAATTCTTAAGACAAGAAACGAGGCAAAGCCACGAAGGCCAGGTTTTTTCCAAGCATGGACACTTGGATAACATAATTATACCCACTTTTTGTAGACTAGATGGCAGTGGCCTGCATGTCGCGCCTTGGGGCGAGGCATGGACACTAAAAAAATAGATATAGTAGATGGAAAAACTTTAACGAAAAAACTTTAACCGGACACACGGACGTACGTACGTACGTACGGACGGACGGACGTATGCCAAAATGGCGACGATATCGCGCTTTCCGCAAGCGGGTGCGACAATGATGATAAACACCAATGTGAAGTATCAAGGTAATGGGTGAAGCAGATGCAGAGATATAGTACGCGAAAAAACTTTAACAAATAAATTCAAAGTAATTTGACCTTGACATTGCGCACAGGGGCCGAACGGTTGGGGGTTAGAATGAAAATATGGACGATGATAAACACCCATGTGAAGTTTCAAGGTAATGGGCGAAGCAGTTGCAGAGATATAGTATAACGAAAAAGTTTTAACCAAAATATTTAACCAGACGTACGTTAAAAAGTTAACGTTGAAAATGGCTAAGTCAATTACGTAGAAATAATAGGTGAAGGTAAAAAAATGGTCACATGTTGGATAGTTGTATGTGGTAGGCACCCCTTGGTTATGAAGCTGTGAAAGTTTGGTGGTCCTAGGTGGTACAGTACCAAAGAAATGGACTTAAACAAACAGGAAAACTTAACATTGTAAACGCGAAAACTTAACATTGAAAATGGCTAAGTTGACTGCGCGGAAAAAATGGGTCAAGTTAAAAACAAGAAACGAGGCAAAGCCACGAAGGCCAGGATTTTTCCAAGCATGGACACTTGGATAACATAATTATACCCACTTTTTGTAGACTAGATGGCCGTGGCCTGCATGTCGCGCCTTGGGGCGAGGCATGGACACTAAAAACATAGATATAGTAGATGGTTTGTGAAAGTTTGGTGGTCCTAGGTGGTACAGTATGAAAGAAATGGACTTAAACACGAAAACTTAACATTGTAAAAGCGAAAACTTAACATTGAAAATGGCTAAGTCGATTACGCGGAAAAAATGGGTGAAGTTAAAAAAAAAGTAACATGTTGGATAGTGATATGTGGTGGGCACCCCTTGATTATGAAGCTGTGAAAGTTTGGTAGTCCTAGGTGGTACAGTAACAAAGAAATGGACTCAAACACGAAAACTTAACATTGATTGTGGACGCCGCCCGCCGCCCGCCCGCCGCCCGCCTGCCCACCCGCCCGGCTTTCGCCAATCCAATAGCCTGGATTTTTTTCTCAAAAAAAAACCTGGCTAAAAACGGAAAATAAACACATTTTCTTGATGAATTTATTTCAAATGCTGGAATTATAAGGAACGAATGGCCTTTTTGTGGAATTTATCGGGGATATAAACTTGGAAAAGTCGCGGGAATACTGGACGAGGCCTTCCGGCCTTCGTCCAGTATTCCCGCGACTTTTCCAAGTTTATACCCCGATAAATTCCATAAAAAGGCCATTCATTCCTATAATAATGCTCATGTGATAAGGCTACAAAAAATTAATGTTTAGATTCTCATCCCCACCCGCCCCTAAAATAAATTGCCAAATTAATATTTTATTTGTATATATTTCAGAAAAATATTATTTTTTATTGTTTTTTACTATTAAATTTAACAAATTTTAATAAAAAATACAAAATAAAAGCCTCCCACCCACCCCTTTTTTCCCCAAAATTCGGATGAGAATCTGCAAATTAACTTTCTGTGGCCTAAGGCACGTTGTGGTAATATCTTCTGAATGGGACTCTCTATAATATCTGGACCTTGATTCGATACAATCACCCTAATTTGACAGTGTAGCTATATTTTTTTTACAGAATCAGACAGCTTCGCATATGCAAAACGAAATCTGGAATCCTGAATATATGTAACTTGTTGAACTTGTTGACCTTTGTCAGGACGTCAGTGCTCCAGATAAGCTGCGTTTTTGCGTAAATACCCAATTAAAATTGCCAAAAACCCAATTGAAATAATCAGAAGAAGCGAGTATCAAAAAGCAATACAAATTTTATGGTACCTTTATCATGCTGCAGAACACAATAAACAGACCACAAACATAGCATATTTTTCCTATTTTCTAAGAAAATATATCTTGGTATTTCATTAGAATTGTCTCAGGAGACAATTCTAATGAAATACCAACACATGTTTTCATTTTGAAGCGAACTATTCAATAATTGCTGTCTGTTGACGTGTAAACAGTAGTGTGATTTTATTTTACCCAATTAAACTTTTGAAATACCCAATTGCTTAAGAAATGATGGAGTGACAATACTCAATTACTAATTCCTTATCTGGAGCACTGGGACGTTGTACTGTGTTAGACCCTGGACGCTCATATCAGTCTCCGCGAAACTTCCAAAATTTTACAGGACATTCAGACTGGTAAACAATTTTTTTACAAGAACGGACAAACATTTACCAGACCGAAAAAAAAACATTTATAAAAATAAAATTGATTTTGTGTGATATTTAAGAGCTTTTTTAAGTATATTAGTCATATAAGTAAAGATAGCTAGCACCAGATGGTCATACCAAAGGAAGGTGATTTCATTGTCCGACGGACCGACGACTTTCGCGGAGACTGTCACATATAATATGTGACTCGTCACGGATAATGGACTCAACTGCATTTACGAGCAGTCATGGTTCATACAGACAAAGTGAACAAATGAGAACAAAGTGAAAGGGTTTAACATCCCAGCAACAGCTAGGGTCATATAGAGACGGGACAGCCGTATAAAGTCTCATCCGACAGACAAGTGGGATGGAAATACTATGAAAGTATTTTTGATGCCTAAGGCGTGGTTTGAACCCACAACCTCCGGATTGTAAGTCAGGTGTTCTAACAATCCATCCCTGCTAATGAGAACAAAATTCAAGGACTTTTCAAGGACCTTTTGTAGCTTTTCAAGGAGTGTTTCAGGATAAAAAAAACATATTTTTACCAAATTTACCGCGTTGTTCTCGTTACTGATATCTCTGCGCTTATTTTTAACAGAGCTCCAGATAAGCTGCATATTTGCGTAAATACCCAATTAAAATTGACAAAAACCCAATTGAAATCAGAAGTAGCGAGTATCAAAAAGCAATAACAAATTTGTGGTACCTTTATCATGCTACAGAAAACAATAACCAGACCACAAATATAGCATGAAAACACGTCTTGATATTTCATTAGAATTGTCTCCAAGGAGACAATTCTAATGAAATGCCAAGACATGTTTTCATTTCGAAGCAAACTATTCAATAATTTTTGTCTGTTGATGTGTAAACAGTAGTGTGATTTTATGTTACCCAATTAAAATATTGAATTGCCCAATAGCTCCAGATATGATGGAGTGAAAATACTCAATTACTAATTCCTTATCTGGAGCTCTGCTGGAATCATATTTTTTTGCAACACCCCGTCCGAAATTGGTAAATTTTATTAATAATAAAATATTTTAGCGACAATTCAAAACTTGCATGCGATTCAAGCACACACTATGCAAATTTAAGGAGTTTTTTGCAGGATTTAAGGACTTTTTAAGGACAAAAAACACCCAACCAAATTACAGGAGTTTTCAAGCACCCAACCCAAATTCCAAGGAGTTTTCAAGATCTGTGCGAACCCTGGCAGTGTAAAGGCAGTGCAGCGCAGGCGCGGATCCAGATTTCGTGGGGGGGTGGGGGGGGGGGGGGTAGCTATTTGCAATACATGTACTTGAGCAGAGCTCGGGATAGCGCTGGGGGGGGGGGGGGCGGCGGCATTCCCCCACAAATTTTTTGGAAATCTACATCGCATTTCCTGCGTTCTGGCACATTTTGGAGCAAAAATATTGACACTGTCACAGTATGTTTAGACCTTTTTTTTCATTGAAAACGTTTAAATTTTGAAACGTGCCTTGTAACTTGTAAAAAATCTTTACTCGGCAAATTTTAGGGGGGACGCGCGCTGGGTCCGCCACCCCCCGCTGAATCCGCCCATGCAGCATTCACACAACTTGATCAGGGTATACAAGTTCACTATTGTTTTTGTGTACACAGGGCTCCAGATAAGGAATTAGTAATTGAGTATTGTCACTCCATCATTTCTGAAGCAATTAGGTATTTCAAAACTTTAATTGGGTAAAATAAAATCACATTACTGTTTACACATCAGCCGACAGCGATTATTGAATAGTTATGCTTCGATAATTCATTAGAATTGTCTCGTTGGAGACAATTCTAATGAAATACCAACATGTGTTTTCATGGAAAATAAGAAAAAATATGCTACATTTGTGGTCTGTAGATTGTGGTTTTCTGCCGCATGATAAAGGTATAACAACATTTTTATTGCTTTTTGCTACTCGCTACTTCTGATTTCAATTGGGTTTTTGGAAATTTTAATTGGGTATTTAAAGGTACATGCCCACTCAGTAGGCACAAAATGTTCTTTATATCGGAGACATAATGTGAGACATTTTCTGGCACAATAAACATTCATTCACCATTAATCCACGCATTGATTGGCATTATTATACATTTTATATCAGACATAAAATTTCCACACTGATATCAGGGATGATAACTGTGTTTCCTTAAAATGTTAACGGACATTACTATTTATTCTCTGTACAAGTATGTATTTTTTGATGTGCAATGATCATACTTTATAATCTGTCAATAATATTATTTTTTCAGGTGAGGCATTTAATTACCGGTAGCTTAAATAACTAAAAAATATCATGCCTCATTTGCATATGAAAATAGCCTGATACCACCGCGCGTCACTATTGGTACTAGAAATGTGGCCTGTCGGCACACGAATGGCCCCGCTGGCAGCCAAAGAAAACGAGGCATATTTGATTATAAGCCATTTACCCGAGCGTTAAGGTTTTGAACGCACCTTGACCCTGGGCTTAGTGGGGGCGGGACGAATGTGGATTTGTCACAGGGCGGTAGAGGACCATTGTAGCAATGCGTGTGTGAAATGTGAAGCAGATCCGAGCAAGGAAACACAAATTATAAGCCATTTAACTGAATGTTAAGGTTTCAAACGCACCAAGTCTGTGACCTTGACCCTGTGGTTAGCAGGGGCAGGATGAATGTGGATTTGTCACAGGGCGGTAGAGGACCATTGGAGCAATGCGTGTGTGAAAGTTAGTGTAGGATTGAGAAACGCGCATGTAGATTTATCCCAAAGTGGCAAGTAAACAATTAAAGTGGAAAAGGTGAAGGTCAAAGGTGAAGGTCGAAGTACTGGGTGGTGGAGTGTGTAGGGCATGTTCATATGTATCATGTGTATAAATATTTAAGGGATTGGCAAAAGTATTGAGAAGTTATTGCAGGATTGAGAAACGTGCACTTAGATTTGTCCCAAAGTGCTACATGTAAGTCGACATTTAAAGTAGAAAAGGTGAAGGTCAAAGGTCAAGGTCGAAGTACTGGGTGGTGGAGTGTGTAGGGCATGTTCATATGTATCATGTGTATAAATATTTAAGCGATTGGCAAAAGTATTGAGAAGTTAGTGTAGGATTGAGAAACGTGCACGTAGATTTGTTCCAAAGTGCCAAGCAAATATTTAAAGTGGAAAAGGTCAAGGCCAAAGGTCAAGGTCGAAGTACTGGGGGGTGGAGTGTGTAAGGCATGTTCATATGTATCATGTGTATAAATATTGACATAATATGTGAAGCCATGTAGAAGTTAGTAAAGAATATGGTAATATCGGGATGTACGGACGGACGGGACGGACGTACGCCGGTAACACTATATGCGCCCCGTACCTTTCGGTAGCGGGGGCATAAAAATAAATATTACTACCGTTAATGATTATATCTTTATAGCGGGTACATGTAAGTTTTAGAACTGGTGGAATAGGGACACAATTATACACTTATTTAATTCCTATAAAGAACATTTTGTGCCTACTGAGTGGGCATGTACCTTTAAGCAAATACGCAGCTTATCTGGAGCTCTGGTACAAAGTTACTGCTGAATGTAACGCAACTCATAGACATCAGGGCTCCAGATAAGGAATCAGTAATTGAGTATAGTCACTCCATCATTACTGAAGCAATTGGGTATTTTAAAATGTTAAGTGTGTAAAATAGAATCACACTACTGTTTACACATCAGTAGACGGCAACAACATTTTTATTGCTTTTTGATACTCGCTACTTCTGATTTCCATTGTTTTTTTTGCAATTTTAATTGAGTATTTAAGCAAATACGCAGCTTATCTGGAGCTCTGCAATCAGCACAATGTAACGCAACTCATACATTATCAGGCGCTGGATTGCTAGACGTTGCATACTGAAATGTGATTCATCACGCCCCTGAATTCGCCACTGGTCAACTAGAGAAAATAGTGGGGGTTGGGGGGGGGATATCTCCCAACTGTTTCTGCTACTGTCTTTGTAACAAACCCACAATGGGTGTACACAAGCACAACAACACTTTCAAACAACACTACAAACAACACTTCAAACAACACACGGGTGATCAGGTTGATAGGATAGTTTATTATACTTGTTTAGAGATGAAGAAAAAATATATACCGTAACAGATTATCTATTGGATGACTGCATTTAATTTTTTGTTATACATGTCATTATATAACCGATTATCTATTGGACAACGCTCCAGATAAGGAATTAGTAATTGAGTATTGTCACACCATCATTTCTGAAGCAATTGGGTATTTCAAAATTTTAATTGGGTAAAATAAAATCACACTACTGTTTACACATCAACAGACAGCAATTATTGAATAGTTTGCTTTGAAAGGAAAACATGTCTTGGCATTTCATTAGAATTGTCTCCTTGGAGACAATTCTAATGAAATACCACGATGTGTTTTCATGGAAAATAAGAAAAAATATGCTATATCTGTGGTCTGTTTATTGTTTTCTGCAGCATGATAAAGGTACCTCAAAATTTTGTATTGCTTTTTGATATTCGCTACTTTTGATTCCAATTTGGTGTTTGGCAATTTTAATTGGGTATTTACGCAAATACGCAACTTATCTAGAGCTCTGATTGGAGGACTGCATTTTAAATTGTTTTTACATGTCTATACAAGTATAACAACACAGTGTAGAAACACGGCGCCGACTGAGCAAAGGAGCGGTAACATGAAAGCAACAAATTTAGATCCAGCTCACAATACCCGGTAGTTACTACAGTCTGTTTCACGTTCTGCTGGCGACAAATCTTTGGATACTTGGCTATTAAACACATTAACCCTCACTACACGGAGACGAAAATTGCCGTCTGCTGTTTAACATTTCTGCCTTAATTCTTAACAAAAAAACTGTTTTGGCAGCACATGAGAATCGTCTCCAGTGGAGACGATTCTCTTGTGCTGTCAAAACAGGTTTTTATCGAGAAATATTTAAATGGAAGTACATGTACAGGTACATTTTCATCAATAACACATTTTTTTTTAAGTTATTATTATTGTAAGTTTTTTTTATTTGATAATATTCCATAAAAAAAAAAATTCTTATGGGAAATTTACATGGGACTCGAAAATGATTTTTTACAATTTTTTTTTGGAATTTTGCATCGATTTTCAAAAATTTCATTCATTTTCTTAGTTACATCTTTTCCAAGCTATCTCGCCAGGTTTCTAAGGCATTTTTCAAATTATTTTGTCGTTCAATTCTCCTCCCCAGCTCCTTTTTGCCCCATCTTAAATTCTCATAAAAAATAGTGGTGTTTTTTCGCAAAAATTTGAGGAGGGTGACTTTTTATTAATGATCATGTTGATGAAAAAATATTTGCATTTACACGTTTTTAAGATTTAATGTGTTTAAAGGCCCTGAACGGCTCAGTATTACAATTTTCCGATTTTTTCAAACACAAAAACATGTTTGGCAACTGATTAAGTAGTACACAAAACTAACATATACTGCCTAATAGATACATCTCAAGTCTTGAGATTTACATCTTAATCGCAATGTGAAGACAACAAAAACTTGTTTTGTGTACCACTCAGTGCAAAATGTTAATATTGACAAATTCATTTCCGTAACCCAACGGCTTCGGCTCGGAAGCGAGTCGATAAACTCCGGCTATCGGAATTCATCGGCCGCGAATCAGGGAGTTGAGCAGTTGACCCGAGCGTCTATCAGAAAATCGATCGGACTTTGAACACGCACCTGCTGTTTGTTTATCAACAAATATTGATATTTTCATCGACTACAAACTCATTTTTGTACCAAAATGAATGCAAACAGTTTCAAAGTGTGTGTAAATAGAAACCTGCTGGATTTATGTGTGGGAAAACCCAATAGGAGGCCAAATTCGGCAACTTGATCCGTATTGGGGCTTTAATCGCTAAAAGATCGTCGGCAGCAAAACGTGGAACAGACAGTAATATTTCTGCTGAATATGCAGAAGGCTGTAATGTTACTTCTTTGAATATGTTAAACAAACCGTGAACAGCATATGCCCTGATCAGACAGGCGAATCTTGTCACAAACATCGTAATGTCTCCTTTTTTCAGTCGGAGGCATACGTGCATTATCACGTCAACACAGTGCATATGTGCCGTGAAACACGACCTAATAACTGCGTATGAATATGTGCGACGGCTGGGGTTATATTTTTGCATTTTACAGCCATTTGTAGTAAGTGTTGCCGGGATAAATAGAAAATACATGTAGGTTAGTGCCGTGAATGGGAAAAAATATCTGGCAAGGCTGAAGAATTTCTTTATTTCTCATCAGAAGTATATGTTGTGACCACTCATTTGAACCGTCTCGCCGAGACGGTTCAAATGAGTGGTCACAACATATACTTTGGTTCAGAAATAAGGAAAATAGATAGAGAATAGTAGGTTAGTGCCGTGAATGGGAAAAAATATCTGGCAAGGCTGAAGAATTTCTTTATTTCTCATCAGAAGTATATGTTGTGACCACTCATTTGAACCGTCTCGCCGAGATGGTTCAAATGAGTGGTCACAACATATACTTTGGTTCAGAAATAAGGAAAATAGATAGAGAATAGTAGGTTAGTGCCGTGAATGGGAAAAAATATCTTGCGCGGCACATGTAGACTAGAAATACATGAAGTCCAGTATAAGGTTGCAGTGCTCCAGATAAGTTTGTATAGATCTAAAGAGTATTATACCCCCAGATTTCAAATTCAATGCGTATTTTACTTTTACAAATGTATTATTGATTTTCTTCCTTTATATTAAATAGAGAACAAATCATATTTATTTTTTTTTTAAATTCACTTATTTGAGCTGCAAAAAGCTCAACTATTAAAGTAAATTCTCAATTTCATTACCACATTTTTACCACAGGTTGAAGTAACGGACCGAGGTCTATAACTACATTAAATATGCCTAAAAGCATCCATAAATGAAAAAAAAATAAGCTAAAAATATTTGTGTTACTCCCTGTGTATATGATCACGTGGTACTAACAACAACAAGTACTGAAATTTCCAGAATCCATCTGATTCAAAGTACGTATTCTTTTATAGTGTCCTTATTACGCAACAGATTTTTATGAAATATGGCGCATCAAACGCGTCTTGTTAAGCTGCATGTGCTGATCTCTGTATTTTCGCCCAAACTTCTGTCATTTTTGCGAAGAATCGATTTCCGTGTCGGACATATGTCTGTGCCAAACTCCCTGGACCACCAAATGCAGCTCATGAAGACGCGTTTGCTGCACCATATTTCATCAAAATCTGTTTCATATTAAGGAAAATGTAAAATAATACTTTCAAGATTTCAACACTTTCAGCCACTGTTGTTGTTGTTATAACCACTAATCATGCACCTTGAGATATGTATATGTGTTATAGAGGGAGCAACAAATATTTTTATCCCGTCAACACAGTGCGTAGGTGCCGTGAAACACGGTGCCGTGAAACATTTTTGATATCCTGTCAATACGACCTAATCACCGCGTATCAATAATCAATATATGCGGTGACTGGGGTTACTTTTTTTGCATTTTTAAGCCATTTGTAGGTGTTAACGGGATAAATAGAATAGTAGGTTAGTGCAGTGAATGGGAAAAATATCTGGCGCGGCTCGGAAACGGGATGTGCTCGGCAGAGCCTCGCCCATCCTGTTTCCTAAGCCTTGCCAGATATTTTTTCCCATTCACGGCACTAACCTACTATTCTCTATTTAGCTTATTTTTGTTTCATTTATGGATGCTTTTAATGTATTTATAGACCTCGGTCTGTTACTTCAACCTGTGATTTTCACTACTCAATTTTAAAATCTATGCATATTTTTACATTGCTGCGAGTATTTTGTACTCCCACTTTTGATAATCAATGCGTATTTTGCTAAAATAAGTGCGTAAAATACGCCAAAACGCACCTTATCTGGAGCACTGAGGTTGTATCCAAGCATTGTCTGTCAATTTCCGAATAAATAATTGCAAAGCAGGGCTCCAGAAAAGGAATTAGTAATTGAGTATTGTCACTCCATCATTTCTGAAGCAATTGGGTATTTCAACATTTTAATTGGGTAAAATAAAATCACTCTACTGTTTACACATCAACAGACCGCAATTATTGAATAGTTTGCTTCAAAATGAAAACATGTCTTGACATTTCATTAGAATTGTCCACTTGGAGACAATTCTAATGAAATACCAAGATGTGTTTTCATGGAAAATAGGAAAAATATGCTATATTTGTGGTTTGTTTATTGTTTTCTGCAGCATGATAAAGGTACCACAATTTTTTTTTTACTTCTGATTTCAATTGGGGTTTTTGCAATTTTAATTGGGTAATTAAGCAAATACGCAGCTTATCTGGAGATCTGGCAAAGTGCTTTTTTGTCTGTTTTCTTGCCTTTGTAGAATCAACAAGTTCCTTGTTTAGAGTTTTGACAGATGATGATAAACAGACACAATTATGAAGTTTCTAATTGTTGCGGATATAATACCATAAAAAAGTAATTGGTTCTCAGACACGGAACTTGCGAAAAGTGACAGAGAAGGGCGGATTTTAAATATATGTGGCTGTGACTGGAGAAATGGGGCTTATGGAATTTGTGACCAGTGTAACTCCTGATCAAATAGCCTAAACAAGAGTGCTGCAAGTCACAAAATACGCCCGTCGAATATGGGCCAGACAGCGAAGATGCAGAAGTGTGAAGCTGTCACCAAGGCAAGAAACATTAATGAGAATTTGAAAGTCTCTAGTATTATTTCTTTATCTCGTTGTGCTTAAACATGTATACTAATTTAGGCAGAGATAGAAAAGTAGAGTGTAAAGTAGAAATGATAGGGAATTGGATACAATAATGTAGAAAAAATGGCTAAGTTAAAAAGGCGATATTTTCGTTAAAGAATATTTTTTCGGCATAAAAACACCAAGGTGCACATCTTCAATATGTGTAGAAGACGTCTGTATAGTTTCAGATCGATCGACTGAACGGTTTCGGAGGAGTTGTGTACACGAACTATGCACTTTTTCTGTCAGCCGCCCGCCCGCCCAGCGGTAAAACATAATACGTACCATTTTTTAAAAACGGTCGTATAAAAATGATCTACCGGTATATTGCTTGTTAGAATCATGATGGTGTGTTTTATTGATCAAATGGCGAACGGTGCAGACCACGATCAGACTGTGCGGTTGCTCGGATGGGAGATTGTTGCTGAACTAAAGTATGCTATTGTTCACAAATTGGATGTCTAAGGAACTAAATGCTGCGGTCGGTAGCGCTCCCTCACATTTAATTCCTTAAACATCCAATATGTGGAAAATAGCTTGTACTTCTCGGTGGCTAGGTATAATGGACTTCAGTGTTCCTGGAAAATCACACACAATTACTTACTGTAGTCTTGAACTATAGACTCCATGCTGCCATCGGCTGACGGCGCAAATCCCTGATCGACCAAACGTGCACCCCAATCATTGTCACCAAACCCCAGTTGGCTCGTATCTGCCATCTCTACACCCGTGATTTCCAAATCATCGTCCTCTGTTCTCTCGCGCTTTATAATTCTTACACCCAGATCATCTGATTCGTTTCCGTCATGAGTTTTCGTGGTTTTGTCATTCGAGCATGCGGTATCAGATTCGAGTTGGTCGTTATTGGACGAGGCTTTGTCTTTGGATGTAGTGTCATTGCCAATGTCTGTTTCAGAACTATCTGTCGAGTTCTCAACATGCTCAGCTTTCATGGACGCTACCACATTACATTTAGTATCGTCACCAGTGTTTTTCGTAGATGAATGTGACATTTCCTGTGACGGTGCAGGCAGTTTGGACTTCTTAGGCTTTTGTCCCGAGTTCGAGGTTTGCTGGTTCACCTGAACTTGGAACGGGGATCCAACAGGCGTTGGCTCTGGTAAGAGCTGCTGCCCTTGCATGTGCGGAAGCAGCTGCGGTCCTTGATTCAGCAACAGCTGTGTTGGGTTCGGCACGAGTTGCGTCGCTTGCGGAGGCGTCTCTCTCGGACTCTGGATCGGAATGTTGAAGGCTGCGGCCTCCCTGTTCACCATGATTGATGATGTAAATGGAGCAGTGTCTGTGCTCGGCGAGGTTCCAACTGCGGAGGGAAGGCTGGTTGGGAAGGCCGGGTGGAGGCGCGGGCGTTTCTCACTGTGACGTTTTCTGTCGGTACGTGAAGGAAACTCGGTGGTAGACTGTGGGTGTTTTCTCTTCTGGTAACCTGTTAGTATAAGTTTTGATAAATAGAGAAACTTACACGAGTGATGATTTAATATGATATTTATTAAACACGTTTATGCCTCGTTTCTTATGAAATTGGTCAACAAGTTTAACTAGATTGGTCAGTAAGCGAGGCTTACCCCCCCCCCCCCCGTGGGCCCAGGTACCCCTAAAATTTCCAAGTGTGTGGGCTTGTGACCTTGACCTTGAGCGGCATGAACGTGAATTTGTCACAGGATGGTAGAGGTCCATTGGAGCAATGCGTGTGTGAAATGTGAAGCTGATCCGAGCAAGGAAATAGAAGTTATAACCGATTTCTCTGATGCTAAGTTTTGTAAAGAGACTAAGTATTTGACCTTGTCCTTGGGATCAGCGGGGGTTGGACGGTCGTGGATTTGGCACACTATGGTAGTAGAGCCTTACAGGGATGAAAGTGTGAAATATTAAGCATTTTAGATGAAGGAAATAGAAGTTAAAAAATATTTCTCTGATCTTAAGTTTTGTAAAGAGACTAAATATTTGACCTTGACCTTGGGATCAGTGGGGGTTGGCCGGTAGTGGATTTGGCACAGCATGGTAGTAGAGCCTTACAGGAATGCATGTGTGAAATATTAAGCATTTTAGATGTCAGAAGAAATAGAAGTTATAACAATATTTTCTCTGATGTTAAGTTTACGGATGCACGCACGGACAACCTGACTCCAGTATACCCCCCCGACAATATTCGGGGGGGAGGGGGGGGGGGGGATAATAAAAAGACCATATTAAATCATCACAAAGATTATATTTTATTTATTGCATAAGCACATTATCATACATTGAAGCTGTACTGGTCACCAAAACTGTTTTCTGTGACGAGCTAATTTGCATATTTATTACACTAATGTATTAGGATACACTGTGTTGTGCAAACAATTGGTGTTATTAGGTGGCTATGACTGCAGAAATGAGCCACGGCTCCAGATAAGCAAGTTTTTGGGGTAGATCAGCATGGAAAATCAGGATATCGGCATTAAATTAGATCAGAAAAGTGAAAGGGTTTAACGTCCCACCAACAGCTAGTGTCATATAGAGACGGGACCACAGTTTAAAGTCTCATCCGACAGACCAGGGGGATGGAAATACTGTGAAAGTATTTTTGATGCCTAAGGCAAGGTTTGAACACACAACCTCTGGATTGGATGTCAGGTGTTCTAACCCCTAGGCCACAATCCATCCCTGAATTAGATCAGAAACGAGTACACATCAGCATTTACATTTAACATTCCAGCATCAGAAAATTGCAGCTGAAAATATGTTCTCCTACACCACATTTTTGTCTACAAGTATCAAATACACACAAGATTCTATTATATTCAATCTCGCGAACTCGCCTCGCGATCACGCCTTCTGCTTTTGGAAATACGTTTTGAGCATGCGTGTGAAGAATGCATGTTGGAATTGTGTTCTACGTACATGAATGCGCAAAACACAAGTTCAACACATATGCGTTCGACAAACTCGTGAGCAAACATATTTCGAAAAGCGGAAGGCGAGGTTGCGAAAAACCGAGACAAAAACGTGAGATTGAATATATACCGTTTATTTAACAAGGTGAACTGATTATCATGAAATAATGCACGAGTGATAGGGTCCTTACGCGCAACAAACGAATGATCATAGCGAAGTTTAGCAGTAGAACCCTATCACGAGGGGGGTTGTGAGGTTCAGATAGACGCCTTCACAGTGGGTGGGGGTGGGGAATGTGAGATTTTACTGTCTGATCAGAATGTTACGTTTCAGACAGATGCCTTCACAAGGTGGTTGTGGGGAGGGGGTGGTGGGGTGTAAATGCGAGGTTCCACTGGGTAATCATAATCTTACGTTTGAGACAGAAGCCGAGGAACTGGGACTTGATGTCTTCATGCCCCTCCAGGAATACCTTCCCCGACTCGGAGCCGAGATGGCTGAGGGTCCCCTCTGTAACGCTGGCCGTCAGTAGGACAGACTCCTCCCCGGTCTCATTGCTAAGTTGTTCCACCTGTAACCATGGTAACGGAAAACTAGAAAATGTGTGTATTTTATAATATTGCATAAAATAGGCGTTCACAGTGTACTTGTTTGTTTGTTTATTGGTGTTTAACAACCTATCAACAGCTAAGGTAATGTAAGGCTGGGCAAACAGGTTTGACTCCATTTTAACATGAAACATGTTTTCTGTTGGGGCCTCATTTGCATATTTATTTTATGACTTTTAATACTATTCCGTTCTGATCTTGGGATTCTCCCCCCCCCCCTAATGGGGGGGGGGGGGGGGGGGGGGGGAGTGGGGCGGGGGAGAATCATTAAACTTTAACATATGGAACTGTGCTTGTGCTATAAATAGAATCTAACATTTGTGGTGATTTAATACGAGATTTGTTAATTTGATGACTGATTTCATAAGAAACTCGCCATAGCCTCATTAAGAAACGAGGCTATGGCGAGTTTCTTATGAAATCAGTGAACTGGTTTACTACATATCATATTAAATCATGTAAGATCCTCAACAGCGCTCCAGATAAGGTTGGTATTGGCGTATTTTACACACTTGTGTTAGCAGAATACGCATTGATTATCAAAAGTGGGAGTACAAAATACTCACAGCAATGTGAAAATACGCATCGAGTAGTGAAAATACTGTAATAAAGTTGAAAATTTACTTAGCAAAAAGCAAACAATGTCCCTAGCACACCAGTCACTTGGCCCTTTCCCCTTAAAGTAATAGGATTAGGATAAATTGTATTACTCTTGTAAGGTGTATAACCAGATTGAACTCTCACATACAAGAATGCCAAAGACGTGTAACGGATGGCCAAACCAGTAGCCGATTTCACAAACATTGCAAAGTATACTTTTCTAGCAAAGTATACTTTGAGGGAGTAATCATTTATTTTTCCTTAAATGCATTATTTCATATAGAACTAACAACTGTATATATTTGATGATTAAAAGTATGCAGAATTATTATATTATTATTAATAAAAATACTATGAAAGTATTTTTGATGCCTAATGCGAGGTTTGAACCCACAACCTCAGGTTTGGAAATTTGGTGTTCTAACCCCTAGGCCACAATCCATCATTCCCAATAAGGATGAATCCCAATCATTAAATTACCCATCGCATGCTCCCAATCAAGCACCACCGACAAATATCGGCAAGATTCGAGCAGGCGGTCGTGATACTTACTAGAAACAAAATTGCTACCCCGCTCCACACCTATCACAAGGGTAGCAATTTAACCCCATCTCTTTAATGTAACACATGGAAGAGTGATTTTTGCAATCAGTTATCTGGCGTGTTTGATATGTTAGCAATACAAAACTGTCAAAGATGTATCAAAAATGCACTTCGGTTGCTCACATTTTTTTAATGTGTCAATTTGTAGATGTAGATAACTTATCGGAGGCGGATTATTGTGGCTAGATTAAAGCAGGTGGTCATGATACTTACAAGTAGTTGAATCTGCGTCTTGAGAACAGCCTTCAGGATGGCCTGATAGCCCGGAATATCTTTCAACACGTCCAGGTCTGGACCCATCATGCTTCAGTCAAGTCATCAACCACGCCACAGCTGAAATTCGAAGTGATTGATTGATTTTTGATACTCACTACATCTGATTTCAATTTGGTTTTTGGAAATTTGAATTGGGTATTTAAGCAAATATGCAGCTTATCTGGAGCTCTGTACCGGTAATGTAATAACCCTAAATAATCGATTACAGAGCTCCAGATAAGCTGCATATTTGCGTAAATACCCAATTAAAATTGCCAAAAACACAACTGAAATCAGAAGTAGCGAGTATCAAAAAGCAATAACAAATTTGTGGTACCTTTATCATGCTACAGAAAACAATAAACAGACCACAAATATAGCATATTTTTTCTTATTTTCCATGAAAACACATCTTGGTATTTCATTAGAATTGTCTCCAAGGAGACAATTCTAATGAAATGCCAAGACATGTTTTCATTTCGAAGCAAACTATTCAATAATTGCTGTCTGTTGATGTGTAAACAGTAGTGTGATTTTATTTTACACAATTAAAATTTTTAAATACCCAATTGCCTCAGATATAATGGAGTGAAAATACTCAATTACTAATTCCTTATCTGGAGCCCTGCATTTATTTGGGTAAACACATACGGTTCCCACAACAGTGAGCATTTAAGTGTTTACTGTCTGTTTCACGAAACCTGCCCAAATGTTACGGCCATATAAACAATGCAAAAACAATATTTTTTTCGATAATATTAAATTGTATCAAAATTTAAGAATGAGCCTTCTTTTTATTTCGTGAAATTTGGTCAAATATTGATTTTATTACGAAAAATGAGTTCTCTATGGGAATTTAACATGGGAAAAAAAGACGTGGCAAACCTGGAAGAGGAGTCAAAATACAAACAATTTTGGAAATTGATTTCATATGTGAAATCCCCATAGACATCTTCACTGTGAAGATGTCTATGGGGATTTAACATTTAACATGTGAAAATATATTGTTTTTGCATTATTTATATAGCCGTAAAATTTGGGCAGGTCTCGTGAAACAGACAGTAGGGTTAGTATCAGTACTGGTTGAATCACAATAACAATGTATTTGGAGACAATTGGTTTTGGGAAACCCCTATTTATTCCGTGCTGGAATGAGTATATTCATAATCATAGAATCAAATAGTTAAGCAGTAACTCAAAACGCATGTACAATCATATGCTATGGATGGTACGGGAGTTTTAGTTACTTCCCGCAACTAATTATTGAATCAGGTTACCCTACACACACTTTAGTAGTGTGTGTAGGGTAACCTGATTAAATAATTATTTGACAAAGGCTGTTTGATGTTGCTCGTACGTACGTTGGCGGATATTTATACCATATAGTGATTGAATTGACTAAATTATTATGTGTTATGATAATTTTATTGTAATACAATAATAACAACAAATATACGTGTTTTGGTAAATTATCAAAATGCATATAAGGCCCAAAATGTGCACCTGCGCCGATCGGGCCTCGCTGAAATGGAAAAAGACTGATTAACCCATTTTTTTTAAGTCAGTCAGTCAGAGCTCCAGAGCTCCAGATAAGCTTGGTGTCTGAAGCGCACTATACCCCCTGTACCCCCTGATTTCAAAATCATTGCGTATTGTACTTTTCCAAATAGATTATCAATTTTTTTCATTACTAAATATGGAAAAAAGAATTAAAAATATATATAACAAATTTAAACATTCACTTAATTTAAACACTTTGCATTTTGCAGCTCAACTAAGTGAATTTTCAACTTTATGACAGTATTTTCACAACTCAATTTGAAAGGAAATGCGTTTTTTCGCATTGCTGTGTGTGTGTTGTACTCCCACTTTTGATTTGCGTAAAATACGACAATCTTATCTGGAGCTCAGAGTCAGTGACAATGTAATAATTCCAGCACAAAAATATTTACACAATTCCCTAACATTTGATTGGCCTGTAGCAAGTCTCTGTCCAAAATTTATATACCAGTAAACTCCATGCCGAACTACTTTCCGTAACCGTCTGGCGCAGTAAAAATAATTCTTAAGAAAACGGAAAATAAACACATTTTCTTGATGAATTTATTTAAAATGCTGGAATTATAAGGAATTAATGGCCTTTTTGTGGAATTTATCGGGGATATAAACTTGGAAATGTCGCGGGAATACTGGACGAGGCCTTCCGGCGACTTTTCCAAGTTTATACCCTGATAAATTCCACAAAAAGGCCCTTCATTCCTATATTGAATAAACACTAGTTAGGAGCACATAACTCTAATTACATTTCATTACTAGTTATGACGGATTAGTCTTTCCAAATGTGCGTTTGAACCGTTATTTGTTTATTTTCTACTTCGTGGAGTGACTGACCTAAGAATTTTGTTAAAATACACTTCATTAGATCAATTTATGTTATTTTTTTCCGTCATATTGTAGAATTGTCTCTGAATAACAATATAGCAAAGTATGAACGTTAATGCTCTGCGCGCTGTAGTGTCCGGTGTGGTGGTGAGACACGATCGCCGGATAGCTCAGTTGCAAGGTGTATGATCACGTGGTGCTAACAACAACAAGTACCGATTCAAGGTACGCATTCTTTTATAGTGTCCTTATTACGTAACGGATTTTGATGAAATACGGCGCATCAAACGCGTCTTGTTAAGCTGCATTTGGTGGTCTCTGTATTTTCGCCTAAACTTCTGTCGTTTTTTGCGAAGAATCGATTTCCGTGTCTCCGACACGGAAATCGATTCTTCGCAAAAACGACATAAGTCTGTGCCAAACTCCCTAGACCACCAAAAGCAGCTCATGAAGACGTGTTTTGCTGCGCCATATTTCATCAAAATCCGTTGCATATTAAGGAAAATATCAAATAATACTTACTTTGGAGTGGGTGACGTTGTTGTAACCACGTGATCATGCACCTTGAGTTGGTAAGAGCCGTGCTAGTGCTACGGGGGTCGTGGGTTGAAACCCCACATCGGGCGACATTTTTCCCCCTTAGAAATACTTCAAGGCGTTTTCTATATTTTAGTGCAGTGTAAATGCTATTACTCACATTTTATTGTGGTGTAGTGATATAGTGCAACCTGTTGCCTATAACGTGGGAATATCCAACACCGAACAGCCTGTGTGGTGTTTAGGGTGACTGATTGATCTATGTATTATACGTTTTGTAAAATTATACAAATAATTTAAATAATAATAATCAAGTAATTGTTTTTATTATAGAATATCTTAATGACAAACAAACATGGATATAGAGCGTCAATTCTGTTTTCAAAACGTTTGTCACACCTTTCCCAAAAAGGACGCCAATTAGTGAGCAGGGGAGACAATTCATGAAACCAATTATCATATCGACTTTAAAACATCGATACAATTCAAATCAAATTATTTCACAGATTATGTCATTCGCAATGAATGCCACTCGTTCATGAATCACCGTCTATGTCACCAAAGTATATCATCGGTGTACCCGAAATATTACCGGAATTTATTGAAAATATGTGTGAAAAATTGTCTTTGTTTTCGCACCTTTGTAAATAGACCGTTTCTTGACTTCCACGCGTGAAGATTCGAACAGGGGAAGTAATCACCAATTCGTACCAGAACTTGTTCGTCCCATGCTCGTGTAATCAGCAGGGACACACAATATAACGGGATTTATATACAATTAAGTCACAGCTGTAGTGTGTTTTGCATTTTTATTTTCTTAGTCTATACACTTTTTAACCTTTTATCTGATCCGTTTAACCTTTTTATCTGATCCGGGACTGTTCTATTCCAAGGGCGCATACAGAAATAATTGCAGGGGGGTGGGGGGGATTGTCTGTAATTACAATTCGGCATAGCCGACCTCCGCGAGTGCGAAATCGTGAAGTCGGGTGGTCTGGGGGTCCCCCACCGCCCCCCCCCCCCCAAGCAATTTTTAAATGCCAGATCGCCGCAGATGCGATTTCCTGACACCTAGGCCACGAAAAAAGTCATCCAACAATTCGAGTATTGTAGATTTTTTTTGGCCGGGATCGGGGGGGGGGTGGGGGGGTGGTCCGGACCCCCTGGACCCCCCCCCTGTATCCGCGCCTGTATTTGTCACATGTGTCAACTCTTTCAATCTCAATTTTAGCACCATTAAGCAAGAAATAAACAACATGGGGCTCTAAAAATAGATTATAACTGACTACGATGCCTCGATCACGACCTGGGGTTCTTTTCACGAAACTTAATTCGTACGACTAAAATGTGTTTAAGTGCAAATTTAGGATCGTTTGGAAATTTCAATTGATGGATTTACATTTATTGAGCATAGGCTATATGCTCAATACATGTAAATCCAATAGTTGTTTACAAGAAAACATTGTTAATGTGAAATTTACAGACTATCATATAATGTTGCACTTACGAACATTTTAGTCGTACGAAGTTTAGTGAAACGGCCCCCAGAAACATAATATTACAATGTACAGGGTCATTTTGCCGGTTCATTTGAGTCAAGGGCAATGCCGGTATGTGATTTTGTACCTTCGGACATCTGCGTTATTTCATTAAATACGTTGACAAACTTTACAATATTCTTCATAAGTAAAGTCAAAAGTTGACGAAATCTTGTCATTTACGGAAAATATTGCAGATTTTGTAAACGTATTTCAGGAAATTACACAGATGTCCGAAGGTATAAAATCACATGGCGCGTCTCATATAATAGTCACATTCCATGCCCTAAATGTACCGATTAGGCAAATCTCAGCCCAAAGCGACTTCAGTGACTGAATGGCGAACATATATATTATATTATCCCGTCAACACAGTGCGTATGTGCCGTGAAACACGGTGCCGTGAAACATTTTTTGATATCCAGTCAATACTAGTTTTGCATTTTCTATCTATTTTCCTTATTTCTGAACCAAAGTATATGTTGTGACCACTCATTTGAACCGTCTCGGCGAGACGGTTCAAATGAGTGGTCACAACATATACTTCTGATGAGAAATAAAGAAATTCTTCAGCCTTGCCGGATATTTTTCCCATTCACGGCACTAACCTACTATTCTCTATGTACCTCCTAATCAGAGACTACTTCAATTGCAAACTTCGCAATGCCGTCTTTGTCAACTAGCTGACACTCAATTGTAATCGCTTTTGGTAACAGCTCCCACATCATATTAATGTGTAACAGCGAGAGGTACATGTATGCCGCAATCATGGCTGTGCCAGGAGATACGTACGGGGCTTATGACTTTGTGTTTAACGTAGCTACTGATCAAATAACACATTTCTATGGCCTGATGCAGATACGATCAACATATTGCTAGTTAGACGCATGACGGGTGATTTATTGATTTATAGATGGAATTACAAACCGTGCAGACCCCCTCACACCGTGCGGATGCACAGGCTTGTCGGGATCTACATTGGTCGCAAAACACAAAAGTCCAATTTCTACAGTCACATCCACAATTAAGAATTTCAAGTTAAAACGTTCATTCGCGACATTTGCATAACTTTCTCTGCCAACAGACATGGTAAGCAGCTATTACTTTAACCGCACAGGGGGTAGTTTCACTAAACTTTGTACAACTAAAATGTTCATTATAGGAATGAATGGCCTTTTTGTGGAATTTATCGGGGCATAAACTTGGAAAAGCCACTTTCGCAATTGGCGATAAAAATAAACAATTGGCGATAAAAAAATACAATTTTCGAAAAAAAAAAAAAAATGTATTTTTTTTTCGCCAATTGTTTATTTTTATCCTATTGGTTATTATAGGAATGAATGGCATTTTTGTGGAATTTATCAGGGTATAAACTTGGAAAAGTCGCGGGAATACTGGACGAAGGCCGGAAGGCCTCGTCCAGTATTCCTAGACTTTTCCAAGTTTATGTCCCCGATAAATTCCACAAAAAGGCCATTCATTCCTTATAATTGCAGCATTTGAAATAAATTCATCAGGAAAATGTGTTTATTTTCCGTTTTCTTAAGAATTATTTTAACTGCGCCTCACGGTTACGGAAAGTAGTTCGGCGTGGGAGTTTACTGGGATATAAATTTTGGACAGAGACTTGCTACGTGCCAATCAAATGTTAGAGAATTGTGTAAATATTTTTGTACTGGAATTATTAGTGCAAACTTATGATAGTCTACATTTCCCATTAACAAAGTTGTCTTGTAAACAATTATCGGATCTACATTTCCATCAATTGAAATTTCCAGACGATTCTAAATTTGCACCTACGAACATTTTTGTCGTACGAAATTTAGTGAAACGGCCCATTTTTTTGTCGTACAAAGTACGAAGTTTAGTGAAACGGCCCCCTGGGGCCTGTTTCACTAAACTTCGTACGACTAAATGCTCGCAAGTGCAAAATTATGATAGTCTGTAAATTTCACATTAACAATGTTTTCTTTGTAAACAAATATTGGATTTACATTTATTGAGCATAGGCTGCATATGCAGCATATGCTCAACAAATGTAAATTAATCAATTGAAATTTCCAGATGATCCTAAATTTGCACTTACGAACATTTTTTTCGTACGAAATTTAGTGAAACGGCCCATTTATTTTGTCGTACGAAGTACGAAGTTTAGTGAAACGGCCCCCTGGGGCCTGTTTCACTAAACTTCGTACGACTAAATGCTCGCAAGTGCAAAATTATGATAGTCTGTAAATTTCACATTAACAATGTTTTCTTGTAAACAAGTATTGGATTTACATTTATTGAGCATAGGCTGCATATGCAGTATATGCTTAACAAATGTAAATCCATCAATTGAAATTTCCAGATGATCCTAAATTTGCACTTACGAACATTTTTGTCTTTCGAAGTTTAGTGAAACGGCCCCCTGAACTTTACTGTCTGTTCCACGTTTTTCTGCCTACGAACATTTGGCTATAAAACACAAATATTTAAATGTAAGTAGTTTTTCATAAATAATAAAAAAGTCACCCTCCCCAAAAATATTTATTTGATGAAATTCCATCAAATATGGATTTTATTGCGAAAGATAAACGATTTTCCTATGGGAAATAAACATGGGGGCTAAACATAGATTTTTAAAAAATAAATTTTGAATTTGTTGACCGATTTTCAAAATCTAACTTTTGTTTTCATAGTTATATCATTTCTAAGCTATCTAGTCAGGTTTCGGATTTGTTTTGCAATCAAATCAATATTTGACGGAATTTCATCCAATACAAAAAATTGAGGAGGGAGACTTTTTTGTTATTGATGAAAAAGTAATTACATTTAAATATTTCAGAGATTTAATAGCCAAACATTTTGTCGGCAGCAAAACGTGGAACAGACAGTAGGTACTGTCCGGATTTTTTCTAGTTTCACAAACGAACGATTGCCTATCGTTTACACATCGTTTCCAAAACGTTTTAGTTTTATTTATTAGAAAACGATGTTTTCGTTTGTTTAAACGTGCCACGTTTAAACCAATGAAAACATCGTGTTCTAGTTGAAAACAACGAAAACGATGTCAAAACGATGCATTGAAAGAAACGACATGCGTTTAAATTGTTGAAAAACGTTTATTTGAACGAAAATATCGTTTTCACGTACAAAAAGCAAAAACAACAAACGATATTCATTTCTATGCATTCACCATAGGCGGCGGAAGCCGAACATTATTGGGGGGGGGGGGGGGGGAGGCCAATGTTGAGGGCCCGAAGGGCCAGATAGCGCTAGGGGTTCTGGGGGCATGCCCCCCGGACATTTTTGAAATTTGAAATCCAAGTGGTGTGAAACGCCATTTCCTGCATTCTCAGCAAAGTTCCCAGTATTCTAATTACACAAATATATTAGAAAAAAATTCCAAAATTTACAGAATTATTGGTGGGGGGGGGGGCTAGGCCCCCTAACAAAATGATTGGGGGGGGGGGGGCCTAGGCCCCCCGCTTCCGCCGCCCCTGTTCACTGCATTTTCCATTCGTTTTCGTTTGTTTCGTTTCGCTGTACCACTATGAGTCAAGTAATTAAAACAATACACTAGTTTATATTCATTTTAATCGTTTTAAAAACAGTTTTGGTGTGGAAAATTGTGATTCAAGTACATGTATATAGACACAGTGACTATTATTACGTTTTCTTTGAATCTTTCTTTAGTGTGGGAACATTTTGAATCAAACAAGTAGGAACATTTTGTATTAGCACATATATTTTGTGGAACAGTAAAATCAAATACATGCATGTACAAACAATAAAATGTTTTTTTTTTTGTTTTTTTTTTTATTGTTTAGTGTCTTATTTCTTCACGAAAAATGGAAAGTTGGGATTGCTTTAGAATCGTCTCGATGAGACGATTCTAAAGCACTCCCAACTTGCCAATTTTGGCGAAGAAATAACGAAAGTCTCCCCAAAGTTGATCAAATTACGCACCTTACTTGGAGCTCTGTTACTCTCTACACTCGTTATATTATTACATGTACCTGAAACTACTGAAAGTCAAATTCTTGGTCCCAAGTACATATTTTCCTACATAATAAATCAAAATAATTCCAGCACAAAAATATTTACACAATTCCCTAACATTTGATTGGCCCGTAGCAAGTCCCTGTCCAAAATTTATATCCCAGTAAACTCCCACGCCGAGCTAATTTCCGTAACCGTGAGGCGCAGTTAAAATAATTCTTAAGAAAACGGAAAATAAACACATTTTCTTGATGAATTTATTTCAAATGCTGGAATTATAAGGAATGAATGGCCTTTTTGTGGAATTTTCGCGGGAATACTGGACGAGGCCTTCCGGCCTTCGTCCAGTATTCCCGCGACTTTTCCAAGTTTATACCCCGATAAATTCCACAAAAAGGCCATTCATTCCTATAAAGTATTTTTGTCTGTCCTCTGGGGGCCGTCGTTTCACTAAACTTCGTACGACTAAAATGTTCGTAAGTGCAAAATTATGATAGTCTGTACATTTCACATTAGCATTTGTTTTCTTGTAAGCAATTATTGGATTTACATTTATTGAGCATAGGCTGCAAATGTAAACCCATTAATTGAAATTTCCAGACGTTCATAAATTTGCGCTTACGAACATCTTAGTGGTACGAAGTTTAGTGAAACGACCCCAGTTTTGTAAAAAGTTATTTTTCTTTCAATCTTTTTTTTCTCTATATTTTAGTGTGGAACATTATGGATCAAATAGTTACGTAAATACAATAATTTGTTTTGTATTTCAATTTATTTTATCCTCGTTATAATGTGGACATCGTTTCGTTTTTATAATTAGAAAACGATGTTTTCGTTGGTTTCATGCCCTTCAGTACGCACAACACGTTCTTTATATCAGATACATAATCTGAGACAGTTTCTGGCAAACTAAACATTCATTCACCACCACCCACGCATTGACTGACATTATTTATTATGCATGTTATATGAAAACATATCATGCCTCATTTGCATATGAAAATAGTTTGATAGCACCGCGAGTAACTATCAGTAAATTAAATATTACTAAATAATTATATCTGTATAGCGGAGACTAGTAATTTTTAGAACTGGTGGAATAGTGACACAATTATACACTTATTTAATTCCTACAAAGAACATTCTGTACCTACTGAGTGGGCATGTACCTTTAAAGGCCCTGAACGGCTCAGTATTCTTTCCGATTTTTTCAAACACAAAAAAACATGTTTGGCAACGGATTTAGTACACAAAACTAACATATACTGCCGAATAGTTACATCTCAAGTCTTGAGATTTACATCTTAATCGCAATGTGAAGACAACAAAAACTTGTTTTGTGTACCACTCAGTGCAAAATGTAAATATTGACAAATTAATTTCCGTAACCCAACGGCTTCGGCTCGGAAGCGAGTCGATAAACTCCGGCTATCGGATTTATCGGCCGCGAATCAGGGAGCTGAGCAGTTGACCCGAGCGTCTATCGGAAAATCGATCGGACTTGCTATTTGTTTATCAACAAATATTGATATTTTCATCGACTACAAACTCATTTTTGTACCAAAATGAATGCAAACAGTTTCAAAGTGTGTGCAAATAGAAACCTGTTGGATTTATGTATGGGAAAACCCAATAGGAGGCCAAATTCGGCAACTTGAGCCGTATAGGGGCTTTAATATTAACCCTTTGAACCCAAAAGCCCGCTATATCGGTTTATGCAAACAGTGCAGATCCAGATGAGCCGGCTCGTAACGAACAGTCTCATCAGGATCTGCACTGTTTGAAAGTAATTTTCATATTTTTGAGAAAAACAAATACCCCCTTTTTATAAATGGAATAGTCTTGAAAATCATTTTGCGATGATTGGATTGGCTGCAAAACGAACATATCGCAGCCCATTCAGTTACTTAGGGGTGCAAGGGTTAAGCCAACGAACACATGCTTACTCATTAAAACAACATAGACGATGTCAACATGGTCAATGCGGTGAAAGAAACGGTAGGCGTTTAAATAGTTGAAAGCCCGTTGAAAATATCGCCATTACGTACAAAAAACAACAACAACAAAGATCATAATGTCTATGAATTCACTGCGTTTTCTACTCGTTTTCGTTTGTTTCATTTCGAAAAATTCAAGAAATCGTCGCTGTACCAGTAGCCGATTTCACAAAAATTGCTAAGCATACTTATCTAGATATACTTTGAGGGAGTAATAATTTATTTTTCCCGAAATGCATTATTTCATATAGAACTAACGACTGAATATATTTGATGATTAAACGTATGCAGAATTATTATACTGATTTTATTACATTATCACAGCCAAAATGGCTGTGATAATGTTATAAATTCAGTATAATAAAAATTAATAAATTTGTACTTAAATTGAAAATTTCTCCCTCAAAGCTTTCTTAGCAAGATAAGTATACTTAGCAATTTTCGTGAAATAGGCTACAGTTTTGAGTAAAGTAAGAAACACAATACAATCATTTAGTTTTAATTGAATCTTTTTAAATCATTTTTAGTGTGGAAAATTATGAATAAAATATGTACACACAAAAATTAAATTGTATTTGAAACTTTACTTTTCACTGTTTTAGTGTGGAAAATTATGAATCAAATATGTAATCATTATTAGTTAAATTTTATTTGAATTTGTTCGTTTTACTGTTTTAGCATGTTTAGTGTGGAACATTATGAACCAAATACGTATGAACAATAATAAAATAACTGTTTGGACATATTTTACTTTCTTTTGATTTAATGTGGAACAGTATGAATTAAATATGTAAACATAATAATACTTTTATTTCTATCGATTTTCAGGGATTAAGCCAGAGATTTTGGGAAGGGTCCTTTTATTTTTATTTTGGGAAAAACTAGCCCGTGAATTTCCATGAATTGATTTTGTTATTTTGAACATTATGTATCAAATATGTAAAAGCCCGACACCTAAATGAGACGCACCATGTGATTTTGTACCTTTGAACATCTGCGTAATTTCATGAAATACTTTTACACAATTTACAATATTATCCGCAGATGGCGTCAAAATTTGACAAAATATTCAGAGCGCATGTACTTTGACTTTTATGTATGAAAAATATTGTAAATTTTATAAACGTATTTCATGAAATTATGCAGATGTCCGAAACTACAAAATCATATTTTACACACTCGTTCATCTGATGGTCCTCTGTGGGAACGAATTGTTATATCGTGGGAACGAATTGCTAATTCGAGGGAACGAATTGTTAATTTGAGGGAACGAATTGTTATTTCGTGGGGCCCCGTAGTTACTTACTGCTCTCAGCAAAACTTCATATACAGAGGATCTTGCATGTGTGAGTATTTAATATGATATTTATTAAACAAGTTTACTGATTTCATGAAATTTTTCAACGAGTTTAACAACTACCATATTAAATAATCACAAACATTACCTTCTATTGTTGCATAAGCACATCGTCATATCTTGAAGCTGTACATCTGTATCGAGCTAATTCGCATATTAACACATTCATTGGCCCTGATAACGATATGTATTGCTTGTTAGAAGCGTGACGGGTATTTCATTGATGTAATAGCGAACGTTGCAGATGCTGATCAGACTGCGGATACACAGGCTGGTCTGGATCTACACTGATCGCGAAACCCATAACCCATAACATTTCTCAAGTAAAAGCGACATTATGATGACATTTTATCGCCAATTCAGCCTGCTGTGACATATTACACTACATAATTAGATTTTTATCGTGACATGTATTTTAAATGCATTTACATTACAGCAGTTTCACGCACATGTTGAAGTTACATACCAAGGCCTATACATACATGTACATTAAATATACCTACAAGTATCAAGATGTGAACACAAAAGTTTAAGTTTGTTTTACTCCCTGTTATAACACATTACAATAGTATTGTATGTATCAGGGAGTAAACATTTGTTTTCAACTGATTTTTCCCCACTTAATGATACTTTTAGGTATATTTAATGTATTTTAAGACCTTGGTACGTTACTTCAACCTGTGGTTTCATGGGCGGATTCAGCGGGGGGCGGACCCGGCGCGCGCCCCGCCCCCTAAAATTCGCCGAGTAAATATTTTTTACAAGTTACAAGGCACGTTTCATGCCAAGTGCCATGTAGACCATGCAATTTTCGGTCGTTGTCTTATTGTTTCAAAATTTAAACGTTTTCAATCAAAAATCGTGTCTAAACATACTGTGACAGTGTCAATATTTTTGTTCCAAAATGCGTCAGAACGCAGGAAATGCGATGTAGATTTCCAAAAAAATCCGGACCCCCCGAGCCTCCGCTCGGTCGACTATTTTGCAATACTTGACTATATTATCGAACGAGCTTAGCTCGTTCGATAATATAGTCACTTATTGCAAAATTGTTACGCCCCCCTAACCCGAAATCCTGGATCCGCGCCTGGGTTTCATCAACATCTACTATGTTATTATTTAAAGGTACATGACCACTCAGCAGGCACAACTTGTTCTTTATATCAGATACATCATCTGAGACATTTTATGGCAAAATAAACATTCATTAACCATTACCCCACGTATTGATTGGCATTATTATACATTTTATATCAGACGTAAATTTCCACACTGATATCAGGGGCGATAACTGTGTTTCCTTAATATGTTAACGGACATTACTATTTATTCTCTGTATTTATTTTTTTATCACACTTTATATTCTGTCGAAAATATTAGGAGTTAGTATCTCCGAATTAGGACTTACTATCTGTGTCATGCTAACAAATCTCCTAATTAGGAGATACGAACTCCTAATAACTTCACTCTTCACCGTTTTTGATAATATTTGGTCACAATTGGTGATGCTTTGTTCTGCATACGACGCATGTCCGAGCGCCCAAGGTCAAGGTCACTGAGACTTATGTTTACCTTGTTCGTAAAGCAAATGCGTTAACATTTTTATATGTTGTCTCCCTTGAGATAGCATATTATGTCACTCAAATCTGTATGGAGGCAGCCATATTGTAGTGATATGCCTAAATGGCGAGTACGACCAAGAAAGTAGTGCCCTGTGCCAACTTATCATATGGCGTTTTTTGGTCTCTCTTGCTGTGTATCTAAAACTCTACATATACTATTCTCTATAGTTTTCAGTTTTGGGCTCAGTTTATCAGTTAAATTCTTGAAAATACGAATCAAGACAGTTCGTGCGTATGAACACAGCAGCTATTATATTTAGTTTCCTACAATTGTTTCAGGTAGTTTCATACAGTAATTTATTCTAGAGAAAACGTATGTATGGAAATGGGTTTGCACCATCACAGTACATTGGTCTCTGGATGATGATTGAGAAAATATACAACTTTCTGTCTTTAGTTCTGCAAGTGATAATTTTTTGTGGAGATAACATATTTCAGTACTTTGAGTACTTTGATTAATATTGGCTGATTATTGGGAATGTGATGTACATGCATTATGATATATCGCTGCTCGTTTGACGCTTTATAGGCAAGATGTTACATTTTACCGCTACATGTACAGTGAGTCAACGGTCTAAATTTGCAGAATAATTTTTCCATTTCGTGCACTCAAATATAGCAATAACCTGCAAGTCATTGACATTCATACTTCGCTATGTTGTTGTTCAGAGAACATTATACAGTCGAACCTCCCCGAACGGCCACCTTCTACAACAACACCCTCTCTGTAACAGCCGCTATTTCATATCCCACAAGGACGATTTCCTCTATATCTAACCCTTAGACTGCTGAGCATGAAAATTGTCGTCTGATGTCGCTTTTGCATTCTTTCTGAATAAAAACATGTTTTAACAGCACTTTAGAATCATTTCCATTGGAAATGATTCTAAAATGCTGTCAAAGCATGTATTTGATGAGAGTTATCGAAGAAAATAAATAATTTTCCAAATTTGGAAATACTACTCCGTCATAACGGTTATGTAATGTAATGTAATGCAATTTGAGATATGTACTCTGAATTATAAAATAATATACAATTTCGAAATGATAATCATGGGAAAAAGCATACATGGATGTATCAATACACACATGGAATATTACGAAGCCCCGCAGGGGACGTAGATTCCTTTTTTATTAATCCGTTCCCACGAAATAACAATTCGTTCCCACAAAATAACAATTCGTTTCCTCAATTTAACAATTCGTTCCCAGGAAATAACAATTCGTTCCCTCAATTTAACAATTCGTTCCCACGAATTAACAATTCGTTCCCACAAAATAACAATTCGTTTCCGGCCTCAATTTAACAATTCGTTCCCACGAAATAACAATTCGTTCCCTCAATTTAACAATTCGTTCCCACGAATTAACATCCCACGAATTAACAATTCGTTCCCACGAAATAACAACTCGTTCCCACGGGAATTGTTGATTCGTGGGAACGAATTGTTATATCGTGGGAACAAATTGTTAATTCGAGGGAACGAATTGCTAAATTGTGGGAACGAATCTTAGCTCTCTTGGAGCTACCTAGTATACAAGGTGCATAGTCACGTGGTTATAACAACAATAACATCGGCTGAAATTGTTGAAATGTTGCCCACTCCAAAGTAAGTATTATTTGATATTTTCCTTAATATATGACGGATTTTGATGAAATATGGCGCAGCAAATGCGTCTTCACGAGCTGCATTTGTTCGTCCAGGGAGTTCGGCACACACTTATGTCGTTTTTGCCGACACGAAAATCGAATCTTTGCAAAAACGACAGAAGTTTGGGCCAAAGTACAGAGACCATCAAATGCAGCTTAACAAGACGCGTTTGATGCGTGCGTCGTATTTCATCAACATCCGTTACGTAATAAGGACAATATAAAAGAATAAGTGCTTTGAATCGGATGGATTCTGGAAGTTTAAGTACTTGTTGTTGTTGTTAGTACCACGTGATCATACACCTTGGTATAGCAGTCGTAAAGATGAAATGTCAACTATTTCAACATTTAAAACCGTCATTATGAGTGTCTAATTTGCATTGTTTTATTACTGAATTTTACTGAATTAACAAATGTAAACCCCTAAGGAACTGAATGGGCTGCGATATGTTAATTTTGCAACCAATCCAATCATCGCAAAATTATTTTCAGACTATTCCATTTATCAAAAGGGGGTATTTGTTGTTCTCAAAAATATGAAAATTACTTTCAAACAGTGCAGATCCTGATGAGACCGCTCGTTACGATCTGCACGATCTACGTTATGATCTGCACTGTTTGCATAAACCGATATAGCGGGCTTTCGGGTTCAAAGGGTTAAGCAATAGTTAACTGAACAGTCACCCGAGGTATCGCACCAGTTTAGAGGAATGATACCCCGCGGCCATTATGGCGGCTTGTGTGGTCATATAAAGTTAATTTATTGAATATCATCCGAATTTTGGGGAAAATGAGGGCTGTGTGTGTGTTTTATTTTTTATGTTTTATTAAAAGTTGTTGTGTAAATAGTGATTCAACTTCAAATGTATTAAAATAAAAACATATAATATGGTATTACGGTTTAGGAGCGGGTGGGGATTATATACAGTAAATTAATTTTATCTTGCCGGTTATTTTCCGGCTCATTCTCTCCCAGGCACAACGAGTAGGATAGTAATGTTGGTTTTTATCCCGTCATGAAACACGATGCCGTGAAACATTTTTGATATTCAGTCAATACTATTTTTGCATTTTACAGCCATTTGTAGGTGTTGACGGGATAAATAGAATAGTAGGTTAGTGCCGTGAATGGGAAAACATATCTGGCGCGGCACGGAAAACGGGATGTGCTCGGCAGAGCCTCGCCCATCCCGTTTCCTGAGCCTTGCCAGATATTTTTTCCCATTCACGGCACTAACCTACTATTCTCTATCTATTTTCCTTATTTCTCAACCAAAGTATATGTTTTGACCACTCATTTGAACCGTCTCTGATTATATACAGTAAATTAATTTTATTAATCTGAATACAATTGAAAGAGCTCAACTCAAAGGTATCAAGCGTCATTAATAAGGTAGATAAATCGGACCAGAAACTTGAAAACGTGATAGTGAAAGATGACGGATCTCTAAAAAGCCTATTTCGTGAAATGATTGCAGAAATGAAGGAAGAGTTACTCAACTCCGTAATAAATAGGTTAGAAATCTTAGAGAGTAAATTATATGATAAGGACCAAAAGAATGACGAGCTGAATAGAGAAGTAAAACACCTGGAGAAAAGAAAACAGTTCAGAACAAAGGCAGGAAAATGAAAAACTAAATAAACAACTGGAGACGATCGACGGCAAAATGGCAAGATCCCGAAATGACATAGAACAATATAGTAGAATTAACAATTTACGAATTCACGGAATACCATGCCAGAATGCAGCTGAAACGGCCGAAGAAACCACACATAAGGTTATACAAACTCTTAAAAATAAAATGGACATAGAACTACGCAGAAACAGACATCGATGTAGCCCACAGAGTAACACGAAACGCTGGTCCAAGTGTAGATGTGCTAGTTCGCCTACAGTCGAGACTCATTAAAGACAACATCCTCAGAAACCGGCGTTCCTTGAAAGGCACAGGAATCTTCATAAACGAAGACCTAACGAAGCTCAACCAGCAGGTGTTTATGTCGATCAAGAGGAAGATGCCTAACGAAGTCAGCAGCGTATTTACCCGGAACGGTGTCATAAAATACGCAACGATGACAAATCAGATAAAAACTGTACTGTTTCCTGAATATCAGCAATGGCTTGACTTACCTTGGCCAACACGTGGTTCTCCGGCACATACTTCCAGACGAGAACCCCCCCCTCTTAGAAATGGACAATTTAACAATACAGACTCATAAGGTGGTGGATTACATACTAAACATAGCGTAATACAGAAAATAAACAATACACATATACTACAATGTACCGCAGATATGGCATAAATAGAAAGCAATTTTAAAAATCATACATAATTGTACGACAAAATCAATCACAAAAGAATAACGACAAAAATAGTATGATTAGCATGTTGTATGTCTAAAATGTTCGTGAACTCTGCATGTACATATTGGTGTAAACATACCAAATTCACGAAACATGCTTTGATTGATGCCATTAATGCGGTACATGTAGATTTTACAGTTTAACCAGCTACTAAATTGTGAAAGTATTAAATGCTGACATAAAACGCGCACCATACTTATACAAATAGTTTGTATACATATATGCTGATACACACATTGTATATGTTTTATTTGCGTGAGCATTATTGTACAAAAGAAGTAAGCACAGTGATATTGATCACAGGCGTTACAAGATATGCTTGTCGACATTTCGATTTCGACACGACAAGCTTTCTCAAAGACGCCCCAAATCACATTACATGTTTTCCAAATTAGAATTATAGTAATATAAATACAGATTACTTATTTGATAGTAAACAAATGACGATACAGAATAAAATAGAGTTGTAATCCCGTACATGTACTGCGTAAACTACGGTCTTTATTTCTTTGTTCAAAGACTTAGAGACATTAGTTATCAAGTAACTAGTGAGAATCGTGTAATGTATAATAAAACATTGTTTTATATTCATTTTAATTTGCAAGACAGCGATCTGCAAGATTAGTATGTATTTGTTTCTGTAAGAAGTATGCAAACTCTAATCTACCAGTTGCGAATCTAAAACAAAGTGTTTAAAAAGCCCGTAATAATATGTGCGTAGATCGACTAACAGCTATCACCGTAAACCCTGATCACCATTCAGACGCTCTACGGTTGATCTGAGATTATGCTGGTCGCAGACACCACTAGAACAGTATTTCCAATAATTGCCGGTTACCACTCGATATACCTATATAGACTAGCCACTGACCGCCGACAGGAAGCAATACGTCTTATTCATCACAGCCCAACATATACCCTAAGCAAATGTACTATCGTAATTCATTATCGGGTGTAAGTAGTGAGGAGTTGGTAATTATAAAGCAAACAGTGTATCACTTGATCAGATTTCACAATATATGTGTAAGCTGATCTGGTGCTATACTGAATGCAAGTGCGGTAATGTCGGGTGTGTGTGGCGTTGTTGTCCTTTTTGCTGTCGGCGGAAAGTCTATACACATGTAGGAACAATACTGACCATATTGCGTTATTTTGTTACATGTTTATAATTAACACATGCCAACTTTCAATGTGCACTTGTTGTAGTAAAGAACATTGTATTTGTATCATTATTATATATTAAAGTATAGCCTCAGATTGGATTCTGCATTAGCGTAGTCCGATTGGAGACTACACTACTTGACGTTATAGTAGCTAAATTAATACTGGTAGCAACCGCAAAACAAGCACAGTTTAAATATGCATACTCTGTGAGGATATTGTAGAAAGTGTCTCCCAAACTCCAAAAATGTTTCCTTCTCATAGTATCAGAGACTGCACTGTTCGCCACCTTTAACTATCTACATCCGCGCAGTCTGATAGGAGACTGCGCAGTTCGCCATTTGTAACAATTTAGATTAACATTATCTCACTGTACAAAGGTGAAGCCCCCTATTGGAAAAATGGACATTAAGACACATGATAACAATGTTGGCCGAGATCAGACTGTGCACTCGCGCAGTCTGATCAGGGTTTGCGCTGTTCGCCGATTTCAAATATTTCAACTAACTTTCTCTACTGTATAATAATGATGTCCCGTGTTGGAAAAATGGACCTTACGGCATAAAATAACAGTGTAGACCGACCGGATGTGCACTCGCGCAGTCTGATCGGGGGTCTACGCTGTTCGCCAATTTCAACTAGTTTAATTAACTGTATCTACTGTATAATAATGAAGTCCCCTGTTTGAAAAATGGACCTTACGACATATGCTAACGGTGTTGGCGGGATCGACCGTGCACTCGCGCAGTCTGATCGGGGATCGCACTGTTCAACATTTTTATAACTGTCTAAATTAACATTATCTCTTTTTTTTATATTAGTGAAGTCCCCTGTTGGGAAAATGGACCTTACCACACATGATAACACTGTAGGCCGAGATCTGACTGTACGCTCGCGCAGTCTGATCGGGGACTGCGCTGTTCGTCAACTTTTAACTATCTAAACAAGCACTAGTACAATGTAGCAACCGCAAAACAAGTAAAGTATATACATACTCGGTAAGGATAATGCAGCAATTATGTCTCCAAAACTCGCAATTGAATCATTTTCTCAACTGGAGGCCCATTCCATGTAGAAATTCATAATCCCAACAATGCATGTCTTGTAACCAAAACACATATACCAAATTAGTGAATACTGCTACTGCTACATATTCTATCATATTTAGACACATATGATGTAAAACTCATTTACTGTAAAATCAAGACACTGTCGTATATTCACACATATCATCATAGTTAGACCAAGACACTCATCCGTAGTAGACACATACCACTGTAGCGTAACAACACACGACAAAAAACCTCTCCCAACCGAATATGCACAACAAACAAAAACCTCATACTCAGTCTTTGCCCCTCTTCCCCACCCCCCTTTTTTACTTTTTACTTACGAATGGTACAAACATGGCAATACAAAAGTATATCACGCTTAGCTCATAATATTTGGGTCAGTCGTACAAATAAACTAATTATTACAAGCAGTTTTGAATTAAAGATTATGTCCTCAAATAACAACAAATTATGGATACTCAAATAAAACTATGTAGTCTTAATGTTAATGGGCTTGGACATCAAACTAAACGTAAAAAAGTATTCAGTTGGCTAAAACAAAAGAAATTACTCAATATGTTTCCTCCAAGAACTTCATTGTACACAAGAAAACAAGGAAATGTGGAAGAAACAATGGGGTCAAGACATTTTCCTAAGTGGGGAAACAGCTCCAATAGCAAAGGTATTGGTATTCTACTGAATCTAACATCGACATACGAAATACTCGAACATACAGAAATAATACAGGGACGCCTACAGCTATTAAAAATTAAAAGTAGTCGATACAACAATAGTACTATTAAATATATGGACCAAAATGAAGATGACGTAACTTTTTTTTCAAAAATCAGTACAAAATTAATTTTAGAGAATAATAGTGAAAGTATGGTTTTAGGAGGGGATTTCAACAATGTATTAAATGTTGAAACCGATAAAACTAAATGGAAATACAGATAGATATAAAAAAATGTTCGGAAAAAATAAACGATATTATCAACAACAATGAATTATTATGATATATTCAGAGTCAGGCATCCGGACAAAAAACGATTCACGTGGCATTCTAATCACAAACCACCTATATTTTGCAGACTAGACTATTTTCTTATAACAGCTAATATGCTAAATATGGTCACCGAATGTGACATAATTTCCGGATTTCTTTCAGATCATTCGGCAATTACTTTAACTCTGAATGTATGCGAAACGGTTAGAGGAACCGGCTATTTTAAATTAAATAAATAGTTTACTATACAAATACAAACATTTAATTTAAACAAAAGATAAACGATACAATACACGAAACTGCTACCATCAATAATGGATCAATAATGGATGTAACCCAAACACTATGTGGGAACTAATAAAAGGTTCAGTACGAAATGAAGCAATTAAATACTCAAGTACATTGAAAAAGAAACAAAGAGAGGAAGAAACTAAAATAGAAAAAGAAATTCAACAATTGGAAAGACAAATAAATGAAAACCCAACCAATCAAGATGTAGCAGACAAACTTAATTTGGAGAAAAGTAAACTTGATAACATAACTGAAGAAACAACAAACGGAATACTTTTAAGATTAATGAATGGGTGGAAGGTGCTGAAAAAAATACAAAATATTTCTCGAACATGGAGAAAAAAAGATCAGAAGAACGAACAATTAAACAGCTACACGTACAGAATAACATCGAAACAGACCATGCACATATTTTGAAACATGTTAAAGATTATTACGAAGGGTTATATAGCGAGGACTTAAATTTAGATTTAGATAATGACGATAACAGTTTCTTAAACATGACAGAACATAAACTAAATGATGCTGAAAAACAATCATGTGATGGTATAATAAATGAATACGAATGTCAATTAGCCTTAAAGGAAATGAAAAACATGAAAAGTCCTGGATCCGATGGTTTAACAGCAGAATTTTATAAACTTTACTGGAGTGACATAAAGGATTATTATATAAAGTCGATAAATTACTCATATGAAAATGGAACTCTAACGGAACTTCAAAAACAAGGCATAATTACTCTACTACCAAAAAAAGATAAAAATACTCTCTTTATTGAAAACTGGAGACCAATATCACTTTTAAACGTGGACTATAAAATTGCAACAAAAGTAATAGCTAACAGAATCAAGAAAGTATTAAACACCCTAATAAATGTTAACCAGAAAGGGTTCATTAAAGGAAGATATATTGGAGAAAATGTACGAACCCTTATGGAAATAATTGAAGACACAAATGAAAACAATAAAACAGGAATGATATTTTTTGCAGACTTTCAAAAAGCTTTCGATATGTCTAAGCCATAAATTTATAATTAAATGTCTACAGCATCTCAACTTTGGCAACTCACTAATTCAATGGATAACTCTATTTTACAAAGACGCTAAAAGTTGTATCACAAATAACGGTCATCTATCCAATTTCTTTAACGTTAAAAAGGGCGTCAGACAAGGCTGTCCATTATCAGCATATATTTTCATACTATGCATAAAACTATTGTCACGTAAAATTAACAGTAATACAAACATTAAAGGTCAAACTCTTGGTGGGGAGGAAATAAAACAAACACTTTTTGCAGATGATGCAAGCTTTACACTTGATGGCACCGAACAATCGTTCAAAGAACTTGTTAGAACTCTAGAAAATTTGCAAATATATCTGGGTTAAAATTAAACAAAGGAAAATGTACTATTTTAAAATTGGGAACAACTAGATATAACACAAATAAATGGTGCAACAATAACTTATATACATGGTCTAATGAACAAGCCTCAACTCTAGGAATAACTTTTACAAACGATAAAACAAAACTGCAACTACTAAATCTAACACCCAAAATTAAGTCATTCCAGAACTGCCTAAATAGTTGGAAAAAATGGAACCTAACACTAATAGGAAAAATAGCAGTATTAAAACATTTGCATTCCCTAAACTGGTATATCCGCTGACAGTACTAGAAAATCCGTCTGATGAAATCTTTAAAGAGATAAATAAATATATGTTTGACTTTCTTTGAGATGGAAAACCTGATAAAATATGTAGAAAAACAATTATTCAAAACTACGAAAATTGTGGATTAAAAATGATAAATATTCAAGCTTTTTTGCATTCATTAAAATCATCTTGGATAAAAAGATTAAAGGGATCACAGAATCAATGGAAAACAGCTTATAACAATGAATTGAACAAGTATGGTGGTGGTTTACTGTTCAAGTGTAATTTTAATCAAGTTGATGCAAAACAGATAATAAAAAGGTATACATTTTTAGGTGAGATTATTACATCGTGGAGTAAAATTAACTTTAAACATATACACCCTGTCATATCAAATGAAATATTATGGCATAATACCAACATCAAACAAAGCAATACATTATTTTATAAAGATTGGCACGATAAAGTATAATGTTTATAAAAAATATTTACGATTATAGAACAAAAAACTTCTATACATTTCATGAACTAAAGAATTTGTACAATTTAAGCAATGGAGATTTCCTAAAGTACTATACATTAATAGGTAATATCAAAGATGCATGGAAAGAAACACTTAAAACAGAAAATATTGACACTGGCACACCTGAATATCTAATTTCGAAACTTTTAAAAAATAAAATGGCCAATAAGATGTTATATGACATACAAATCGATTACAATGCGATTAACTATATAAAACACACTGTCAAATGGGAAAATGAATTAAATATTCAAAATATTAAATGGAAGAAAATATTTATCTCACCTATCAAAAATACTAAAATAAGCACAAAAACTAAGAGCATCCAGTACAAATACCTAATGAGAATAATACCAAATAACCCCTTCATATTTGTATGTAACTTGAAACCATCAAACTTGTGTGAATTTGTAATATGAACGTAGATTCAAATAAACATATGTTTTGGGAATGTCAAACTATCCAAACATTTTGGTCGGAAATATATGAATTATTGAAATCGAAACTAAATTACAATGCACATCTAAATTACGAACACATATCATTTTGTAATATTACGTAGTATCTAAACAAAGGTCGGTTCTATATTAATTTCATTATCCTTCTAGCAAAATATTTTATATTCAAATGTAAATGTTGCTCAACACTGCCAACACTAAACTCATCTTAACATGTATCTACAGAAAACAATCTTAATTGAAGAGACAATTGCGACAATGAAAGATAAACTGTTGCAATTTAATACAAAATGGAATGATTTTCACTTCAACTAACAAAGCGTATACCAAAGTACCCACACATAGATATATATATAAGTAATGCCAAAAACGTTCTCTCTTTTTTTTTGTTGCATTAACCAAGACCCAAACCCCCGCACCCATGTATACCCACAACACCCATACACATTATCATATAAAAACTCGTTGTTACATGTCGCATATACTAAGACAAAAAAAATGTTCAATTGTTCAATCATTTTGTACACATAAATTGTAAAATTGTGTATGCACATGTATGTATTATATGTAACAAAGAGAATAAAAAAAATTGAAATACAATTTTTTTTTTTTTTTATCTTGCCGGTTATTTTCCGGCTCATTCTCTCCCAGGCACCGAGTAGGATAGTAATGTTTGTTTTTATCCCGTCAACACAGTGCATATGTGCCGTGAAACACGATGCCGTGAAACATTTTTGATATTCAGTCAATACTATTTTTGCATTTTACAGCCATTTGTAGGTGTCCACGGGATAAATAGAATAGTAGGTTAGTGCCGTGAATGGGAAAACATATCTGGCGCGGCACGGAAACGGGATGTGCTCGGCAGAGCCTCGCCCATCCCGTTTCCTGAGCCTTGCCAGATATTTTTTCCCATTCACAGCACTAACCTACTATTCTCTATATTGTCGTTGGTACGATGGTGTGGGTGTTTGGTCAATAATAGTTGTTGTTTTGCCTAGACGGTGCAACTTTGAATAGTAAATTGAATCTGTTGATGTAGCTTAATTGGTGTCAGATATCAGCATTGTGGGTGTCTTCATAAATATTTAGTTAATATGTCTATGTTATTCGCAAGTATAATGGATTGAAGGTGAACATCGATTTTAATATGAGATTTGACCCTGTTAACTGACCTAAAATGACTTTAGCTGATGATAAGCCATTGAACATAATTACATAAATAAATAAATACTTATTATATTAGTAACCTTGTGGAGCTAACCTAGTTTCAGTACTTTCAATACTTTGATTATACATGCGTACGGCTATACGGCTATTATGTCTTTCCGGGTCATTGCTTCTCAATAATCCGCTTGCGTGCGCTCTGTGCCATAGGCACTTTGTGGAATGAACGAAACATGCCTCTTTTAAGTCATAGCTCATTTTACTCTGATAGTAAATATCTACAAGGTAGGGCACTCGCCATATTTTCAAACAACGGGATTGGTACTAGTGTGCAGGTTCCCAGCTCGCTAATTCATTAATTGTAACGTGCGCAAAGGCCGGGACCCTGTTATAATTAATGAATGAATGAGCCGGGCCCAAGGCAATAAATCCACTTCCGTTGGTAGAAAAGATGGCGAGTGTCCTACCTTGTAGATATTTAATATCAAAGTACAATTAAGTATGATTTATAAGAGGCATTTGTCGTTCATACCGCAATGTGCATGTGCATGTATGTGTAAAGTTATCACATTACATATTTGATAATTATCCTGCTATAACCCAATAAATATATTTATATATATTTACAGGTATGTGGCATCTTCTTTATTATATATTCCTATATAATTGTACATTGTTTCAATATTGGATGTTATGTAGTTATTTATAAATGAAGCTACAACATAATTCTGGATGACTTGGGTACTCTACACGTGCGCCGCCATGTTTACACAGCATGTCCGAGTTTTTATTATTTGTTAATGTATTGGTTTAGTCACGTTCGTATATATGTATATATGTTTCCAGAGATCGTTGGTCTGTCGTATTTTTAGTAGCAGATGAGTTGTGGCCTAGGGGTTAGAACAATTGACTTCCAATCAGGAGGTTGTGAGTTCAAACCTCGTCTTATGCATCAACATACTCTCATAGTGGCGTAGGGGCTGGGACCACACCCAGTGACCATCAATACACCATGTAACCATCAATGTACCCTGTGAACATCAATACACCATGGGACCATGAATACACCCTGGGATCATCAATACACCCTGGGACCATCAATATACACTGGGACCATCAATACACCCTGGGACCATAAATACACCCTGGGACATCAATACACCCTGGGACCATAAATACATCGATACACACAGGGACCATCAACTTCCCATGGGAAAATAAATACACCCTGTGACCATTAATACATCGATATACATTGGGACCATCAACTTCCCCTGGGACAATACATACACCCTGGGACCATCAATACATCAATAAACCCAGGGACCACCAATACACCCTGGGACCATCAATACACCCTGGGATCATCAATTTCCGCTGGGGCCATCAATACACCCTGGGACCATCCATCAATACACCCTGGGACCATCCATCAATACACCCTGGGACCATCAATACACCCTGTGAACATCAATACATCATGGGACCATCAATATACACTGTGAACATCAATACACCCTGGGACCATCAATACACCCTGTGAACATCAATACACCCTGGGACCATCCATCAATACACCCTGTGAACATCAATGCACCATGTGACCATCAATACACCCTGTGAACATCAATACACCCTGGGACCATCAATACACCCTGTGAACATCAATACACCCTGTGAACATCAATACACCCTGGGACCATCCATCAATACACCCTGTGACCATCAATACACCCTGTGAACATCAATACACCCTGGGACCATCCATCAATACACCCTGTGCACATCAATACACCCTGGGACCATCAATACACCCTGTGACCATCAATACACCCTGTGCACATCAATACACCCTGGGACCATCAATACACCCTGGGACCATCAATACATCCTGTGAACATCAATACACCCTGGGACCATCAATACACGCTGTGAACATCAATACACCCTGGGACCATCAATATACCCTGTGACCATCAATACACCCTGTGAACATCAATACACCCTGTGACCATCAATACACCCTGTGAACATCAATACATCCTGTGAACATCAATACACCCTGGGACCATCAATACACGCTGTGAACATCAATACACACTGGGACCATCAATACACACTGGGACCATCAATACACGCTGTGAACATCAATACACCCTGGGACCATCAATACATCCTGGCACCATCAATACACCATGTGAACATCAATACACCCTGGGACCATCAATACACCCTGTGAACATCAATACACCCTGGGACCATCAATACATCCTGTGAACATCAATACACCCTGGGACCATCAATATACCCTGTGACCATCAATACACCCTGTGGCCATCAATACACCCTGGGACCATTAATACACCCTGTGGCCATCAATACATCCTGTGACCATCAATACACCCTGTGAACATCAATACATCCTGTGACCATCAATACATCCTGTGACAATCAATACACCATGTGACCATCAATACACCCTGTGACCATCAATACACCCTGTGAACATCAATACACCCTGTGACCATCAATACACACTGGGACCATCAATACACCCTGGGACCATCAATACACCCTGTGACCATCAATACACCCTGGGACCATCAATACACCCTGTGAACATCAATACATCCTGTGACCATCAATACACCCTGGGACCATCAATACACCATGGGACCATCAATACATCCTGTGACCAGCAATACACCCTGTGAACATCAATACATCCTGTGACCATCAATACACCCTGTGAACATCAATACACCCTGTGACCATCAATACATCCTGTGACCATCAATACACCCTGTGACCATCAATACACCCTGGGACCATCAATACATCCTGTGACCATCAATACATCCTGTGGCCATCAATACACCCTGGGACCATCAATACATCCTGTGACCATCAATACATCCTGTGGCCATCAATACACCCTGGGACCATCAATACATCCTGTGACCATCAGTACACCCTGGGAACATCAATACATCCTGTGACCATCAATACATCCTGTGACCATCAATACACCCTGTGAACATCAATACACCCTGGGACCATCAATACATCCTGTGTCCATCAATACACCCTGTGAACATCAATACACACTGGGAAAATCAATACACACTGGGACCATCAATACACACTTGGACCATCAATACACACTGGGACCATCAATACACCCTGTGAACATCAATACATCCTGGGACCACCAATACACACTGGGACCATCAATAAACCCTGTGAACATCAATACATCCTGTGACCATCAATACACCCTGGGACCATCAATATACCCTGTGACCATCAATACACCCTGTGGCCATCAATACACCCTGGGACCATTAATACACCCTGTGACCATCAATACATCCTGTGACCATCAAAACACCCTGGGACCATCAATACACACTGGGACCATCAATTCACCCTGTGAACATCAATACACACTGGGACCATCAATACACACTGGGACCATCAATACACACTGGGACCATGAATACACCCTGTGACATCATACACACTGACCAATAGAACTGTGAGCTCAACTACATCTGTGACCATCATAACTGAACATCAATACACCTGTGGCTGTGACCATCAATACCCACCTGACATCAATACACCTGTACATCAATACAATCTGTGACATCAATATACCACTGGGACATCATACACCTGTGTAACATCAATACATCCTGTGACCATCAATACACCCTGACCTCAATACCCCACCCTATGAAGTGACCATCAATACATCCTGACCATCAATGCACCCTGGGACCATCAATACACACTGGGACCATCAATACACACTGGGACCATCAATACACCCTGTGAACATCAATACACCCTGGGACCATTAATACACCCTGTGAACATCAATACATCCTGTGACCAACAATACACCTGGGGACCATCAATACACCCTGTTGAACATCAATACATCCTGTGACCATCAATACACCCTGTGAACATCAATACACCATGTGACCATCAATACATCCTGTGACCATTAATACACACTGGGACCATCAATACACCCTGGGACCATCAATACACCCTGGGACCATCAATACACCCTTGTGAACATCAATTACATCCTGTGACCATCAATACACCCTGTGAAGATCAATACACCCTGTGACCATCAATACATCCTGTGACCATCAATACACCCTGGGACCATCAATACACCCTGGGACCATCAATACACTCTGGGACCATCAATACACCCTGGGACCATCAATACATCCTGTGACCATCAATACATCCTGTGACCATCAATACACCCTGGGACCATCAATACATCCTGTGACCATCAATACACCCTGTGAACATCAATACACCATGTGACCATCAATACATCCTGTGACCATTAATACACACTGGGACCATCAATACACCCTGGGACCATCAATACACCCTGGGACCATCAATACACCCTGTGAACATCAATACATCCTGTGACCATCAATACACCCTGTGAACATCAATAACACCCTGTGACCATCAATACATCCTGTGACCATCAATACACCCTGGGACCATCAATACACCCTGGGACCATCAATACACACTGGGACCATCAATACACCCTGGGACCATCAATACATCCTGTGACCATCAATACATCCTGTGACCATCAATACACCCTGGGACCATCAATACATCCTGTGACCATCAATACACCCTGGGACCATCAATACACCCTGGGACCATCAATACACCCTGGGACCATCAATACATCCTGTGACAATCAATACACCCTGGGACCATCAATACACCCAGGGACCATCAATACATCCTGTGACCATCAATACATCCTGTGAACATCAATACATCCTGTGACCATCAATACATCCTGTGACCATCAATACATCCTGTGACCATCAATACACCCAGGGACCATCAATACATCCTGTGACCATCAATACACCCTGGGACCATCAATACATCCTGTGACCATCAATACACCCTGGGACCATCAATACACCCTGTGAACATCAATACACCCTGTGAACATCAATACACCCTGTGACCATCCATACATCCTGTGAACATCAATACACCCTGTGAACATCAATACACCCTGGGACCATCAATACACCCTGTGACCATCAATACACCCTGTGACCATCAATACCCTGGGACCATCAATACACTCTGGGACCATCAATACACCCTGTGACCATCAATACACCCTGTGGCCATCAATACACCCTGTGAACATCAATACACCCTGGGACCATCCATCAATACACCCTGTGAACATCAATACACCCTGGGACCATCAATACACCCTGTGACCATCAATACACCCTGGGACCATCAATACACCCTGTTAACATCAATACATCCTGTGACCATCAATACACCCTGGGACCATCAATACATCCTGTGACCATCAATACATCTTGTGATCATCAATACATCCTGTGAACATCAATACACCCTGGGACCATCAATACACCCTGTGAACATCAATACATCCTGTGACCATCAATACACCCTGGGACCATCAATATACCCTGTGACCATCAATATACCCTGTGGCCATCAATACACCCTGGGACCATTAATACACCCTGTGAACATCAATACATCCTGTGACCATCAATACACCCTGGGACCATCAATACACACTGGGACCATCAATACACCCTGGGACCATCAATACACACTGGGACCATCAATACACACTGGGACCATCAATACACCCTGTGAACATCAATACACCATGTGACCATCAATACATCCTGTGACCATCAATACACACTGGGACCATCAATACACCCTGGGACCATCAATACACCCTGGGACCATCAATACACCCTGTGAACATCAATACATCCTGTGACCATCAATACACCCTGTGAACATCAATACACCCTGTGACCATCAATACATCCTGTGACCATCAATGGACCATCAATACACCCTGGGACCATCAATACACACTGGGACCATCAATATACCCTGGGACCATCAATACATCCTGTGACCATCAATACATCCTGTGACCATCAATACACCCTGGGACCATCAATACACCCTGTGACCATCAATACACCCTGGGACCATCAATACACCCTGGGACCATCAATACACCCTGGGACCATCAATACATCCTGTGACCATCAATACATCATGTGACCATCAATACATCCTGTGACCATCAATACACCCTGGGACCATCAATACATCCTGTGACCATCAATACACCCTGGGACCATCAATACACCCTGTGAACATCAATACACCCTGTGAACATCAATACACCCTGTGACCATCTATACATCCTGTGAACATCAATACACCCTGTGAACATCAATACACCCTGGGACCATCAATACACCCTGTGACCATCAATACACCCTGTGACCATCAATACCCTGGGACCATCAATACACTCTGGGACCATCAATGCACCCTGTGACCATCAATACACCCTGTGGCCATCAATACACCCTGTGAACGTCAATACACCCTGGCACCATCCATCAATACACCCTGTGAACATCAATACACCCTGGGACCATCAATACACCCTGTGAACATCAATACACCCTGGGACCATCAATACACCCTGGGACCATCAATACACCCTGTGACCATAAATACACCCTGTGAACATCAATAGACCCTGGGACCATCAATACACCCTGTGAACATCAATACACCCTGGGACCATCAATACACCCTGGGACCATCAATACACCCTGTGAACATCAATACACCCTGGGACCATCAATACACCCTGTGACCATCAATACACCCTGTGGCCATCAATACACCCTGTGAACATCAATACAACCTGTGACCATCAATACATCCTGTGACCATCAATACACACTGGGACCATCAATACACACTGGGACTATCAATACACACTGGGACCATCAATACACCCTGGGACCATCAATACACCCTGTGAACATCAATACATCCTGTGACCATCAATACACCCTGTGAACATCAATACATCCTGTGACCATCAATACACCCTGGGACCATCAATACACACTGGGACCATCAATACACACTGGGACCATCAATACACCCTGGGACCATCAATACACCCTGTGACCATCAATACACCCTGTGGCCATCAATACATCCTGTGACCATCAATACACCCTGTGAACATCAATACATCCTGTGACCATCAATACACCCTGTGAACATCAATACATCCTGTGACCATCAATACACCCTGTGAACATCAATACATCCTGTGACCATCAATACACACTGGGACCATCAATACATCCTGTGACCATCAATACATCCTGTGACCATCAATACACCCTGTGAACATCAATACACCCTGGGACCATCAATACACCCTGTGAACATCAATACACCCTGTGACCATCAATACATCCTGTGACCATCAATACACCCTGGGACCATCAATACACCCTGTGAACATCAATCCATCCTGTGAACATCAATACATCCTGTGACCATCAATACACCCTGGGACCATCAATACACCCTGTGAACATCAATACATCCTGTGACCATCAATACACCCTGCGTCCATTAATACACCCTGTGAACATCAATACACCCTGTGACCATCAATACACCCTGTGAACATCAATACACCCTGTGTCCATCAATACACCCTGGGACCATCAATACACCCTGTGACCATCAATACACCCTGTGACCATCAATACACACCCTGACCATCAATACACCCTGTGGCCATCAATACACCCTGTGAACATCAATACACCCTGTGACCATCAATACACCCTGTGGCCATCAATACACCCTGTGAACATCAATACACCCTGGGACCATCAATACATCCTGTGACCATCAATACACCCTGTGACCATCAATACACCCTGTGGCCATCAATACACCCTGTGAACATCAATACACCCTGGGACCATCAATACATCCTGTGACCATCAATACACCCTGGGACCATCAATACACCCTGTGAACATCAATACACCCAATACACCCTGGGACCATCAATACATCCTGTGACCATCAATACACCCTGTGACCATCAATACACCCTGTGGCCATCAATACACCCTGTGAACATCAATACACCCTGGGACCATCAATACATCCTGTGACCATCAATACACCCTGGGACCATCAATACACCCTGTGAACATCAATACACCCTGTGAACATCAATACACCCTGTGACCATCAATACACCCTGGGACCATCAATACACCCTGTGAACATCAATAAACCCTGGGACCATCAACATAAATAAGTTCGCGTTCTTTTCAACGAAAACCGCGTCAGAATTGCTCATTCTGTAGCAAAAATACCAGAGTACGGGATCACGTGGTCTATTGTTTTCTCTGGAGTAACGGCGGCGCCAATGAGGTCTCAGGTAAATCTTATTTCTCATCAATTCGACTGCGGTTTCGTACTTTTTATGATGACTATCATGTTCCAGCCGTTAACGAGTCCGCCAATACCAAATTCAGCAGCATTACTTCTGTAGTTAGTGTGAACATTCTGCAGAGAAATTTGAACTGTACTAAGTTCGAGTCCGTCCGATTCAAATTTCTATGTAGAATGTTCATACTAATTACATAAACAATGCTGCTAAATTTGATATTGATAGTGTTAAGGACTGGAACATGGTCATCATTAACAGGTAGATTACGCAGTCGTATTGATGAAAAATAATATTTATCTGAAACCTTATGGGCGCCGCCATTACACCAGACAAAACAATACTGACCAGGTGATCCCATATCCTGAAAACGTTATCTGATAAATAGAATAACATGCTAATGTCTTTTGATAAGAAGTTGATCAGGCTCGGCTCGGAAAGGTAGGAATTCCTCCGCAAGCCTCCAAGTCCTACGCGTTGCATAGCTTTGCCTGATAAACTTGATATAAAGTACACTAGCCTGGTATCATCTATGTAATTTTATAACATATATCCATTATACATGCTCCAGATAAGGAATTTGTAATTGAGTCAATGATTGTTACTCAATCATTTCTGAAGCAATTGGGTATTTCAAAATTTTAATTGGGTAAAATAAAATCACATTACTGTTTACACATCAACTGACAACAATTATTGAATAGTTTGCTTCGAAATGAAAACATATCTTGGCATTTCATTAGAATTGTCTCCTTGGAGACAATTCTAGTGAAATACCAATATGTGTTTTCGTGGCAAAATAAGAAAAATATGCTATATTTGTGGTCTGTTTATTGTTTTCTGCAGCATGATAAAGGTACCACAAAATTGTTATTGCTTTTTGATATTCATTACTTCTGATTTCAATTGGGTTTTTGGCAATTTTAATTGGGCATTTAAGCAAATACGCAGCTTATCTGGAGCTCTGACTATACTTATTTTATATTTAAATCTTATTGGTACAGCTACTCGAAAGGATGCATTACCAAATTATCTCTAATTTTAAAGGTACATACCCAATCAGTAGGCACAACATGTTCTTTATAGGAATTAAATAAGTGTATAATTGTGCCACTATTCCACCAGTTCTAAAAATTACGAGTGCCCGCTATACAGATAAAATAATTTAGTCTATTTATTTTACTGATAGTGACGCGTGGTGGTTTTTTCATATGCCAATGAGGTATGATATCTTTTTTTAGATATGCATAGCTTTTCCGTCGGCGTCGGTGGCGTAGGCGTCGGTATAGACGGCGGCGTTAACATTTCACGTTAAGTTTTTGCGTTTAGTTCAGTTTCCAGAAAACTGTAAGTCCTACGACCTCCATACTTGGTATACATCGACACTGTGGCGTAACCATCTCACACAGAGGGAGCCCATGTGACCGTGACCTAGTTTTCATGGTTCATTGACCTTCTTTTCATATGCATTCAACGTTAAGTTTTTGCGTTTATCTCTGTTTCTAAAACTTAACGCTCCGGTTAATTCATTGTAACTTCTGTTTCCCTCAATGGAATGCTTTGATATTCCATACATGCATTTGTAACAACATTCCACATCATTCTACAGAAAGCCCATGGTGCCCGCTAACCCCAAAGGTCAAGGTCACGGGCTTAGATAATTCCGGGTTTGGAAAACTTAACGCTCGGTTTAATTTGTTACAACTTCTGTTTCTCTTGATGGAATGCTTCAATACTTTGTAGGTGTAAACTTTAGCAACATCCGGCATGATCCTACAGAAAGGCCATGGTGCCCGCTAACCGTCAGGTCAAGTGCTTAGACAATGATCAGTCTTGAAAACTTAACGCTTGGGTTAATTTATTGTAACTTCTGTTTCCCTTAATGAAATGTTTTAATATTTCATACATACATTTGTAAGAACATTCCGCATCAGCTGCAGAAAGTTCATGGTGTCCGGTAACCCCTTCAAACATATCTAGTATAGAAATTTATCATCGGTGCCAGGAGATACATGTCGTTGGTGGCATTCTTGTTTGTGTTTAGCTATGTTTGTTTGAATACGTGTTTTGGTTTCAGTTTATTATCCCCTCGCGTAGCGAAAAGGGGATATAGGGATGCAAAAGTTGTCTGTTCGTCCGTCTGTCCGTCTGCCTATCACAAAAAATAACATTGGGGTTAATCTGCAATAACTTCTGTTTCCATTGATGGAATGCTTTAATATTTCATAGGTGCATTTGTAACACCATCCTGCATCATTCTACAGAACGCGTATGGTGCCCGATAACCCCAAGGTCAAGGACTTATAAAATGTTCTGTTTCAACAACTGTGCACTTCATTATAACTTCTCTTTCTCTCAATGGAATGCTTTAATATTTCATAGGTGTATTGTTAACAACATTTCACATCATTCTACAGAAAGCCCATGGTGGTTACTAACCCCAGGGTTATTACAAGCTCCTTATGTACTATCAAACTGCGCCAGGTGGGACATCTTGCTCCGCGTAGCTCTTGTTTAATTATTTATACTAATTAAATGTGTCACCTGAAGCAATAATATTTTTACAGATTATAAATTATGATCATTGCACATCAAAAAATAAATACAGATACAACATAGTAAAGGCCGTTAACATTTTAAGGAAAAACGGTTATCGCCCCTGATATCAGTGTGGAAATTTAAATATGATATAAAATGTAGTATAATTATGCCAATGAATACGTGGGGTAATGGTGAATGAATATTTATTTTGCCAGAAAAGGTCTCAGATGATGTCTCTGATATAAAAAAACATGTTGTGCCTACCGAGTGGGCATGACCTTTAATACAAAATAATGGAGGTCAAATATGCACATTTAATATAGTAACAATTTGAGATAAATTACCTTTACATAAATAGAATAGTAGGTTAGTGCCGTGAATGGGAAAAAATTTCCGGCAAGGCTCATGAATTTCTTTATTTCTCATCAGAAGTATATGTTGTGACCACCCATTTGAACCGTCTCGCCGAGACGGTTCAAATGAGTGGTCACAACATATACTTTGGTTGAGAAATAAGGAAAATAGATAGAGAATAGTAGGTTAGTGTCGTGAATGGGAAAACATATATGGCAAGGCTCAGGACACGGGATGGGCGAGGCACTGCCGAGCACATCCCGTTTCCGTGCCGCGCCAGATATTTTTTTCCATTCACGGTACTAACCTACTATTCTATTTATCTCGTCAACACCTACACATGGCTGTAAAATGCGAAAATAGTATTGACTGGATATCAAAAATGTTTCACGGCACCGTGGTTCACGGCACATACGCACTGTGTTGACGGGATAAAACATACCTTTAATCGATTGTATATACATTAAATTTAAATGATGTCACCGTACAATATTAATGCATTATGCAAATGAGAAACCATTTAAAAGGATTGTTCTTGCTACACAGCCGGCGTGGGTGGCAGGCGGGAGCATGTGATGGGTAATTTAACGATCGGGGTTCATCCTTACCGGATTTCCTCACATACGTCTTTGGCATTTTATATGTGACAGCTGGATCTGGTTATACCCTTATGTGAGTGTTACAATTATTCGTAATCCTATTTTAGGGGAAGGGACCAAGTGACATTGGTGTGGTATGGACCTGGCACCAGGTCAGGTTATTCTAATTTCAGGGCTGAATATACTTTTTCTCGATGTAAATATTCCTTTCTGATTTTGGGATTTTCCCCAGAATGCAGCAGGTTAAAATGGGATCGAACCTGTTTGCCCGGCCTTACATGACCTTAACTGTTGATAGGCCGTTAGCACCAATATAAACAAACAAACAAACTACACAGCCGGCGCTAATCTTCAGGGCTCCAGATAAGGAATTAGTAATTGAGTATTGTCACTCCATCATTTCTGAAGCAATTGGGTATTTCAACATTTTTATCGGGTAAAATAAAATCACACTACTGTTTACACATCAACAGAAAGCAATTGTTGAACAGTTTGCTTCGAAATGAAAACATGTCTTGGCATTTCATTAGAATTGTCTCCTTGGAGACAATTCTAATGAAATACCAAGATGTGTTTTCATGGAAAATAAGCAAAACATGCTATATTTGTGGTCTGTGTATTGTTTTCTGCAGCATGATAAAGGTACCATACATTCTTTATTGCTTTTTGATACTCACTACTTCTGATTTCAATTGTGTTTTTGGCAATTTTAATTGGGTATTTAAGCAAATACGCAGCTTATCTGGAGCTCTGATATAATATTAATGCATTATGCAAATGAGAAACTATTTAAAAGGATAGTTCACACTACACCACAGCTTGCTCTAATATTGTCAATATTTGTCAATTGCTTCAGAAATTTTATTTGTGCTGGCAATTAAGCGGCTTGATTGACTGAGCACGAGCTGTGCTACAGCTCAGGCTCAGTTAATCAAACTGCTTGATTAAGAGTTAGAATTGCAGTTCAGAAACGTTGAAATCTGGGCAAGTTTAGTTTAACCCTTTGAACCCGAAAGCCCGCTATAGCGGTCTATGCAAACAGCGCAGATCCAGATGAGCCGGCTCGTAACGAGCCGTCTCATCAGGATCTGCACTTTTTGAAAGTAATTTTCACATTTTTTAAAACAAAAAATACCCCCTTATCATCAATGGACTAGTCTGAAAATCAGTTCGTGACAACTGGATTGGTTGCAAAATGAACACATCAAAATCCATTCCAGTTACTTAGGGGTGAAAGGGTTAAACAATATTTATTTAAAATTATGGCAAGTGAGATAATATATATTTATATGTACAGTGCAACCTCTCTACAACAGCCACCCATGGGAAGAGGCAAAATTGGCTGTTATAGAGAGGTGGCTGTTGTAGGGAGGTTAATGCTGAATACAATTTGATCGTCTGATGTTTATTTATTTTCTTCAATAATTCTCAATAAAAACATGTTTTGACAGCATTTTAGAATAAAAAATGCTGTAAAAACATGTTTTTATTGAGAAAGAATGCAAAATCAACATCAAACGACAATGTTCATGCTCAGCAGTGTAAGGGTTAGATATAGAGGAAATCATCCATTTGGGATATAAAATAGCGGCTGTTACAGAGAGGTGGCTGTTGTAGAGAGGTGGTCGTTCGGGGAGGTTCGACTGTACATACAATTGAGAACAGGATTAGAAAACAAGCTTTTTGCTTACAGTGATTGTATCTCAGACGGTACCCTGGAAGACGAATTTCACAACATATTAGAGACACATCGATGTTCTTACAAATGCATGCATGTAAACAGGACACCAAGTACATATATGTGATCTCAGTTTGAAACGGATTTGGCCCTCATGTACATTTTTGGCTTTCTTGTATGTGAGAGTTGAGTCAGGCTATGTCCCATATATAAAAGTAAGATTAGCGCTAATCCTATTACTTTTAGGGGAAGGGATAAATGATGCTGGTGTGGCGAGGGCCTGGCACCAGATCAGGTTGTACTAATTTCAGGACTGAATATACATTTTGATTGTAAATATTGAGTTCTGAAGTTGGGATTTACCCCCCCTCGGACAGGTGGATACGGGACACGACCCCGTTGACCCGTCTGCGTGTAGACTCCCTGAGGCTTGTACCTCTATGTCAGAAAAGCGGACGTTAAACCCTATTCACTCACTCACTCACTCACTCACTCACTCAGTTTGAAAGGTTTCTTTGTGACGCATCTCCGGTAATAGTGCATGTTCATAATTGCAAAAGACATAATGGTTATATGCCTGATCTACCGTGGAAAATATGTACACCGGACACCATGGAGACCTCCCATGGTGTCCGGTTTAGAGAGGTTTGACTGTATTCATTTTCAGTAACATCATTGACCTTGATACACATTCCAAACTATCTCACTTCCAATAACAAGGTGTATGATCACGTGGTACTAACAACAACAACGAGTACTGACGCTTCCGGAATCCATCTGATTCAAAGTACGTATTCTTTTATATTGTCCTTTTACGTAACGGATTTTGATGAAATATGGCGCATCATACGCGTCTTGTTAAGCTGCATTTGGTGGTCTTTGTATTTTGTATTTTCGCCAAAACTTCGCCAAAACTTCGCCAAAACTTCGCAAAAACTACATAAGTCTGTGCCGAACTCCCTGTACCACCATATGCAACTCATGAAGACGCGTTTGCTGCGCCATATTTCATCAAAATCCGTTGCATATTAAGGAAACTATAAAATAATACTTACTTTAGAGTGAGCGAAGTTGTTGTTGTTGTAACCACGTGATCATGCGCCTTGAATAACCTCCTAAGGGAAGCACCTTTATACACATTGTTTTAAAGACACCCTTTTTTATAGTGGGTGGTGGTCGGGCGAACGAGACGGCGTAAATTAACGGTAGGGGTTCCTCCTTATAGGAATCACGATTTGCCTGGTTTGGCCCTCCGGTACGTTTTTATCTTTGGCTCTTTTGTTACCTGGGAGTCGAATTGGGTTATTGCCCATTATAAAAGTAGTAAAATTATTACTGATCCTACTGCTTTTGGGAGGGGCCAAGTGATTATGGTGTGGCGAGGACCTGGCATCAGATCAGGATTATTCTGATTTCAGGGCTGAATATATAGTTTTGTTATTGTAAATATTCAGTTCTGATTTTGGATTTCCCCCCCATTTGTACATGTACTTGAACATGTACATGTACTTGTACAGGTAATACATGGGATTTAGTACTAAACCCATTGACCCGGCCTTAAATGACCTTAGCTGTTGATAGGCCGTTAAACCGCAACAAACAAACAAACAAACACCCTTTTTCATGAAATTTTCGACCACATGGTCTTTATCAAAATAGTGTGAAACTGTATTGGCAGTCCTATTTACCACTTTTCGTTGAAACTGGTAGATATAGTAGGGTGCCACTACCTGAGCGTATCTGCAAATTCTGTACTTCAAATCAGGTGGAAAATGAAGAGCACTTTTTACTCAATTGTGATTTATATACGGACATCAGACGTCCGTTGTTATGTAAGGCTCAACTGTGTAATACTGACTTTGTCAGTATGGCTTCACATGACAAATTAATATTTTTAATGAATCATGTAAACTTGACCCATGTTTTATCATCAACACTCTATCATATGTATAGAAGAAGAAAACAGTTCTTATAATTTTATAATTGTATATTTTATCAGTCGTATCAATAATATCATAATCACTCTTAACAATACTATCATGATCACTCACTATCTATTTACATTACTCTCAGTGTTATCACGGCGACCAGCAATCGTGTGACGTAAGACCATAGTTGACTTTGTATGAGCACATCGGTATGTGACCAGTACATAGCCCACTCTGTTCGTTCATGCAATAGCAGATGAATGATAGAAACAATCATGCGTGGAGCTTACTCAAGCATACCAACAATATGCGCAACCAATACCATAATGTAGCAAGAACACTTTTGCTGGAGTCAGTTGATACATGTACACACTTACAGTCTTTTAATTTGTTTTATGTATCTAATCTAGCTACATTTATTTTTTATTTTTTTCCCATTTTTATTCAACTCATGTACTCAATATTAAGTCAAATTTGTGAATTATTTTATTTTTTTATCACTTGTTAACCAATTGAACAAAACTGTTGTAACAATCGCATGTTCATTTATCGTCTTATACTTGTAAATATTGATATGGTGTCTCGTAGGTCGATATCGGCCGGGTTTCTTATTTGTATTGTGTAATGTTGTACTGTTATTTGTCATGTAAATAAGAAATGTGACACGTAAATAAAATAAATACATACCTATGTGACGTCCATATCGTAGCAGTAAACTGGATGGTATGAGCCGGACGTTATGACGTCGCGCGAGCCTAGGCCATACGTCAAACCGCGAAACCACGATACACAACTTGTGTATCATGATCCCGCGATCCGACACGTAGCACAGGTCCGCGCGACATCCAACCACATCTCATGACACCCGATACCAGAAACACATATGTAGCCTATGTTCAATAGTTGTAAATCCATCAATTGAAATTTCCAGATTATCTTAAATTGCACTTACGAACAGTTTAGTCGTACGAAGTTTAGTGAAACGGCCCCCAGTTGATTTAGCGTGGTTAAAATATTTGATTTTCCAGAGATCTATCAAGCGTCTGATTATCCTGACGGTGATTAGCGTCTTCCTGGTTCCCGATGCAATAGGGAAGAGCCTGTGGTCTCCGGGGGCGGAGCCGGGATACAATGATGTATACCTCGCAGGACATGCACGTGGTCGTTGGACCAGAGTCATAGGCGGTGAGTACATGACGCCACCACGTGCTAACTGTGTCATGTTCTTGCGATCGCCACCCGAGTCGTCCAGCCTGGTGCATGGAACCTCTCTATCAAGAACACCGTAGTTTTGCAGTGACACTTTCAGGCGCGGATCCAGGATTTCGGGTTAGGGGGGGGGCGTAACTATTTAGCAATACTTGACTATATTATCGAACGAGCTAAGCTTATTCGATAATATAGTCAAGTATTGCAAAATAGTCGAGATAGCACACTAGGGGGGTCCGGGGGCAATCCCACCCAGAACATTTTGCAAATCTACATCGCATTTCCTGCGTTCTGGCGCATTTTGGAGCAACAAATCTATTTAAAAAAAATATTTAAAATGCTGGAATTATAAGGAATGAATGGCCTTTTTGTTGAATTTATCGGGGATATAAACTTGGAAAAGTCACGGGAATACTGGACGAGGCCTTCCGACCTTCGTCCAGTATTCCCGCGACTTTTCCAAGTTTATATCCCGATAAATTCCACAAAAAGGCCATTCATTCCTATACTAAATTCCTAATGCAAACGCCCATTCGACGTATTGCGTTTACATCCCAATACAATACATTCGACACACGGGACGTCGCGCAATGTTATAGGAATGAATGTCCTTTTTGTGGAATTTATCGGGGTATAAACTTGGAAAAGTCGCGGGAATACTGGACGAAGGCCGGAAGGCCTCGTCCAGTATTCCCGTGACTTTTCCAAGTTTATATCCCCGATAAATTCAACAAAAAGGCCATTCATTCCTTATAATTCCAGCATTTTAAATAAATTCATCAAGAACATGTGTTTATTTTCCGTTTTCTTAAGAATTATTTTAACTGCGCCTCACGGTTACGGAAAGTAGTTCGGCGTGGGAGTTTACTGGGATATAAATTTTGGACAGAGACTTGCTACGGGCCAATCAAATGTTACGGAATTGTGTAAATATTTTTGTGCTGGAATTATTGTTGATTGGTCAAAGTTAGCAACGTCGCTGTTCCAGGAATTGCGACAAAATGACGTAAAGCAAGAATATTGTTAATTTTAACGCCATATTTGGTTATTTACAGTTTTGAAACTATCAAAAAATGCAGTGAAAATATAAGTACTAAAGCCATGGACTGTTGCATGCACATGGGTTTTCGAGGAGTCCTTCGGACGCACTTTAAACATACCAAATGTATTGTTCACCCCAGTAAACTCAATAACCCGTGGTTTTATTCCTTAACCCTTAGCCTGCTGAGCGCGAAAACTGTCGTCTGCTGTTGCTTTATATTTTGCCCTATTTCTCAATAAAAACATGGTTTGACAGCGCTTTAGAATCATTTCCATTGGAAATGATTCTAAAATGCTGTCAAAGCATGTTTTTGATGAGAAAAATCGAAAATAAAACATACACAGCAGACGACATTTCATTCGGCAGTGTAAGGGTTAATTGTGTACCGTTCTTGTGAGTCGTCCTGCCTGGTCCATGGAACCTCTATAACAATAACACTGTAGTTTTTCTGTCATATTTTATATGGTATTGTGGATTTAATGCCTCGGGGTCGACGCATATTCTATCCTTGACTTATAAAAACGAAAACGATGACGAAACGATGTGCAAACAATAGCAAATCGTTCGTTTGCGGAACCAAGAAAAATCCGGACTGTCACACATACGGTATAATTCAGACTGTCCAGTCCTCACCGCCCCAGCGTTCGGTTCTGTTTCGTCAACGGATATAGAGCCAGATGGCGCCACCGTGACTTACACGTGCGATTTAGGGTATATGGTGTCGTCGGGAGATATCACACGAACATGCATCAGTGGCGTGTGGGATGGCACCGAACCGACTTGCTCAGGTCAGTGCATATTCTACTCGTAACTTTAAACGAAATATTAAATAAGATAACACCATATATTCATTGTGATCTCTGGAGCCCCGAACGGGACGTATAATTCTTTTTATTAATTCGTTCCCACGAAATATCAATTCGTTCCCACGAAATAACAATTCATTCCCTCAATTTAACAATTCGTTCATACGAAATAACAATTCGTTCCCTCAATTTAACAATTTGTTACTTATTTTGATGAAATATGGCGCAGCGGTCTTCGTGAGCTGCATTTGGTGGTCCCGGGAGTTCGGCACATACTTATGTAGTTTTTGCGAAGAATCTATTTCAACATAAGTTTGGGTCAAAGTACCGTGACCACCAAATGCAGCTTCACAAGATGCGTTTGATGTGCCATATTTCATAATAAGGACAAACTAAAAGTATGCGTACTTTGAATCGGAGGGTTTCAATACTTGTTGTTGTAACCACGTGATCATACACCTTGATGTTGTAGCATTCACTTATTTATATCACACAGTACACACCGGCTGATCACTACGGAGCCCCGCAGGGACATGATTTTTTTTTATTAATTCGTTCTCTCAATTCAGCAATTCGTTCCCACGAAATAACAATTCGTTCCCACGAAATAACAATTCGTTCCTTCTATTTAACAATTCGTTCATACGAAATAACAATTCGTTCGCACGAAATAACAATGCTGCCGACGAACATTTGGCCATTAAACACAATAAATGTAAAACATATTTAAAAGTAAATACTTTTTCGTCAATAACAAAAAAGTCAACCTCCCCAAAAAAACACGAAAAAACGAATGGGAATTTAACATGGGGAGTCAATTTCCAAATTAAATTCCCATAAGAAAATCTTTTTTTCGCAATAAAATCAATATTTAATATTTTTTGGCGAGGGTGACTCTTTTGTTATTGATAAAAAAGTACTTACTTTTAAATATTATTTAGATTTAATGAGTTTCATAGCCAAAAATTCGTCGGCAGCAAAACGTGGAACAGACAGTAAGTATCGAATAAAGATGTAATACATTTGAGCCCCGGCTGACTAATGGTACACTGTGATACACGAGACCAGTAGCCTATTTCACTAACATTGCAAAGTATACTTATCTAGCAAAGTATACTTTGAGGAAGAAATCTTCAATTTAAGGATAAATTTATTAATTTTTATTATACTGAATTTATTACATTATCACAGCCATTTTGGCTGTGATAATGTAATAAATTCAGTATAATAATTCTACATACTTTTAATCATCAAATACGCCAATTTGTATGTGCATTTATTGTTTACCCCAGTTCCTCAACCAATGGAAGAACAGCGTTTCGTTTCAATTAATCGCATATTCCGACGCTTTCGCCAATATCTATACTTAAGACCAAAATAAACTTTACACTATATAAATGGTTCAATATTTCGTGAAAAAGTATGTGTAAAAATCTGATGTTAACTGTTTTTTAATGCTGAATCTAATCTGCAACTACTGCACCAAAACATTAGATGCATGTGTTTAAAGAGATTGTGTAAACAATGAAACGACAACAACACCCTTCATTTAAAAAACTGCAGTAAAGAGAACACAATTTCCTAGTCAATATTGATATCCCGAGCATAAAACGGATCGTCTACAGTGATCACACAAGGTGGGCACACTAGGTACTGAATACGGTCATTTCAGCATTTTGATCACTGTTGGCGATCCATTTTATGCTCTGGATAATCAATATTGACTATAGTAGGGTCATATTCCTGGATGCTGTGACCATTTTGTTCCTACCTTTTTGTTATCACTGATTTGACTACCCGAAACATTTTAGAAAACAATGAGCTCCTATGCCCCTCCCAAAAATGGAGGCATAATGCGCTAGAGCGCAAAATCCAAGATGGCCGCCGTCCGCCATCTTGCAAATCGTGAGATGCAATATCTCAGGAGTCAGATGAGCTACAAGTACGAATGAGGTGTCTTTTTTCACTAATTATATCATGGCAAGCTCAATGGAATAATTGCTTTTCAGTTTGGATGTCATCTGATCTCAAAATCCAATATGGCCGCCATCTGCCATCTTGAAAATTATAGGATGCAATATCTCAGTAGTCAGATTCCAGTGTGTTTATCAGGCCGAAATCAGTCATAAAAGACGTCTATTTACTATTTGCAGCTTATCTGACTACTGAGATATTGCATCTTATAGTGTTCAAGATGGCAGATGGCGGCCATCTTGGATTTTGAGATCAGCTGACATCCAAACTGAAAAGCAATTATTCCATTGGGCTTACCATGATATAATTAGCGAAAAAAGACACCTCATTCGTACTTGTAGCTCATCTAACTCCTGAGATATTGCATCTCACGATTTGCAAGATGGCGGACGGCGGCCATCTTGGATTTTGCGCTCTAGCGCATTATGCCTCCATTTTTGGGAGGGGCATAGGAGCTCATCTTTTTCTAAAATGTTTCGGGTAGTCAAATCAGTGATAACAAAAAGGTAGGAACAAAATGGTCACAGAATCCTGGAATATAACCCTACTACTAGGAACGTTTCCACATTGTGTTCTACTTACTGCAGTGTTTGAAATGAAGAGTGTTGTTGTCGTTTCATTGTTTGCACAATCTGTTTAAACACATGCATCTAATGTTTTTGTGCAGTAGTTGCAGATTAGATTCAGCATTACAAAACATTTTACATTAGATTTTTACACATACTTTTTCACGAAATATAGAACAATTTATATACTGTAAAGTTTCTTTTGGCCTTAAGTATATTAAATTAGTCATTAAATGTTCCGCTGCTATATTGAACTGATTGTACGCGTTGCTGCCATCAGTTCACATGAAACAAATCATATTACCGCCCACACACGCGTTCACGTCGTGTCACACCGCCAATCACATACTAGTATAGCGATTCGAAATCATGTTTAGGGGCGGAGCTTCGCGTGTGGGCGGGTAAACAATAAGTATGCTATAGATCGCATATTGCGTCGCTTTCGTGTAACACCGCCAATCACATACTAGTATAGCGATTCGAAATCACGTTTAGGGGCGGAGTTTCGCGAGTGGGCGGGTAAACAATAAGTATGCTATATATCGCATATTGCGACGCTTTCGTGTCACACCGCCAATCACATACTAGTATAGCGATTCAAAATCACTTTTAAGGGCGGAGCTTCGCGAGTGGGCGGGTAGACAATAAGTATGCTAATCCTATATTGCGACGCTTTCGTGTCACACCGCCAATCACATACTAGTATAGCGATTCGAAATCACGTTTAGGGGCGGAGCTTCGCGAATGGGCGGGTAAACAATAAGTATGCTATAGATCGCATATTGCGACGCTTTCGTGTCACACCGCCAATCACATACTAGCATAACGATTCTATATCAAGCTTAGTGGCGGAGCTTCGCGACCGGGCTGGTAAACAATAAGAACGTTATAGATCACATATTGAGTTTTTAATAAATTAATTTCTCGCTCGCTTGCGCTCGCTACGAAATTAATTTATTAAAAGTTCAATTTGTGAACTATGACTATTACTAAGTGATATACATGTATATATGCTCATGCGTAAGTAGCCTGATACAATAACATGTTCTACATATATCAGTTATTGTTCACATATTGCAGTTTTAAGGAATTAAATGCGAGGCTACGGCGCATGCACAGCCAATGAAACCGCTTCATTGAGAATTGATATTGCCAATAGATGATCAGAAACATTGACAGCTGGGCATTTTATACGTACGTCGTGGGTGGTGTATTTTCTAAATGCATTGTTGGTCTGATGTAGACGATGACGAGTGTTTAGACGGGGTGTGACCAGTTCACTCAACGTCTACACTGCCACCCGAGCTAATCGTGTAGATATTTGTCAATGCATCTGTTACAAAACACTTGAATAGCTTTCTTGAAAACAACCAGATTCATTGGCCGAGCCTGATTTTGCCAATAGCTGATCAGAAACGTTGACAGCTGGGCATGTTTTACGTCGTGGTTGGTGTATTTTCTATATGCATTGTTGTTCTGATGTAGACGATGACGAGTGTTTAGACGGGGTGTGCCCAGCCAACTCTACCTGCACGAATAATGAGGGATCATACACATGCGCCTGCGATATTGGCTTCATGTCAGAAGGCAGCCTTTGTGTTGGTATGTATTTGGATGGCGGCCATTTTGTACATTTTCTGTTATGTTCATATTACTCATACTATTCAACTTGTACCGATATTAATGGTCTAATACACATGCGCTGGTGACATTGTGTACATGGAAGAAGGCATCGTTTGAATGGCGGCCATTTTGTATCTTTTTGTTTTCTTAATGCTCATACTATTCACTCAACGTGTACCGTTACTGTGGGATCATACGCATGTACCTGCGATATTAAATACATGAAAGAAGTCAGCACTTGTATTGCTGTATGCATGCATATTGTACTTTTGAGTGCGCATGTACTTTTGTGAATGTACGATATCACGTGTATCGATTTTACTCGTAGTATTCACTGAACATGTATCGATACTTTGGGGTCATACACATGCGCCTGCAGTGGATACATGGAAGAAGGCAGCCTTTATGTATTTGTATGGCGGACATCTTGTATTGTTTGTTACTCATTATCATGATTATATTCACCAAACTTGTACCGATAGTATGGATTAATGCACATGCGTTTGTATTATTGGCTTCACTGAAGAAGGCAGCCATTTGTATTGCTATGTATTTGGATGGCGGCCATTTTGTATTTGTTGGTGTTTTTGTTACTCATACTATTCACGTAAAGTGTACCGATAATATGGATATATACACACGCGCGTGCGACATTGAATATATGGAAGAAGGCAGCCTGTGTATTGGTATGTATTCGGATGGCAGCCATTTTGTATTTGTTTTACTCATACTATTCAATTAACGTGTACACCGATGGTATGGTTTAATACACATTCACGTCCGATATTGGATACATATAGTAATACAGGATGTGTATTGGTATGTATTTGAATGGCAGCCATTTTGTACTTTTTGTGTTCATATTAATCGTACTATTAACTCAACCTGTACCAGTAATATGGGTCCGTTTCACACACAAGTGCCTACGATATTGGCTACATGAAAGAAGGCAGTTTTAGTATGGACTTGGATGGCGGCCATTTTGTACTGTTTGTGTTCATGTCATTCACTCCACGTTTACCGTTACTGTGGTCTTCATTCGCAGGGTCACTTATGTTTTAGTACAATTGGATAGCAATCATTATCACATCGGGTTTTCGTTCATCCCATAAAATGCCTATTATATACAGGATATTCCATTGTACAGTTTGAATAGCGGGAAATAATACACGAGTGTGCGTCGGCTTCCGCGTATGTAAAGAGTGAGCGTAGCGAACGAGTTGCTTGCACGGAAGCTGACGGACATGAATGCATTATTTCCGCTATTCAAACATGTACGATGGAATATCCTATTTATTACACTGCACGGCGGATATATATGCATATTTTTGAGATTGTAAGCGAAATAATTGTGCTGTGCGTATGAATAGTTACACATTGACGTATTTCCCGCGTTTTAACGTCACGTTGTGTGACATCAAGCGTGACGTGACGTCATGTAATCATTTTGATATCCAAATTACGCAACTGTTTCTATGAACTACATAATTATTTGAGTGCATGTTTGTAATGTTTTTAATCACATTAACATTAGTCGAGACTCTCTCCAATTTTTCAAATAACTTTATTTTGACTGTAATAAAAGAGGGTGCAATTACGGGTGTTCTCTTCACGGTGTATTATTTGTAAGGAGTTGATTACGGGTTTTCTCTCACACACAACGAAACCCTAGCTACAATAGAGAGGTGTATGATCGCGTGGTACTAACAACAACAACAAGTACTGAAACTTACAGAATCCATCCGATTGAAAGTACTTATTCTTTTATATTGTCCTTATTACGTAACGTATTTTGATGAAATATGGCGCATCAAACGTGTCTTGTTAAGCTGCATTTGTATTTTCGCCCAAACTTCTGTCGTTTGTGCGAAGAATCGATTTCCTTGTCTCCTTTGCAAAAACAACATAAGTCTGTGCCAAACTCACTGGACCACAAAATGCATCTCATGAAGACACGTTTGCTGCGCCATATTTCATCAAAATCCGTTGCATATTAAGGAAAATATCAAATAATACTTACTTTGGAGTGGGCGACGTTGTTGTTGTTGTAACCACGTGACCATGCACCTTGAATAATTCGCCTCCGATATGTTATGGAGCTGGGTAGAAATTTAGTTTCTAAGCGAAAACCCATGCAAATAACTCGCAATAGTGTAATACTATAGGAATGAATGGCCTTTTAATGGAATTTATCGGGGTATAAACTTGGAAAAGTCGCGGGAATACTGGACGAAGGCCGGAAGGCCTCGTTCAGTATTCCCGTGACTTTTCCAAGTTTATATCCCCGATAAATTCAACAAAAAGGCCATTCATTCCTTATAATTCCAGCATTTGAAATAAATTCATCAAGAAAATGTGTTTATTTTCCGTTTTCTTAAGAATTATTTTAACTGCGCCTGACGGTTACGGAAAGTAGTTCTGCATGGAGTTTACTGGGATATAAATTTTGGACGGAGACTTGCAACGGACCAATTAAATGTTAGGGAATTGTGTAAATATTTTTGTGCTGGAATTATTGCCAAATATCCGTCTACCTTTACAGATGGTGACGAATGCCCGGACTTCTGTATTGGGATACCGTGTGTAAATACCGTGGGGTCCTACTATTGCTACTGTCTAGAGGGTTTCGATTTGATCGGAGGAAACACGTGTGTAGGTAAGGCCATGCCATGCATTTTCTCTGTTAAAGGTACATACCCACTCAGTGGGCACACAATGTTCTTTATAGGATAGTCCACCAGTTCTAATAAATACGAGTGCCCGCTATACAGATATATTCATTTAGTAATATTTAGTTTACTCGCGGTGGTATCAGGCTATTTTCATATGCAAATGAGGCACGATATTTTTTAATTAGTTATATTAATTAAATGCGTCACCTGAAAAAAATAAAGTATATCAACAAATAAATACAGAGAATATATAGTAATGTCCGTTAACATTTTAAGGAAACACGGTTATCGCCCCTGATATCACTGTGAAAATTTACGTCCGATATAAAATGTATAATACTGCCAATCAATACGTGGGGTAATGGTGATTGAATGTTTATTTTGCTAGAAAATGTCTCAGATGATGTCTTTGATATACTCAAAATTTGGAGATACTAAGGAGATACTATATCCTAATTATGAGATATTAAGTCCTAATTAGGAGATAATAAGTCCTAATTAGGAGATAGTACGTCCGAATTAGGAGATACTAACTCCTAATTGGGAGATACTGTTTCCTAATTAGGAGATAAAAACTATGTTAGCATTGGCACCAGATAAAGATGATGTAATGTGATTATGCATACTTCTCACAGTGATAGGAACCACATATACTTGCTTATTGTCATTTCTAGAGGGTACGGACGAATGCGCGCCGACCAACCCGTGCTATAATGGCGGGCTATGCGTGGACGGGGTTAATTCATTCACCTGCGACTGTACTGGGACGGGATATGATGGATCACTCTGCCTAAACAGTACGTTACAGTTTCCTTATTATGTTGTCAATATGATAATATTATCATTACCAATAGTACGATATAGTGGTAATAATATTAATATTAATAATAATAAACTTGGAAAAGTCGCGGGAATATTGGACGAAGCCTTCCGGCTTCGTCCAGTATTCCCGCGACTTTTCCAAGTTTATACCCCGATAAATTCCACAAAAAGGCCATTCATTCCTATCATAACCAATAGGATAAAAATAAACAATTGGCGATAAAAAATTACAATTTTCGAAAAAAAAAAAAAATGTAATTTTTTATCGCCAATTGTTTATTTTTATCGCCAATTGCGAAAGTGGCTTTTCCAAATTTATACCCCGATAAATTCCACAATATTCCAGTATTCCCGCGACTTTTCCAAAATAATAAGCCATCATTATCACTACTGTCTGTTCCACGTTTTTCTGCCGTCGAAGTTTTGACTATTAAACACATTAAATCTAAACAATATTTAAAATTAAGTACTTTTTCATCAATAACACAATTTTTTTGTTTGATGAAATTCCATCAAATATTGATTTTATTGGGAAAAAACGATTTTCCCGGGAATTTAACATGGGAAGTCAATTTCCAAAAAAGTTTTTTTGGGGAGGGTGACTTTTTTGTTATGGATGAAAAAGTACTTACTTTTAAATATTTTTTAGATTTAATGTGTTTAATGGCCAAAAGTTCGTCGGCAGCAAAACTTGGAACAGACAGTAAGCTAATACCATCGCTGGCAGCCTTTATAATAAAAACAAAAAAAACACAACAGATTTGCCTTACAAACAAGGTGAACATACATTTAACTCCTCAGTGACCTTGACTTTGGGCGGTCGGGCGTGGGTCGTATGTAAAACAATGCACCATCCCTAGACTAACATTGTGGCCAAATGTTACACTGTATTATCAAAATCGGTGAAGCGGTTCGTGAGTTATTGAACAATGAAAGATGTTGCTAACATACGCACATCGTACGCGGACTAACGCTATATCTCCCTCTTGCCTATCGGCGAGGGGATAATAATGCCGTGAGCTGACAGTTGACTGTCAAATAAAGTATATCCTGTAAGCAACATATACATGTGGTGGTGACTGGAGAAACGGAGCCTAGGGGTGAAAAAACCGTTTTGCGACCAGTGCAGATCCGCGCAGTCTGATCAGGATATGCACTGTTCACCGGTCCATCAATGAAACACCCGTCATGTTTTCTAACAATGACTATAGATTGTTAACCGACGCCATGAGGATGCTATTTGATCTGGCTATGCACTGGTTTAAAATCAGATAAGCCCAATTGCTCCAGTCGCAGCTATATATATAGACTTGTCGCTATTCTATATATAGACTTGTCGCTATTCTATATATTACATGCTTTACTTCCAAATTACTGAGGAATAAAGCGAAAACAATAACGATCTTTTCATGTGTATGAATTGCATCGTCTCGATTATTCGCATACGCTTATGGAGCATACGCGACGCTCCGTGTTGAACCGCCAATCACATACTAGTATAATGATTCTAAATCAATGTTAGTGGCGGAGCTTCGTGACTGGGCTGGGTAAACAATAAGTAACCTATAGTTCACATATTGAACTTTTGATAAACTGATTTCTTGCTCGCTAGGGCTCGCTCGAAATTAATTTATTAAAAGTTCCATATGTGAGCTATAACTATTACGTATAATGTCATAAATAGAGAATAGTAGGTTAGTGCCGTGAATGGGAACAAATATCTGGCAAGGCTCAGGAAACGGGATGGGCGAGGCTATGCCGAGCATATCCCGTTTCCGTGCCGCGCCAGATATTGTTTCCCATTCACGGCACTAACCTACTATTCTATTTATCCCGTCAACACCTACAAATGGCTGTAAAATGCAAAAATAGTATTGACTGGATATCAAAAATGTTTCACGGCACTGTGTTTCACGGCACATACAATGTACGCACTGTGTTGACGGGGTAATATAGTCACTGTTCTCATGGACTCTTGCCCCTAAGCACATAAATTCATAGTGTGTGTTATATTCTGATTAATTACTGAAAATGTATACATCAACATAAAGTTCAAACACTTTACTATGAGTGCACATAAGGAATTTGGCAAAATTGTTGTTTATGCAAGTCTTAGAGTCCCTAGAAATAACCCACCCAAGTCACCTAATTGATCTTGAAACTTCTCATCAGGTTCTTGCCCTACAACTTTTTGCACATTTGAGTGACATTCCTTGATCACTCATACAATAAAGAAGTGTTGCTGTCTAGATGCATCAAATTTAAATATGGTGAAGTCCAGATTCACCTAGAAATCAACATGTATCACATTGTATGCAAAATTTGCGAACAGACCCTCTTCAGATTAATGAAACATGTAGAAAAATCACAAAATAGGTGGTAAATCACAATTGTATGTAACTGTAACTTAGAAAACCGTGGGAAACAATTTAAAATATATTTTTTATATAATTTTCAATTAACACTATTCTCCGAATATGCTTATTGACTTGTTTTCTAGGGGCACGAATCCATGAGAATATGGGGCTACATTACAGCATCATTACATGTTGTATGATATACACGAAATGAATATGCAAATGCTATTTGAAAATCATGCACATGTCTACAACTATTTAAACGGTCACAGTACGTAACTCACTATGGGGAGAAGATGTTTATTCGTGCCCTGCTAGCTCAGTCGGTTAGCGCGATGGTACGGTAAACCAGATCACCGGGCCGGAGCACATGTTTTCTCGCCCTGTGACAAAACCAAGTCCATGAAAACATACAGATAGCTGATTTCTCTGCGTAAGAGTCTCAAATATAGACAACAACTGCTTAAATTTAGTTATGAACGCATTCTGGTCAAAGAAACCAAAAGTCACAGATCAGATGTAAATGCGCACCAGGGGCCCGTTTCACTAAGCTTCGTACGACTAAGACGTTCGTAAGTGAAAATTTAGGATCGTCTGGAAATTTAAATTGATGGATTTACGTTTATTGAGCATAGGCTGCATACGCAGCCTATGCTCAATAAATGTAAATCCAATAATTGTTTACCATATATCATATTGACTTTGTAGACTCACAATAACTTAATAGTATTATGTATTATAGTATTTCAGTCATTCTCATTGGCCGAAACACGGCCACGTGATTATCTGCAAATTGAATGTTGACCTCTGACCGTTTTTTTACACGAATAAGCACTCTCGGAGTGAGTAAGTATTATTTGAGGTTTTCCTTAATATGCAACGGATTTTGATGAAATATGGTGCAGCAAACGCGTCTTCATGACATGCATTTGGTGGTCTCGGGACTTCGGCACATACTTACGCCGTTTTTGCGAGGAATCGAATTTCGTGTCAGTAAACACGGAAATCGATTCTTTAGGCCAAAAGTACCGAGACCACCAAATGTAGCTTCACAAGACGCTTTTGATGCGCCATATTCAATCAAAATCCGTTACATAATAAGGACAATATAACAGAATGCGTACTTTTAATCGGAGGCACTTCGGGAAGTTTCAGTAATTGTTGTTGGCGTTGAAACCACGTGATCATGCACCTTAGGATGAACTATAAACATGTATTACTTGTATTTGTATTGTAGACATAAATGAGTGCGACACCACACCGTGTCTACACGGCGGCATCTGCGTGGACGCCATCAACAACTACACGTGCTACTGCTTCGAAAATGGATACACCGGGTCTAACTGCCAAGATGGTGAGCTCACATATGGAAGACTCGGACCAAAACGGTGCCTGTCAAAAAAAGTCTCATTACACCACCCACCAGTGGCATATTTCACGAACATTGCAAAGTATACTTATCTAGCAAAGTATACTTTGAAGGAGAAATTTTCAATTTAAAGATAAATTGATTAATTTTTATTATACTGAATGTATTACATTAACACAGCCATCAAATCTGCATTTGGTGGTCTCGGTACTTTGGCCCAAACTTCTGTCGTTTTTGCGAAGAATCGATTTCCGTGTCTACTGACACGGAAATCGATTCTTCGCAAAAACGACATAAGCATGTGCCGAATTCCCGAAACCAACAAATGCAGCTCATGAAGACGCGTTTGCTGCGCAATATTTATCAAAATTAAGGAAACTATCTAATAATACTTAATTTGGAGTGGGCGCGCTTTCAACACTTTCAGCCCTTCTTGTTGTTTTTCTAACCACGTGATCATGCACATTGACTTTTGTTTTCTTTGTTACGTCATTTCCAAATTATTAATCACGTCTTGGCTTAGAAAGTAGTGTTAGTTACATGTATTATGATTATAGAGAATACCAGACTGGTGTCTTTTAATATCAAGTTTATCAGGCAAGGCTAGGAAACGCGTAGGAATTCCGAGGCTTGCAGTTTTATGCTCGAAAATGACCACAGATGACGTCGTTATCTATGGACAGAACGCGGACTTGTTTACGTTGCGTCCTTACACTGACGTCATTCGGTAACGTCACGTGATGTCAACCGACCAATGGAACTTTGTTGTAACCCGGATGTTTATATCAGGGCAATGCCTGATACAACAATATGTTATCTGTCAGTACGTATTCGGTCAATGCAGGGCAGGTTACCCGATACACTGGTATATTGTGTGTTTCTAGAGATTGACGAGTGTGTCCCAAGCCCGTGTCTACACGCTGGAGTCTGCACCGACGCCGTCAACGCGTACACATGTGACTGCACCGGAACGGGCTACACCGGGTCTATGTGCGAAGAAGGTACAGTGAAACGTCACTAAACCGGACAACAAGAAACAGTTTTGATCATAATTTTGATTCGATTCGATTCGGCTTATATTTAAGAACCCGTGGGCCCCTGATCATCCAATGATTCATGCATACTTGCTTCGTAAATATATCCATAACATACACGTGAACATTTTCGTCTTACTATATCCCTCACAATGCATGGAGTTGCCATGGCGGCCATCTTAGTGTGTACAAGCCATCGGCCAGTTTTACCCCTTACTGCGTTTGGCACATACCACTAATAATATGACAAACACGTGAATACAGTTTGGTGCAACATGATGGGGATACATCAGACAACAGCGTGCTTTGCCTTGTTTTCATAATTTAGTTTACACAGTCTGATATATGAAGGATTTGTTGACCCTTTGTTAAAATGTTTGATAATTCGGCAAAGACTGTGTAACAGTAATAACAATACACAGTGCTGTAGATATATACCGGTATTACCATATATACTGTATCGATTCCAGTGACATGTAAACAGTTATCTGGGTGTATTGTTACTACTGTCTACTTGCCTGCTATGCGAGTAAATATGGCTTTTACCTGTGTCAGATGTACTTCTAATAATAGACGGTGCATCAGTTTGACATTCTACACATGGAGAAAGTGTTCATTGTATATTTTGTGAGTGATGGTAGAAAAGCTCAGATATCTAGCGTTTTGTGTAGTCTCCTGAAATAATATTTATAGGACGTTGTCATTCTATATATCTGGGACCTATTTCACCAAATGTTATTAGACTTGCTGCCATATTATTGGCTGTACGTGTCAAACGCTCCAAGTGGTGACACTGTCTAATAGCATGTATAAACAGGGTCAGATATACTATATATAGATATTCAGTCACATGCATGATTCTACTACATTTGAAACGAGTGGGAATTGGCTCGAACACCTTACATACCCGGTAATATTAATAAACATAATGTTGATGGGTATCTTGGTCATTTATCTCGTGATCGCATAGCGCACACCTATGGCTCAGGATAATAAAATGCCTGATTTACAGTGAAACCTCGTTAAACCGGACACCCTGGGGGACCTCCCAGGGTGTCCGGTTTAACGAGGTTTCACTGTCTAGATGGACAACAAAGCCCGAATGTTCAAAGATCGCAGCGGGACGAGCGAGTCCAAGTTTAAGGAAATATACTATACAACGACACGCGTGGCGTTAACCGTTAATTTAGCCAGTCGTTCAAAATCAAAATATTTCTTTTCTTATTCAAACTATAAATACATTTCGTGCGTAAAAGAAAAAGATAAAGGCTTTAGAGCCAGTTTTTAGCAATTATTTTCTACACAGGATCTGCACTGTTTGCAAACACCCACACCTCCAAAGCGTCTATAGAGTTTAAAGTGTTACAGTCAGGGTCCCATATGTTAGGCACAAACTGTTCTTTACAGAAATTAAATAAGTATATACTTATGTAAATATCCCACTAGTTTTAAAAAATATGAATCCCCGCTATACATATATAATCACTAATTAGTAATATTTAATTTACACATAGAGACGCGCGGATCTATCAGGCTATTTTGATATGCAAATGAGGCACACCATTTTAAAATTAGTTATATCAACTAGATGCGTCACCTGAATACATATTAGTATCGACATTTTATAAAGTATGCTAATTGCATATACACAAATAAATAGAGAATACACATTTTTTTCCTTTAACATTTTAAGGAATCACGGTTATCGCCCTTGATATCAAAGTTGTAATTCCAGTTGATTTAAAGGAGTCCAGGTTTAATACCCTCCTTTTTAGCTCGCCTGCACGAAGTGCAGAAGAGCTTATGGCATACTCCCGTCGGCGTCGGCGTCGGCGTCGGCGTCGGCGTCGGCGTCGACGTCGACGTCGACGTCGGCGTCGTCCACAAACTTAATGTTGGGTAAATGTCTTATAACTTCTGTTTCCTTTCATGGAACACCTTGTTATTTCATACATGCATTCCTCAGATGACCCTCTATCATGCTGTAGCAAATCCATGACCCACCACCCAACCCTTACCCCAAGGTCAAGGTCACAAACTTGGCACATTCATAAACTTAACGTTGGGTAAATGTCTTATAACTTCTGTTTCCTTTCATGGAACACCTTGTTATTTCATACATGCTTTCCTCAGATGACCCTCTATCATGCTGTAGCAAATCCGTGACCCACCACCCAGCCCTTACCCCAAGGTCAAGGTCACAAACTTAGTACATTCATAAACCTAACGTTGGGGTAAATGTCTGTTTCCTTTCATGGAACGCCTTGCTATTTCATACATTCCTCAGATGACCCTCTGTCATGCTGTAGCAAATCCACAACCCACCACCTAATCCATGATCAACCCCCACCCCTTTCCCCAATGTCACGGTCACAAACTTAGCACATTCATAAACTTAACGTTGGGGTAAATGTCTTATAACATCTGTTTCCTTTCATGGAACGCCTTGATATTTCATACATGCATTCATCTGATGATACTTTATCGTGCTATAGCAATTCCATGACCCACCGCCCACCCCTTACCCCAAGGTCAAGGTCACAAACTTGACACATTCATAAACTTAACGTTGGGGTAAATGTCTGATAACAACTGTTTCCTTTGATAGAACGCCTTGATATTTCATACATACATTCCTCAGATGACCCTCTATCATGCTGTAGCAAATCCACAACCCACCACCTAACCCTTACCCCAAGGTCAAGGTCACACACGTAGCATGTTCATAAACTTTACATTGGGGTAAATGTTGTGTAACGTCCGTTTCTTTACACTTTGAACGCTTTGATATTTTCATACATGCATTCATCTGATGATCCTCTATTGTGCTACAGCAAATCCATGACCCACCCCACCCCTTTCCCCAAGATCAACATCATAAACGTAACGTTGGAGTAAATGTCTTTTTATAACTTCTGTTTCTTTACAGGGAACACCTTACTATTTCATACATGCATTCATCTGATGATTCTCTATTGTGCTACAGCAAATCCATAACCCACCCCCACCACCCCTTTCGCCAAGGCCAAGGTCACAAACTTAGTACATTTATACATGCATTCCTCATGTGAATAGCTATCATGCTATAGAAAATCACCAACTTAGTGTGTTCATAAACTTAACGCTGGGTTAAATTTTGTTTTCCTTCTCTTTTCAAGGAGCGCATTGATATTTCATACATGCATTCATCTTAATATGCTATATCATGCTATATCAAATCCATGACCCACCTTCCACCACTGACCTCAATGTCACGGTCCACCGCACACCCCTTATCCCAAGGTCAAGTTATATAATATTCATGTTTTTTATACAGCTGTGACAAGTTTGAATGAAGGCTGCCAACAGGCGAACTTCGTTGTCTTCTGACAACTCTTGTTAAACGAGCGCTCGCAAATAATTATACAACTAACATCCAAATTTAAGGTCTTACGGCTTTTATGCAAATGAGCGGTCGGTTGTGGCACATATTTTGCGGGTTGAACTTACAACTTAGCTTGATCACCTTTATGTGTGATAAATGTATGTTATTGCAAATGTTTCCGTAGTCTAAGGGAGCGACGATCAACCGCCATACACGATTATTCGCGACTCGTAACTCCATGGCTCGTTGTTGTTGTTGCTGCTGCTGTTGTGAAATTCCCGCACTTATTTTCGCTAAACGCTTTCCACTCTAGATTACATATTAGTCTATGTGTCATCCACACACACATACTGTGAGTAATTTCAGGACGTTCAGTCCTTTGATTTCAGATATTGACGACTGTGCCACCAACCCCTGTTTACACGGAGGCGTCTGTGTCGATCAAGTGAACGGGTTCATCTGTCTCTGTGAGGGGACAGGATTTGATGGTCTAACATGTGAATCAGGTAAGATATAGATAAATACCAGGCTACTGTCTTTCGATATCAAGTTTATCAAGCAAGGCTAGGAAACGCGTAGGAATTCCGAGGCTTGCCGAGGAATTCCTACCGTTTCCGAGCCGAGCCTGATAAACTTGATATAGAAAGACAGTGGCCTGGTATTATATTTATCAGGTAACGTTTTAAAAAGACCAAAGATGACGTCGTTATATATGGATAGAACGCGGACTTGTTTACGTTGCGTCATTACACTCCCGTCATTCGGTAACGTCACGTGACGTCATCCGACCTATGGAACGTCAATATTCACTTCATTGTAACCCGGATGTTTGTATCAGGTCAATGCCTGATCAACAATATGTTATCAGGGCGTACGTATTCGGCTAATACAGGTCAGGTTACCTGATAAAACGTTTTATCCCTCAGTGTTCGGGAAACGTTAACTGTCGTTGTTATTTTATTTTCTGTCTTCTTTCTCTATAAAAATATGGTTTGACATCACTTTAGAATCATTTGCAATGGAAATGATTCTAAATTGTTGTCAAACCTTGTTTTTGATGAGAAACAATGGGAACCAAAAAATAAACAGCATACGACAAAATTTAATTCAGCATTGTAAGGGTTAAATTGTCAAATTGCCTATGTTATTCACAGGTTGAAGTAACGGACCGAAGTCTATAAACACATTAAATATACCTGAAAGCATCAATAAGTGAAAAAAATAGGCTAAACATATTTGTTTACTCCCTACTATACACGGTAACGGTTACGGTGTGTAGGAGGGAGTAAAGAAAGTTTTTAGCATATGTTTTTTTCTCTCGAGTATTAATGCTTTCAAGAATATTTAATGTATTTATAGACCTCGGTACGTTACTTCAACCTGTGATGTTATTTTAATCCGTCCACACAGTGCGTATGTGCCGTGAAACACGGTGCCGTGAAACATTTTTGATATCCTGTCAATACGACCTAATCACTGCGTATGAATATGTGCGGTTGCTGGGGTTATTTTTATTGCATTTTAAAGCCATTTGTAGGTGTTGACGTGATACATAGAATGGTAGGTTAGTGCCGTGAATGGGAAAAAACATATATGGCGCGGCACGGAAACGGGATGTGCTAGGCAGAGCCTCGCCCATCCCGTTTCCTAAGCCTTGCCAGATATGTTTTCCCATTCACGCCATAGGTATTCGGCGTTTTTCGGCTTTCATCGGTTTAACTCTATATATATGAACAAGGCTTCTAAATTTGGTCGGGCACGACCTCGTATCATAACTAAATAACATGTTTAAAATTGTAATTGTCTATGCATTCTATGTATTTCTGCAGGATAACGATAATTTTCAAATGATCGTATGAACTTGCCACAACAATATTGACGTTAGAGCATTTAACACATTACTTCATTTGTTATGATACGAGGTTGTGTCGGACCTAGGATAAGCAGCCGTACTTCGATATTTTGTTTGCATAATTATGTTCTAACTATGCTGTTTTAGCAAGATAACAATAATTCTCAAACGACCATGTGCACTTTCTGGCATAATATTCACATTAGCGTTAATACAATCGCGGAAATTGTTATGATACGAGGTCGTGTCCAACCAAAGTTAGAAGCCTTGTTCATATATACAATGTATAGAGTTATGCCGATGAAAGCCGAAACACGCCGAATGCCTGTCATTCACGACACTAACCTATTATTCTCTATATGTTACACTTAGAAAGCGCAAAGACAACGGCATCTCCACTATTCTGCATTGATTTACAATTGCTGCTTTACATATTCGTGAATTTATTTTATTTTACATGTAAACACATGATCTCTCTTAATTATACTGAGAATGGCAATTGTGCAACACCTATAATATGTAAATATTTTGTATGATAATATATTTATATTTACAGTGAAACCTCTAAACCGAACACCCTGGGAGGTCCCCAGGGTGTCCGGTTTAGAGAGTTTTTACTGAAATATAACTATTCTGAGACATGTGTGTGCTATGCGATCATGAACACGCAATGCCACCTGAGATAAATGACCAAGAAACCTATACATATAAGATCACTGATGTTTTCTTGGTGTCCGGTTAAGAGAAGTTCCACGATAACGTTAACCCTTACAAATTTTGAATCGAATTGTTCCTTTGTTCCATTTTTCTCATGAAAAACATGTTTTGACAGCACTTTATAATCATTTCCAATGGAAATGATTCTAAAGTGCTGTCAAACCATGTTTTTATTGAGAAAAAAGGCAAAATATTAAGCAACAGCAGACGACACTTTTCGTTTCCAGCATTCTAAAGCTTAAGAACTAATCAAAATCTATAAATACTTAAACAAGGTCGCACGTCACTGAAAACATAACGCAGCAGCTGTACGTAATCATGTCATCTTGTCATTTATAATGACTACTGACTATATAACGTTTTGCTGCCGACGAACATTTGGCTATTAAACACATTAAATCTAAAATCGTTTTCATCAATAACAAATTCCCCCCAATTTTTTTTAAAAAGAAAATGATGTAATGCCATGAAATATTGATTTTATTGCGAATTTTTTCCTATAGGAATTTAACAAATATATTTGTTTTTAATAATTTTTAATTTGTGGACAGATTTTCAAAATCTAACTTTAGTTTTCTTAGTTACATAATTTCCATGTTATCTCACCAGGTTTCGGAGTCAATAACCATTTTTTTTCGTTTTTCGATCCTTCGACTCTTCACATCCTTTTTGCTCCTTTTTACCGTACATTTAAATAGTTTTTAGATTTAACCTTTTGAACCCGAAAGCCCGCTATAGCGGTTTATGCAAACAGTGCAGATCCAGATAAGCCGGCTCGTAACGAGCCGTCTCATCAGGATCTGCACTTTTTGCAAGTAATTTTCATATTTCTTAGAACAAAAACACCTCCTTTTCATAAATGGACGAATCTGAAAATCATTTTGTGACCATTTTATTGGTCGGAACATTAGCATACCACAGTCCATTCCAGTTCCTTAGGGTTGAAAGGGTTAATGTGTGTAATAGTCAAAGGTTCGTCGGCAGCTTCCTGTGGAACAAACAGTAGTTAGAAGATCATTAGCAGAAAATACGAGTAATTATACAAATAATTTATAGAGAAGCGCAATGCCATATACTTTGGAACATGGATTTGTAAATCAATGTACAAATCGATATTGTCAGAGAAAAGTACACATTCTTGCACTGAGTAAATGACGTTGAAAATTGAGAAAGAAATCTGAGCTTTAACAATGAGGATTGCGTTGTCCAGAAACAATATTCATGTATTACAGCGACAATTTATTAAATGTTCCCAAGGAAAACGAAGTGAACACGATTGCTTTGTACAACTATAGTATTTAAGGTACATTCCCACTCTGTGGGCACAAACTGTTCTTTATAGGAATTAAATAAGTATATAATTGTGTCACTATTCCACCAGTTCTAAAAATTACGAGTGCCAGCTATACAGATATAATCATTTAATAATATATATTTTACTGATAATGACTCGTGGTGGTATCAGGCTATTTTCATATGCAAATGAGGCAAGATAGTTTTTAATTATTTATTCTAGTTAAATGCGCCACCTGAACATATAATATTTTCAACAGATTATAAAGTATGATCACTGCACATCAACAAATAAATACAGAGAATAAATAGTAATGTCCGTTAACATTTTAAGGAAACACGGTTATCGCCCCTGATATCAGTGTGAAAATTGACGTCTGATATAAAATGTATAATAATGCCAATCAATACGTGGGGTAATTGTGAAATTATGTTTATTTTGCCAGACAATGTCTCAGATTATGTCTCTGATATACAGAATATTTTGTGCCTACTGGGTGGGCATGCACCTTTAAGACATGATGTCACTGTGATCAGTATAGCCTCTGACATAGAGAATAGTAGGTTAGTGCCGTGAATGGGAACACATATCTGCAAGACTCAGGAAACGGGATGGGCGAGGCTCTGCCGAGCACATCCCGTTTCCGTGCCGCGCCAGATATTTTTTTCCCCATTCACGACATTAACCTATTATTCTATTTATCCCGTCAACACCTACAAATGGCTTTAAAATGTAAAATAAACAACACCAGCCACCGCACATATGCATACGCAGTGGTTAGGTCGTATTGACAGGATATCAAAAATGTTTCATAGCACCGTGTTTCACGGCACATACACACTGCGTTGACGGGATAAATGTGTACACGTGACGTCGTGTACCAGCTATATTTTATCGATTCCAGATGTGGATGACTGCACTCCAAATCCGTGCCTACATGATGGGGTATGCACGGACTACGCCGGGTACTATTCGTGCAACTGTTCTGGAACCCCGTACGGCGGCAGCGCCTGCGAAGACTGTAATATTATGTTGATTAATTCACGGGCGATTGAACTTCCCGCCCACATACCCCCATTAGATAAATACATCTGCCATGATATGGTCCGTCTATACTACCAAGGTGCATGATCACGTCGTTTCAACAACAACAACAATTACAGCATCAAACGCCTCTTGTAAAGCTGCGTTTGGTGGTCTCTGTACTTGGACCCAAACTTATGTCGTTTTTGCGAAAAATCGATTTCCGTGTTTACTGTCAATACTGACACGGAAATCGATTCTTCGTAGCAATGACATAAGTATGTGCCGAAGTCCCGAGACCACCAAATGCAGGTCACGAAGACGCGTTTGCTGCGCCATATTTCATCAAAATCCGTTGCATAATAAGGAAAATATCAAATAATATTTACTTTGGAGTGGGCGCGCTTTCAGCACTTTCAACACTTTCAGCACTTTCAGACATTGTTGTTGTTGTGGTAACTACGTGATCATGCACCTTGACTACGTATGTTATAATACATTGATAATAGATAGTATTGAGTTGGGGGGGGGGGGGGTGTTGGTGGAGATGGGAGAGTTCAATTGCCTGTGCTTAATTAAGGAATAAAACCATGGGTTTTTCATGTTGCAGTAAACTCATAGTTTTATTGCTTGTATTTACATTGCATATGCTGATACTCCACCCCTGTGCTAATCTTGTCACTTTCTTTAAAACAAAAACCTTGAATATTGTGCTTGAAGCAAACAGCTTGATTGACTGAGCCTGAGCTGTCACCCCCATTGATTATTCCAGTAATCATATTACCACACATTTGGCTATTTTCTGCTACTTTCCTTTGTAGTATGGATGTTATGGGACGTATTTTACCTGCGCTCATCATGCTCTGCATACTCATTTAAAATACAGGTTTAATTAGGGTTAAGAAAAATTCAATCTGCAAGATTATGTTGATCAACCAGGGTGTGGTAATTGACATGCGCAATGCATCTGACATCTGGCGACTTGAACGAAATCAGAGATGAGAAACTCATACAAAAATATAATTAAAAAATCAAATCGAATGGCGTGTCTCTTTATCTATTGTAGTCGTGTGTAGTGGTGTGCGACGCCAATATGGTGTTTACCAGCGGCTCCACTAGCTGCGAATGGCGTGTCTCATATCTATTGTAGTCGTGTGCGACGCCAATATGGTGCTTACCTGCGGCTCCACCAGCCGCGAATGACGTGTCTCATATATATATTGTAGTCGTGTGCGACGCCAATATGGTGTTTACCAGCGGCTCCACTAGCTGCGAATGGCGTGTCTCATATATATACATGTATTGTAGTCGTGTGCGACGCCAATATGGTGTTTACCAGCGGCTCCACTAGCTGCGAATGGCGTGTCTCATATATATATTGTAGTCGTGTGCGACGCCAATATGGTGTTTACCAGCGGCTCCACTAGCTGCGAGGACAACTGTTGGACCCTGGTGTCAAGCTTCACCTCCTGCACTGCGAAGACGTCATGGAGTTGTTATTGCGCCAATGGTGAGATATAACAGGAGGGCCGATCAAATAGTAACTTAACATGTGTCAGAATTTCTAGATCTGGGGCCCGTTTCACTAAACGTTGTACGACTAAAATGTTCGTAAGTGTAAAATGAAATTAGTCTGTAAATTTCACATTGACAATGTTTTCTTGTAAACAATTATTGGATTTACATTTATTGAGCATAGGCTTCATATGCAGCCCGTGCTCAATAAATGTAAATCCATCAATTGAAATTTCCAGACGAATCCTAAATTTGCACTTACGAACATTTTAGTCGTACGAAGTTTAGTGAAACGGGCTCATGTTCGGAACGCATTGATATTTATGTCAGAATTTCAAAGGTTGGTCGATACGTATAATTGCAATTTGTGTCAGAATTTCAAACGTTGTGTCAACAAATATTACAATATTCAATTTGCATCAAGCATTAGACATGCTGTTCACCATGTATTGAAATTTGTGTCAGCAGATCTAGATCAGTTTGGCACGCACTACCATTTGTGTTAACACTTCAATAGATTTCCGAAATGTTGTATACCTTTCGAAAAGCTATTGAAGTGTTAACACAAGTGCGGTCAGTATTTCAAATGTTGCTCCTGTGTCCGTGTCAGAATTTCAAAGCTGGCCGACCGGTATTGTAATTTGTGTCAGCATTTCTAGATCTGTTCGGCACGTATTTAAATTTGTGTCAGCATTTAGTTTAAACAATATTTTATTTCATATATAGCAGGTTACATATACACAAGACAAGTGATACTAGGATTAGAAAACAAGCTTTATAAAAGCTTATGTGAATTCTTCTCCTTTACAGTTTATGGACCGCCGGCTGAGATACAGGACCTTACATCAATTGAGTTAATTGGCAATAATTGGAGACATACTTTGTTTGTTGTACCTCACAAAGTATGATTTGCATGTACTCGCCTTGCTGGTGTGATTATTGATACAACATTAACTGAAAGACGAACAGTGTAGGCCCTGAACAGACTGCTCGGATGAGCAAGCTGATATGGGTCCACGCTGGTCGCATATATCGCAAGGTCCCTGTTCTCAGCCGGATGCCCATATTACAAGATAGTTATTGAACAATGGCATGAAATAGTTTAATATTGTTTTACCTTTTGAACACTGAAAATGAAAATGGAGCATACACGTGATAAATATGGTTCTACAATAACACAACTTGTCAGCATTTCAAAAACTGTGTTCGACATGCATTGCAATTTGTGCCAGAATTTCTATATCTGTTCGGCAAGTATTGCAATTTGGTCAGCATATCAAACGTTGCTCATAACGTATTACACATTGTGTTAGAATTTCAAAAGGTTGTCGATAGGTATATAAATTTGCGTCAGCATTTTGAAAGCTGTTCGGCGTGTATTGCAATTTGTATCAGCATTGCAAAAGCTGTTGCGTAACGTATTGTAATTTGGTCAGCATTTCTAGATATAATCAGCACGTATGTCAATTTGTGTCAGCATTTCAAAAGCTGATCGACACGTATTGCAATTTGTGTCCGCATTTCTTGATCTGTTCGGCACGGATTTCAATTTGTGTCAGCATTTCCAGATCTCTTCGACACGCATTGCAATTTTATCAGTATTTTCAAACGTTGGTCCTAACATACGATGTTTCCAAAAATAATGTCATTGGCTGTTGTATAACCAAACTGAAAGTATTTGCGATTATTTCATCTTAAGAGTCCCTTCAAAATACTCCCCCTTGGACCAAAAATCAGAATTTTTCAATGTAAAATTAGTTTCTGTGAGTACTTACCTGTTATATGTTGCTCTTTGTTGCTATATAGCTTCTATTGGGGCTACCTATTCCGAATACAATTTATTGACCCGCACTTACACCTGTCCCATCCCATATCGACCGCTCATGCGCGCACGGGAGACTTCCTCTTTGCGATAGAACAAATCTCTCACCTTGCGGGGTGGGAGGCGGGTGTTAAATACATATAACAGGTAAGTACTCACAGAAACTAATTTTACATTGAAAAAATCTGATTTCTGTATCATACTTCCCTGTTATATGTTGCTAGAATTTGTCTCCAAGGCGGGAAGGTAAGGTGATACAGAAACCAGAAAAATAAATTAATTCGCTCTGTGAATACTTAACCTAGGATCAATAAATTGACTCACCAAACAACTTGTAGACTAGACCCGGGCACCGTCTGAGCAGCGCGCCCCACCCCCCCCTATTCCTGCTCCCAGAAGATAACTGATCCGCCAGCTAAGTCTTCTGGTCTGCTTGAGTACTGTCCCCAGTCGCAGTTTCACCCGCACTGAATGTGACTAACTCATATCATGTTAGCGTCATGTCATGCACACTGTTGTGCCTCACATCTAAGACTCACAGTATCTACACTGACCCTTGGTCATGCCCACAAGTCTCTTAAAGTTCTAACCCACATTACTCACAAATAGTAATGCTAACATAAAATACCCTATGCATATTGACAACCACATACTATCAATAATTACAAAACATGGCATTCATGAACCTGGATGAATGATTATGTGTTTTCGAGTGTCATGATACCTAGTACCGTTAGCACCCGGAGCACAGGGAACTCACCGTTACCCTCTCCGGACCTCACACTCATTGGTAACACCAAACAACTGCACACATTATAGTAAAATATGTATCCAGACTGGCATAACCAGTCATGTGTAATCAAGAAAACAATCTACGAAAACTTTCCATGCACAAAACTTGAACTAGCTGATAACTAGAACGTTTTGTACTGCCAATGTGAATATACCAACAATGTGTTATCCTCGACTAGATCCACTGGCCCAGAATAACAACAGGCTAACAAATTGAGCCTTTTACACATGCTTTGCCCCACGCGACATCCCTACTAGCCGCGACTAGGGGATCCAATGTGTAAATATCTGCGCCCTGCGCAGTCAGTGTACGTATGTGTACGTACGTATATCTAACCACTGTTAGATTCCCTTAGGTTAACTATTCTAGCTACTGGTCTTTCCTAGTGAAGAATGAAATCAGCGCTTATAACTGGGGTCTGAACCTATGATACATATCGGCACTGAAGTGAACTTGAAACGGTTGGCCAATGCCTACATGTATCCCGTCCTAATCAACGCTGACGATTTCGTTTCATCGTAAAAATTACTTAAGGAAATCGCCCATTTCGCCTACCGCTGGACTGACTGGATTAATTAGCCTTACTTACAGCAATTAACACAGACCTACCATTCGCGTCTTTGCCTGTGCAATGATTGCTGTAGCTAGCCGCGAAAATTTTTCCTTTCTGATTCCCTTCCTGATAGCCTCCAGACGTGAAGAATCAGAACGAGCGTATTCGCATGAAGTGTTCCCCCTGCATGCTGTGACAGAAGCTTGGGAAAAACTGGAATGCCCACCGTATGGTACACTAGACGTTCCAGTATGCTGGAGAACCAACTTGTCATTGGCCCGCATGGTGCCACTAGTGTGACCCGAATTTATTGATTGTGGAAATGCTTACCGGTATGCTCATTTCCATGATACGGACATGCGCCCACCGCCTATGCCCCCTAGTCCAGAACTGGAGACACATACATTGGCCTCTGATTGTCCATCATGGTCGCAAACAGACCCAACCAGGGGTGGCTCTACCTGTTGATAACCGCGTTGGTCACTGTTCTTAACGGTGACCCCTCGGTACGGACTTTCAAGCCCTCCTCGACAGGTAGTCCACAGTACATTGGTAGACAACCTACACCGCATATCTGCCTCTGAATTCAATACCCTAGCAGCTAAAATAGCTCCCTGGCTGGTAGTTGAAGTGGATACACAACTTTGAAGATCACACGCAACATGATGTCTACTCTGTACATATCGGCACTGTCCAAGTGTACCCCGACTATCCCCAGTCTGGTAAAGAAACTCATCCCTACGTATCAGATGTCCTGTTTCGGTACTAGTTCCGACATCTCTATGTTCGGCCTGAGACCCAACCCCGTGATAAGATCCCAGAACAAACTCCGCTTGAGTAGCAGTGTGTCTCTAGACTGATCGTGCAGGAGCCAGTCGTCCAAGTATTGAAGTATGCAATAACAAACGGTCTGGACTGTGCCTATATTACCTCTATTAGTTTTGTGAACGCCGTGGTTCTGAAGGATAGAACACAAAACTGTTATACCATGCCTTGCGACTGAAAGCTTATAAAGTTTCTGGACACATGGCATATCGGTATATGAAGATAACCTTCCTGTGGTTCGCTGGAGACTGCCCAATCGTTGACTCTAATAGTCAGACGTATCGATCGAGCCGTCTCTATCTAGAAATGATCTGACTGTTGGTACAACAAACCGTACGCTGTAGAAGCTCGGAGCTTGCCAATCTCTGATGCGTGTAGCGCCCCTCTGGAAGCCCCACGCTATTGGGGCTGTGTAGGTGTTATGGGTTGCTTAAAGCTACCCGTTACCTCACTCGTTGGTTTAGGAGAAGGGGATATTAAAGCTTGCTTATGTCCCCTTTCCAGACCGAGTTGCGCTTCTATAAGCGAACCGCTTGGCTAAAGAGACCACTCATAGTCTCGCTGACTGCCGACTCTGTCTTACTGCAGCGTCAGCAGCAGTCACCTGCGAACATCTGTTTCCAAACAGATTCGTGGCCTGAAGGAACGCTTCCCGAAGGAGGTCCCTTCCCCTATGCCTTGACGACGTCAATGATCGTACCTAGACACGACCTAGAACGTCTTTTGTGTTTCATGTATATACAATCCCGGGTCCTGGTAGACGAGCTACTGGAAGTTGACCTATACCTAGCTCTCTTGCTACTAGACCCGGATCTACCCGTCCTGATCGACAAGTCTGTGCGTCCTCCTGTCTGACGTCATCAGACTCACATCAGGACTAATCCAGTGTGTCGGCAGGCCAATGTCCTATACCGTTACACTGTTGTATATCCAGAACCTTGAGCAGATATTCCGCTGAAAACGGCGTGGTCAAGACCAGCGTCGCCGTTATCAGTGGCTATATTTGACACTCTGTTGACCGGAGGAATACGCTTGCATTCCATCGAGGCGCGCCCAATTGGATTTGTGTGTATACTACCCACATCGCCTATCCCCTTGAATCTACCTGTCCCGTGTCCGGTGTTCGTGCTCAGTGGTTAGCTAATAACCCAGAGCAGAACTAGTGTCCGGCGTTCTTGCTCAGTGGTTAGCGTATAACCCAGAGCAGAACTGTGTCCGGTGTTCGTGCTCGGCGGTTAGCGTATAAACCAGAGCCTAACTGGTGTCCTGTGTTCTTGCTCAGTGGTTAGCGTATAACCCAGAGCAGAACTGGTGTCCGGTGTCCGGTGTCCGGTGTCCGGTGTCCGGTGTCCGGTGTCCGGTGTCCTTACTCAGCGGGTAGCGGACCACCCTGAGCAGAACTAGCGACGTTGGATATCTCAGTCATAAGAGATACCCTGCCACTATTCTGACTCAGACTTGGCTAGACTCAGAAACAGTCTTTAGTTTCTGAATCTTGCCGAACACCGACTGGTGTCCGGTGTCCGGTGTCCGGTGTCCGGTGTCCGGTGTCCGGTGTCCGGTGTCCAGTGTCCGGTGTCCGATGTCCGGTGTCCGGTGTCCGGTGTCCGGTGTCCGGTGTCCTTACTCAGTGGGTAGCGGACCACACAGAGCAGAACTAGCGACGTTGGATGCCTCAGTCATAAGAGACACCCTGCCACTATTCGGACTCGGACTTGGCATAGACTCAGAAACAGTCTTTAGTTACTGAATATTGCCGAACACAGACTGGCGTCCTGTGTTCTTACTCAGTGGGTAGCGGACCACCCAGATCAGAACTAGCGACGTTGGATGTCTCAGTCATAAGAGACACCCTGCCACTATTCGGACTCGGACTTGGCTCAGACTCAGAAACCACTGTAGTTTCTGAATCTCACTTATTGATACTTACCCTGATACTTACCCTGATAGTACCTAATGGTCAGGCCCCTCCATAGAGGCCCCAAGGCCTGAGACAAGCCCGGTTTCTCATTAGAGCAACCGTTATGTCTCTAGCACCAACGGAAACAAATTATCTCATGAGAATCACAAGTTCCCGTTTTGTGACCAACACCAAATTTCCTGACCCGAACTGGGTTTAGGTTTCCCTTAGCCCATAAGTGAACGTGGTACGGTAAAACCTATTCAAATATCGAACTAGACAAATTCGAAGAAAAATAATAATAAACATTTCTTTGTCGACAATAGGAACGTCCGACAATAGGAAAATCGCGAAGTTCGCGCCCTGTGGCCACACTAAGAAAAACAAACTCGAAATACTTTCAAAATGAAATATTTTCGACTAGCAACTTATAGAAATGAATAGCCCCCACTCTATTACTGAAGATATTGCCTACTTACGGACAATAACCATGAATAGAGTGTATAAAACAGCCAAACGAAAATGAGCACCAAAAAGGATACTTTCACGCCAGCCGTCCGAAGCAAAGAGGAAGTCTCCCGTGCGCGCATGCGCGGTCGATATGGGATGGGACAGGTGTAAGTGCGGGTCAATAAATTGTATTCGGAATGGGTAGCCTCAATAGAAGCTATATAGCAACAAAGAGCAACATATAACAGGGAAGTATGATACAGAAACACATTTTGAGTCTCTCGATCCAGTTCTGAAAACATTTTTCATAGTCCTGAAGAGGTATACCCACCAGACACTGATACATGGCTGACCCAAGGCCACACCTAGAGTTGTATATATTACCAGATAAGTGACATTTCGAATTCAGTCTTGGAAAGAGGAAATAGTCACAGGTCTGGAGAGTAAGGTGGGTGGGGAAGAACTGTGACCTTTGTTTCTGCACAAACTATGTCACAATACGTGCCTTGTGAGCTAGAGCATTGTCGTGGAGAAGGCGTACGTATTTTATACCTGTTGTAGGACGACGGCGTTTGTAGTAAATCTTCAGGTTTTTCAGTACGACATTTTTATAGAACATTCCTGTGACTGTTTTACCCTTTTGGACCGTTGTTTGTATGGCTGGACCATTATTTATGCAAAATATTGCATACAACACTTCTTAACTGTTCTAGTTATTTTGGCAATGCTTGGGTGTCTTGCGTTTTTCGAGGCCCAAATTATGTTTGAGACCTTCTGTTTTGGTTGAAAACAAGGAATAGAATATTGTTCTTATTTTCCATGAAAACACATATTGGTATTTCATTAGAATTGTCTCCAAGGAGACAATTCTAATGAAATGCCAATACATGTTTTCATTTCGAAGAAAATTATTCAGTAATTGCTGTCTGTTGATGTGTAAACAGTAGTGTGATTTTATTCAATTACAATTTTGAAATACCAAATTACTTCAGAAATGATGGAGTGCAAGTACTCAATTACTAATTCTAATTACTAATTCCTTATCTGGAGCCCTGCTATATTATGGTGGCAAATGACAGCAATAGATATAAAGCCATAACATTGAGAATACATGTATTTATGGTATGTGACAAACATGTGACCAGATATAATACAGGCAATTGCATTTGGAAACCACATTATTATTTTCCATTTCAATTTATGGCACTGTCAAATGTTTCTGTGACTGCAGAAATGGGGCGTATAGCGTTTTTGACAAGTGTAGCTTTTTTGTAACGTACATGTATTTGAATTTGTATCAGCATTTCAAAAGATTGCAAATTGATCATTATGTTCAAATATATAAAATTTACGTATTGCCATTTGTATCAGCATTTCATTGTGGCAGTGTAGTTGTGTCATATTTTCATTTGATAATCATATTTAAATCAGATTATTAAATAAATATTTAACATTATTTTAGCAATGTACATTTTCAAGCCATTTGTAGGTGTTGACGGGATAAATAGAATAGTAGGTTAGTGCCGTGAATGGGAAAAATGTCTGGCGCGGCACGGAAACGGGATGTGCTCGGCAGAGCCTCGCCCAACCCGTTTTCTGAGCCTTGCCAGATATTTTTTTTCCATTCACGGCACCAACCTACTATTCTCAATCTATTTTCCTTATTTCTGAACCAAAGTATATGTTGTGACCACTCATTCGAACCGTCTCGGCGAGACAGTTCAAATGGTGGTCACTACATATACTTCTGATGAGTCATAAATAAATTATTGATTGTTTTCCATTATAACATTATTTTAGCAATGTACATTATATGATCAATCGTAATGTATAGTTCGCCCTACTTTCTAAGCCAATCGCTGGGCAGCATTGTGCTACACTTATTTCACATATTGCAAGATTAAAGATACATGCCCACTCAGTAGGTTCTTTATAGGAATTAAATAAGTGTTTATTCTCCATATTCTTTGTTTCATGTATCAAAATTTATCCCCCAAAGCTCTCCATATTCTTTGTTTCTCAAGGAAAGTATATGTTGTTACCACTCATTTGAACCATCTCGCTGAGACGATTCAAATGAGTGGTAACAACATATGTTTTCATTGAGAAATGAAGAATATATGGGGGAAATTGTTTGTATATTTAAATATATGTGAATGGGTATTCGGCATGAGGCACAAAATGTCCTTTATTTGAATTAAATAAGTGTAGAATTGTGTCACTATTCCACCAGTTCTAAAAATTACGAGTGCCCGCTATGCAGATCTAACCATTTAGTAATATGTATTTCAGTGATAGTGACGCGCGGTGGTATCAGGCTATTTTCATATGCAAATGAGGCAATATTTATAAATTATTTACACTAATTAAATGCGTCACGTGAAAGAATGATATTTTCGACAGATTATAAAGTATGATCTTTGCACATCAACAAATAAATACTGAGAATAAATAGTAATGTTCGTTAACATTTTAAGGAAAAACAGCTATCGCCCCTGATATCAGTGTGGAAATTTGCGTCTGATATAAAATGCATAATAATACCAATCAATATGTGGGGTAATGGTGAATTAACGTTTATCCCGTCAACACAATACGTATGTGCTGTGAAACACGGTGCCGTGAAACATTTTTGATATCATGTCAATACGACCTAATAACTGCGTATGAATATGTGCGGTGGCTGGGGTTATATTTTTGCATTTTACAGCCATATGTAGGTGTTTGCGGGATAAATAAAGAATATGTTGTGTGGGCATGCACCTTTAACCATTAGACCGCTACTCACAACAATTTTCGTCTTCTGTTGCTTTTATATCTTGCCATATTTCTCAATAAAAACATAGTTTGATAGCACTTCAGAATCATTTCCAATGGAAATGATTCTGAAGTGCTGTCAAAGCTTTTGTTTTTGATGATAAAAATGTAAAATAGAAAATAAACAGCAGACGACAAAAAATACGCTATGTATTACCATAGTTGTTGATATGATATGTTATTTTTCAACCAAAGTATATGATGTTACCACTCATTGGAACCGTCTCGATGAGACGGTTCCAATGAGTGGTAACAACATATATTTCTGGTTATTAATAAAGAAATAAGTTTTCCGTCATAAAAACATGTGCATCGTTGCAAAAATATGAATATCCTCTATGTACATGTATTATCATAGTTGTTGATATGACAGGAAATGAAAATCAATACTCAGATGAGACATTGCATTGTACACGTGGCTGAACTATAAGTATGTTATTGTTCAGATATTGGCTTTTTCAGGAACTAACTAGCGCGACCGCAGCATTTAATTCCTTCAACATCCAATATGTGAACAATAATTTATACGTATATTAAATAAACTTAGCATAAATCAATACCGTATTGATTTATGCTATGTTTATTTTTAAACCAGGATTCGTAAGGAACGCTGACGGAAGTTGTGTTTTGCGCGAGAATTGTGGGTGCCTCGATGGCGGGGAGTATTATATGGTACAGTATAGCATTTGAACAGTTACCATGGTTACAACCCGGATTTGTTTCTGGTTCCACAAATGAACACTTGCATATCGTTTGCACATCTTTCTGTTTTTTAATTAGAAAGCGATGGTTTTTTGGTTTAAACATGACAATTAAAAAGAACGAATTCAAGCTGATGTGTAAACGATGCGCAAACGACACGAAATGCGTTGATAAAAGGACACGACGTGCTTTCAACATGTTCAAAGAAAAGACGGGCGTTTAAATATGTGGTATCTGGGTATTTAAACGAAATAATTGTTTTCACGTACAAATAAACCAACTGATATTCGTTTATATGCATATTATTGTACGAAGCTTTCGTTTTAACCTCGTTTTCCATTCATTTTCGTTTGTTACGTTCGGGAACCTGCAAACAATATTCGCTGTACCTGCGCGAATTAACTTGTTTTTTTTTAATTACAAGACTATGTTTTCGTTGGTTTAAACCAACGAAAACATAGTTTTGTAATTAAAAAAAATGAAAGCCATGTGAAAAAGTTTCCATAGCATTTTCGTATCGTTTTGTGGTTCGTAAAGTTATGGAAGGCCGAATCTACATAAACTCAAATAATTATTGCTAGCTCTAAACAATTAGAACTAGCATTACACATTTAGAGCTAACATTAAATATTTAGAGCTAGCAATAATTATTTAAGTTAATGTAGATTTGGCGTTCATGGAACGCCAAATTTACATAAACTCAAATAATTAATGCTAGCTCTAAATAATTAGATCTATCATTAAATAATTAGAGCTCCAAATCATTTGAAGAGCTCGCTAAATCATTTGGAGCTAGCTCTAAACGTTTAATGCTGGCTCTAATTATTTAGAGCTAGCAATAATTATTTGATGCTATGGAAACTTTTTCACATCGCTTTCGTTTTTTTTAATTACAAAACTGTTTTCGTTGGTTTAAACGTTACAGGTGACAGGTGACACGTTCATTTTAAATTGTATTTTATTGTACGGCTTTATTGTATTGCATCATATTGTACATCAATACCAGAGTACAATAAAATACAAGTTTGTATAATACAGCCCAACATACAGTGTATGGTATCTTAATGTATTACATTGTATTGTGTTGTGTTGTGTCGTGTCATATCAGGTGTCGTATCGTATCTTATTGTATCATATCGTACCGTATCCTATCCTATTATTTTGTATTGTATGTTACATGTATGGCATTGCATTGCCTTGCCAGGGGCGTCGGAACAGGTCCGGCAGGTCCGGCGACGGCCGGATCAATAATTTTGATATATTTGGAATTCATATATACATGTATATATATATATATATATATATATATATATATATATATATATATATATATATATATATCAAAACGGAATGTAAATATTCTGCAATTTTTCTCATTTCTCATCAGAAGTGTACGTTGTTACCACTCAGTTGAACCGTCTCGGCGAGACGGTTCAACTGAGTGGTAACAACATACACGTTGAGTGGGTAGCGGGTGCACCCACTAGATTCGCCGGACCAATCTTATGATGCTTCCGGCGCCCCTGATTGCATTGCATTGCATATTGTAACGTATCGTATCGCATCGCGTCGTATCGTGGGACCGTAACATATTGTATCGACATTGTATATTCACAGGTCGGGGAGACATGGGTCGGCAGTGACTGCGCCACGAGCAACACCTGTGTAGTCGGACCTCCGTCCCACGTGGTCAGTTCAGCCATTACAGGCTGTGACCCCGTATCCGAGGTGTGCCACCTTGTGGAAGGCTTCTACGTCTGTGTTTGTGGTCCCGGGTTTGAGCTAATCGGCGGCACATGCCAAGGTAATTGCTGGCGGGTCCGTGACTGTGTCGTTCCCGAGTTCAGGCCAATGCTTATCAAACGGTCTAAATAAAACGACACTTGTTCTCTATTGTCCGAATGTGTTCCTGGTGCCCGTTTCACTAAACATTTTAAGACTAAAATGTTCGTAAGTGCAAATTTGGAATCGTCTGGAAATTTCAATTGATGGATTTACATTTATTGAGCATTGGCTGCAGATGCAGCCTATGCTCAATAAATGTAAATCCAATAATTGTTTACAAGAAAACACAGTTAATGTGAAATTTACAGACGATCATATGTTTTCACTTACGAACATTTTAGTCTTAAGAAGTTTAGTGAAACGGCCCCCTGGTTCCGCAAACGTACACTTAAATATCGTTTACATATCGTTTTCACATCGTTTTCTTTTTTTATAATTCGAAAGCGATGTTTCCGGTGTCACGATCGTTTTGTGAAACGATATGCATAGAAACGATTCTATTTATCTGTTGTGTAAATAACCGGCTTAATTGAGTTTCAACTATTTAAACGTAGTTTCCTTTTAACGCATCGCTTTCACATCGTGTTCCGTGTTTTTCAATTAGAAAACCTTTGGCTTAAACGTGACAAGTTTAAACCAACAAAAGCATCGTTTTCTAATTATACAAACGAAAACAGTGTCAAAACGATGTATAATCGATAAGCTATCGTTCGTTTGTGGAACACAGAACAAATCCACACTGTTAAGGGGCTACACAATCGCCTGCGTTAATCGACTCACAAGCAAGTAGTTTGATTGACCGTGCATGAGCTGTATCAGGTAACCTGCCCTGCATTGACCGAATACGTACTGACTGATAGCATATTGTTGTATCAGGCATTGCCCTGATATAAACATCCGGGTTACAACGAAGTGAAAACTGACGTTCCATTGGTCGGATGACGTCACGTGACGTTACCGAATGACGTCAGTATCAGCCTTGCCTGATAAATTTGATATCAAAAGACACTAGCCTGGTATTCTCTATATTCCATTCATCTTGTTGGCCCTATTTCAGACATCAGCGAGTGTGTCACGGCGAATGGCATAGCACAAATATAATTGATGCAGTTTAATAACGCATTTCAGATATAAACGAGTGTGACAGCAGTCCGTGTGCGGCACACGCGACCTGCGCCAACACCCCGCCGGGGTCATACACGTGCACTTGTGACGCAGGCTATACCGGGGACGGGGATACTCTCTGTACAGGTTTGTTTTCCACATTTAGACTATACATAAACGTGATTCAAACATGCAGCAAACGTGATCCAAACACACGTTTCTTGTATTCTTAGTAGTGAAGAATATCACAGTTTTCCCGTTTGCGGACGTTTGAAAGCAGGTTCACCGGGTTCAAGCCGTTCAACAATTTCTTGTTTGCTTTCTTGCCCAATGAAATTGCATTTTTATTTTCATGACGCATACTTTCGTTTAAAATCGCTGTTTTATTATTGTTATATTCAATGGAAAGTGTACATAAACACTACATTTCCATATTCCAGACGTAAACGAGTGTGACAGTAGTCCGTGTGCTGCACACGCGACCTGCGCCAACACCCCGCCAGGGTCATACACGTGCACTTGTGACGCGGGCTATACCGGGGACGGGAATACCCTGTGTACAGGTTTGTTTTCCACATTTAGACTATACATGCACGTGATTCAAACGTGCGGCAAACGTGATCCAAACACACGTTTCTTAGTATTCTTAGTAGTGATGAATATCACAGTTTTTCCGTTTGCAGACGTTTGAAAGCGGGTTCACCGAGTTCAAGCCGTTCAACAATTTCTTGTTTGGTTTCTTACCCAATGAAATTGCATTTGATTTCATGACGCAGGCTTTCGATTAAAACCGCTGTTTCACTGTTGTAATATTCAATGGAAAGTTTACATAAACACTTCATTTGCCTGTTACAGACATAAACGAGTGTGACAACAGTCCGTGTGTGGCACACGCGACCTGCGCCAACACCCCGCCGGGGTCATACACGTGTACTTGTGACGCGGGCTATTCCGGGGACGGAAATACTCTCTGTGCAGGTTTGTATCGATGCACTTGACGATCATACAAACTTTCTGTAGAATCATAGAACAAATTCTAAATCACTTTCGCGCCTAAGAGAAATGATCCGAGATAAAGGTCAATGATTGTTCTATTGAATACACTGTAAGTCTCCATAATAGTACACGTGCATTGCCTGTTCCAGATACGAACGAGTGTGACAACAGTCCGTGTGCGGCACACGCGACCTGCACCGACACCCCGCCTGGGTCATACACGTGTACTTGTGACTCCGGCTATACCGGGGATGGAAATACTCTCTGTACAGGTATCTCATTACGAAGTTTTTAAGTGACATGAGAAGAGAAACATAGATAATAGTAGGTTAGTGCCGTGAATGGGAAAAAATATATGGCAAGGCTCAGGAAACGGGATGGGCGAGGCTCTGCCGAGCACATCCCGTTTCCGTGCCGCGCCAGATATTTTTCCCATTCACGGCACTAATCAACTATTCTATTTATCCCGTCAACACCTACATATGGCTTTAAAATGTAAAAATAAAATAACCGCAGTCACCGCACATATTCATACGCAGTGATTAGGTCGTATTGACAGGATATCAAAAATGTTTCACGGCACCGTGTTTCACGGCACATACGCACTGTGTTCACTGGATAAAAATGGGTACTGACCAATTTGATTATTTCGTTCTAACGCATTCCAATTCGTTCTAACGCACTGGTGATACAAACACAGTTAAACATTTTCGAAGGAAACACAGCGCATGCAACATGAAGAAATGCACAACATTTGGTGATCTGGCAAACGTAGCGTACACTTGAGCCAAACGTGGGTCGGACAAAATCGCCACAATAAAACTCGGTACAAAAACGCAGTCGCTACAAATAATATATACTACCTACAAGTGTAAGTATTGCGAGGAGAATATGTGATATTCATGGAGATTATAGATTCAAACGTGTAACGAACATATAACTCAGAGGAATAGATTAAAGATGCCACAAAACAATCAGACAAATAGTTACACTGCGGTCTGTTTTACTGTTGTTATATTCAAACTACAATGCGTGTTCGATTGAATACATTGTATGTCTGCATAATACTACACGTGCATTGCCTGTTCCAGGTACGAATGAGTGTGACAGCAGTCCGTGTGCGGCACACGCGACCTGCGCCAACACCACGCCGGGGTCATACACGTGTACTTGTGACGCAGGCTATACCGGGGACGGGAATACTCTCTGTACAGGTTTGTATCGATGCCACAACCGTCTGCGTTAAGCTAGCGCTAAAGTGTCAACGTTTCTGAATATATAATTACAATCTCAACTCGCAATCAGGTAACTTGATTGTCCGAGCCTGAGCTGTAACATAGCTCAGGCTCGACTAATCAATCCGCCTGATTCCATGCACGTTATTCAAGCAGTCTGAAAGCAAACAATAAACAACCATTGGGAAGATTAGCGCAGGCGGTGGTGTATTACAGGCATTAGCAGAAATGGGTTTTTATTCTGTAAGTTGTGTTCCTAGTTTCAGCTGCCTACGATACCTGATAAACGTATTACACATGACAATTTAAACGATGTTAAACATACAAGCAGAAAAACTAAAATATAATATCCAATTTAGTAACCTTATGAATTATGTATCTTCAAATCCACGAACTGTATTATATTTACTAACAAGTGAACTTTTAGTAAATAGGTAAAAATAACAAATGAAAATAGAAAAAGAAAAGCCACTGCAGGAGTTCGGGAAAACATTCACACACCATGCCACCCAACGCCCACGTGCAGTCATGTTGTCAGTACGTTGTAGCTGCTAGCAGACGCCCACGTGCAGTCATGTTTTCAGTACGTTGTAGCTGCTAGCAGACGCCCACGTGCAGTCATGTTGTCAGTACGTTGTAGTTGCTAGCAGACGCCCACGTACAGTCATGTTGTCAGTACGTTGTAGCTGCTAGCAGACGCCCACGTGCAGTCATGTTTTCAGTACGTTGTAGCTGCTAGCAGACGCCCACGTGCAGTCATGTTGTCAGTACGTTGTAGCTGCTAACAGACGCCCACGTGCTGTCATGTTGTCAGTACGTTGTAGTTGCTAGCAGACGCCCACGTACAGTCATGTTGTCAGTACGTTGTAGTTGCTAGCAGACGCCCACGTACAGTCATGTTGTCGGTACGTTGTAGCTGCTAGCAGACGCCCACGTGCAGTCATGTTGTCAGTACGTTGTTGTTGCTAGCAGACGCCCACGTACAGTCATGTTGTCGGTACGTTGTAGTTGCTAGCAGACGCCCACGTACAGTCATGTTGTCAGTACGTTGTAGTTGCTAGCAGACGCCCACGTACAGTCATGTTGTTGGCACGTTGTAGCTGCTAGCAGACGCCCGCGTGCAGTCATGTTGTCAGTACGTTGTAGTTGCTAGCAGACGCTCACGTACAGTCATGTTGTCGGTACGTTGTAGTTGCTAGCAGACGCCCACGTGCAGTCATGTTGTCGGTACGTTGTAGTTGCTAGCAGACGCCCACGTACAGTCATGTTGTCGGTACGTTGTAGTTGCTAGCAGACGCCCACGTGCAGTCATGTTGTCGGTACGTTGTAGTTGCTAGCAGACGCCCACGTGCAGTCATGTTGTCGGTACGTTGTAGTTGCTAGCAGATACCATTACAACGACCTGTGTTCTCAATGTATATTCTTACGGATGTAAAAATTACTTCATTAGTAGGACCGCCAAGTTGTATATTGCCATATTGTACAGTATGAAGGGTGGGTTGACAGTAGGCTGGTGTTCCGTCTATTAGTTGGTTTCTATGTAGTCTATATCTTGGGCAGGAGAATAATTAGTGAGTGACATATTCAAATTGTCCGCAAGTACAATTGGATGACTCAACATATTTTTACGATATATGTCTTGGTTAACCCTTTGAACCCGAAAGCCCGCTATATCGGTTTATGCAAACAGTGCAGATCCAGATGAGCCGGCTCGTAACGAGCCGTCTCATCAGGATCTGAACTGTTTGAAAGTAATTTTAATATTTTTGAGAACAACAAATACCCCCTTTTCATAAATGGACGAATCTGAAAATCATTTTGTGACCATTGGATTGGTCGGAACATTAGCATATCACAGTCCATTCCAGTTCCTTAGGGTTTAAAGGGTTTAAGGGAACTGTATTTTGTTCGGAGACGTGTGTGTATTACTTGGACATACCGTAGGCCACTGTAATAATAAGTTGGAACCTCGTCTGTATTTGTTTTTATATTTGTTTTAATACTCAGTGATGGGGCATACCGAGTTTCTTCGGTCAGCGTGTTCCAGTCTCGGACAGAAGAGGTTATTCCCTCTTCTGCCTGTCCGAGTCTGGAACACGCTGACCGAACTGGGACTAGAAGAAAATAATTATAAAGAAGACAAGAGTTATACCAGAGACTTGTTCTTGATTGTCTGTAGGTTATCAGTATTTCTCAGTTTGTAACGAGTAGTGTCTGTTTCCGGGGGAAGAATATCTACAAGACAATTAGGTGATATTCCATGTTTCATTTTGTAAAAAAGTGACATTTTCTGTTGAATCATAGAACAAATTCTAACTTTCGCTCCCAAGACAAATGATCCGAAATAGGTTAGACCAAACCAAATAGTTTTACGATATAATTTAACGAATCCCATCCAATAAGGCCAGTCTCTCATACGTTCACTATTCGAATGAATGTGTGGGACCTACTTGTACATGACCTGCAGCCAGTCTGTCCTGGTTCGGCATGAATTAAACAATATGTTCACTTACTCCTAAGAAAGAAAATTTCCAACCTCGTCATATCCCCCAATATTGTTTACATTCTTTGTCCACGGAAACTCTATTTACATCACGTGACCAACAGGTTCATTGTTTTCTTTTAAATGTTACTAATATGCTACCAACTGGTGTTAAAAGCACCCCAATATAAAACTGATTTGCAAGCAAACTAAGTCTGTGACCTAAAATCGCCGGCAATATTTTATTTTTATACCTGACTACTTCTACATACTCCCTGGGCGATTTTCGTTCCCGAATTCAGGCCAATGCTTATCAAACGGTCTAAGTAAAACGACACCTGTTCTCTATTGTCCGAATGTGTTCCTGGGGCCCGTTTCACTAAACTTGTTACTACTAAAATGTTCGTAAGTGAAAATTTGGAATCGTCTGGAAATTTCAATTGATGGATTTACATTTATTGAGCATAAGCTACAGATGCAGCCTATGCTCAATAAATGTAAATCCAATAATTCTACATACCCCCTGTGCCGTGTGCAGACAGGTCACATTTCTAGTTATACCTGACTACTTCTACATACCCCCTGGGCGATTTCGCGCCATTTGGTATTCTCTAACCAGGTAACAGACAATGTTTGTTCTATTGAATACATTGTAATTCTCTATAATACTACACGTGCATTGCCTGTTCCAGATACGAACGAGTGTGACAGCAGTCCGTGTGCTGCACACGCGACCTGCACCGACACCCCGCCGGGGTCATACACGTGCACTTGTGACGCAGGCTATACCGGGGACGGGAATACCCTGTGTACAGGGTTGTTTTCCACATTTAGACTATACATGAACGTGATTAAAACGTGCAGCAAACGTGATCCAAACACACGTTTCTTGTATTCTTAGTGGTGAAGAATATCCCAGTTTTCCCGTTTGCAGACGTTTGAAAGCGGGTTCACCGAGTTCAAGCAGTTTCACAATTTCTTGTTTGCTTTCTTGCCCGATGAAATTGCATTTTTTTTAAATGACGCAGACTTTCGATTAAAAGCGCTGTTTCGCTGTTGTTATATTCAATGGAAAGTGTACATAAACACTACATTTCCCTATTCCAGACATAAACGAGTGTGACAGCAGTCCGTGTGCGGCACACGCGACCTGCGCCAACACCCCGCCGGGGTCATACACGTGCACTTGTGACGCAGGCTATACCGGGGACGGGAATACTCTCTGTACAGGTAATGTGTAAGCTGCCCAAATTGTACAGCTATATAAACAATTCAAAAACAATGTTTCTTCGATAATATTAAATTAAAGCAAAAAGCCTTCTTTCTATTTCGGGAAATTTGGTCAAATATTGATTATTGAATATTTATTATGCATTGTTTATACAGCCGTAAAATTTGGGCAGCTTTCGTGAAACAGACAGTACCAGTAATTGTGGATAATATATGGGAGGTTTTAATGGGCTTGCACGCTAGCTTAACCCACGTGGGCTATTCCAAGGATGGGAATACTCTCATTACAGGTATGACGTAATATATACTGCGTGTACTACTCCGCAGTTAGATAGTTCGCGAGCTTTAGCGAGTGGATTATCGATCGTACATGCGGACGAACGTGATCTAACTGTGTTATTACATCCTCATGTCCATACATTAATGGTGCCATGCACCCTAGCTTAAACCACCAGTTTTGTCAACTGGCAGTTCAAGCTGACACCATGTATTCAGTTGTTGTCGAATTTGATTGTATTTTTGTTCAACATGTTCCTTTTTATACGTCGTTTAAAAAAACCGAGATATATGGTATATCGCTGTCCGTCTCTCCGTACGTCCGTCCGTCCGTCCGTCCGATTTGCATTCAAGTTTTCGGGTAACTAATATCTCTGCAACCCTATGTCCAATTGACTTGAAACTTCATGTACTTAATATTTATCTTGGTATATATGTTTTAATGTTATAGCCCACTCATGCGGCTCACATGCCCAATGTCAAGGTAAAATTACTTAGAACTTTGCGTTCAAAGTTTTAGCATAATTTGCGTTAAATGTTTTGACTACCTATTTTTTTTGAACACTTCATATTGATTCCTGTTAAAGTTTTGCCAAATTTATGTTGACGATTTTGGTTATCTGTTTGATCCCTTAGACCCTATACTAGGTCGGATTGGCTTGGACCTTCATATACTTATTTGTCACAATACATGCTTTTTGTCGCGCCCGCTTGCGGAAAGCGCGATATAGTCGGCACTTTGACGTACGTACGTACGTGTGTCCGGTTAAAGTTTTCGGTTAAGTTGTTTGGTTAAGTTTTTTGGTTAAAGTTTTGGGTTGAGTTCTTTGGTTAAAGTTTTTGGTTAAGTTTTTTGGTTAAGTTTTTTGGTTAACGTTTTTCGTTATACTATATCTCTGCAACTGCTTTGCCCATTACCTTGAAACTTCACATGGGTGTGTATCATCATCTATATTTTCATTCTACCCCCCTCCCGTGCGGCCCCTGTGCCCAATGTCAAGGACAAATTACTTTGAAGTTTTTGGTTAAGTTTTTTGGTTAAAGTTTTTGGTTAAGTCTTTTGGTTAAGTTTTTTAGTTAAAGTTTTTCGTTATACTATATCTCTGCAACTGCTTTGCCCATTACCTTGAAACTTCACATGGGTGTTTATCATCATCTGCATTTTCATTATACCCCACTCACGTGCGGCCCCTGTGCCCAATGTCAAGGTCAAATTACTTTGAAGTTTTTGATTAAGTTTTTTGGTTAAGTTTTTTGTTAAGATTTTTGGATAATTTTTTTGGTTAAAGTTTTTGGTTAAGTTTTTTGGTTAAGTTTTTCGTTATACTATATCTTTTCTTTTTTTTTTAGTGTCCATGCCTCGCCACAAGGCGCGACATGCAGGCCGCGGCCATCTAGTTCTATTAACCACCCATGCAGCCGATGTCCTCACGGTTAATGTCAAATGACAAAAGCTGCGATACAGTTTGTGCTTACTTGCTAGGCGCGGATCCAGGATTTCGGGTTAGGGGGAAGGGGGGGGGGGGGCGTAACTATTTTGCAATACTTGACTATGTTATTGAATTATCGATAATATAGTCAAGTATTGCAAAATAGTCGACCGAGCACAGCTCGGGATAGCGCTAGGGGGGACATTCACCCCCGGACAATTTTGGAAATCTACATCGCATTTCCTGCGTTCTGGCGCATTTTGGAGCAAAACTATTGACACTGTCACAGTATGTTTAGACATGATTTTTGATTAAAAACGTTTAAATTTTGAAACAATAAGAAAACGACCGAAAAATGCATGGAATACATGGCATGAAACGTGCCTTGTAACTTGTAAAAAATCTTTACTCGGCGAATTTTAGGGGAGGGAGGGGGGAGGGGGGGGGGGGGGGGGGAGCGCGCGCCGGATCCGCCCCCCCCCCCCCTGAATCCGCCCATGCCTGCTATCTCTACAATCCTCAGTCGGATGGCTTGAAAGTTCATATACGTATGTGTTATCGTGAACATTGTCATTCTATAGTCACCCAAGCGGCCCCGGTGTTCAGGGTCAATGTCAGATGACATAGAAAGTTGAATTATTTATATTAATGACTCTAATTTATTTTTTCTGATTAGTTTATTACATGGAATTAATAATGTATTGTCAAATAAAATAAAAAAATGTAAAACAAAACCTATTTTTATTTTTATTCAATCTTTTTTATTGTAATTTTTAGAATATGGTTGGAATTTATTTTCATAAAATATACGCATATGGAAACTTGCATAACATGTGATCAGATTTAATTTTTTGGATGGGTTTGGGTTTCCATTATCTATCATTTTAGAAGACATATTTTCAAATTAATTTTTTTGCTATTTACATCCCTTAAAGTTTTAAAGTTATTGCTTATCTACATGTAACAGGCCCGTAGGGGGGGGGGGGGGGAAGGGGGGGTGGGGGTGTGACAGCAGTCCGTGTGCAGCACACGCGACCTGCACGGACACCCCACCGGGGTCATACACGTGCACTTGTGACGCGGGCTATACCGGGGACGGGAATACACTATGTACAGGTATGACGTAATATATACTGCGTTTACTATAGGAATGAATGGCCTTTTTGTGGAATTTATCGGGGATATAAACTTGGAAAAGTCGCGGGAATACTGGACGAGGCCGGAAGGCCTCGTCCAGTATTCCCGCGACTTTTCCAAGTTTATATCCCCGATAAATTCCACAAAAAGGCCATTCATTCATTATAATTCCAGCATTTGAAATAAATTCATCAAGAAAATGTGTTTATTTTCCGTTTTCTTAAGAATTATTTTAACTGCGCCTCACGGTTACGGAAAGTAGATCGGCGTGGGAGTATACTGGGATATAAATTCTGGACAGAGACTTGCTACGAGCCAATCAAATGTTAGGGAATTGTAATTGTGTAAATATTTTTGTGCTGGAATTATTACCATTTAACCCACTTCCTGCTGAAGATATGTCATTTTGTTTGTGAAAAATTATGAACATTTTCTTTATATTTGCTTATTTGCCGTCTCGTCGAGATGGTTCAAATGAGTGGTCACAATATAATATACTTATTATACCGGGGTCGGGAATACTCTCTGTACAGGTATGACGTAAAATATACTGCGTTTACTTCTCCACAGTTAGATCAAGGTTCGCCCGCATGTACGAGGAATAGTTCGCGAGCTTTAGCGAGTGGATTATCGATCGTACTTGCGAACGAACGTGATCTAACGGTGTCATCACATTCTCGTGTCCATACTTTGCCCATGTGCTGCAGAAACAAAACTAAAACATGTATCAAAGATGTGATAAGAGTCGGTGATTGCACACGTGATTCTAGTGTGTCTTGGATGATCAAATTATTGTTTGTATATACACGAAACACTTTTCTAAACAATGTTCAAAACAATTTAAATGCGCCCGGGTGTAATAATAATAGTTCTTAGAAAGGTATAAAACTCCCATTCGCCACCATTGTCAGAGCGGCCACACGAAGTAGTCAAGTCGAACTCGCCTAAACAACGCATTACAGCGTGTCGAAACTGCTGTTTGGGATGAATGTTCGACATAAAGTTTACAGCTACCAATACATTAACATACATCTCAACGATGTCGAGTGTAAACTGCAAAGGAAAACGTGTTTCACTAACCTAAATTCGCTTTTTAAAATCAAACACGTTCACTTCCTGATTAAAACTGAATATTAGCCGCCATCTTTGCAAATATTTCAATCACGTGCGCGCAGTGGTTTGGTTGGTTACTGGAGACTGACGTCATTTCCCATTAGCCAACCAAATCAGCGCGTGTCACGTGATGTGAAGTAGATTAGTGCATTAATTGACTGGTTTCTGCAAGTAAAGAATGTCCATGGCATAACAAATCTGGCTTATTAGCTCACCTGTGAGCTATTGTTACCGCAATGTGTCCGTCGTCCGTCCGTGAACATTTTCAAACGTCTTCTCCTCGGTAACCATTGGGCATATAGTCACCAAACTTCATGGTCATGGTAGGGGGATTACAAAATTGTTAAAATGACGTAATTACGTAATCCAAGATGGCCGCCGTCTAAAAATAGCACAACTTCTTCAAAAATCTTCTTCTCAAGAACCGCCAACCAAATTTCGACAACACTTGGTAGGAATGGTCGATGTACAGTGATCTTTCAAAGTTGTTAAAATGGTGATCCCTGGGTCAAATTGGGGACAAATTTTATTTTTGACCAAATATGGTCATGTCATATATCACATCGAAGATATCAACGAGACGATCACTCTGGTACAGTTTTTGTCATCCAAGATGGCCGCCGAAAAGTCAAAAGTCGTTCTTTTATTACAGATTTCAAAATTCTTCTTCACATGAACCGCTCGGCCCATGGTAGCCAAACTTAAAAGTTATGGTCCATGGGTGAAGCCTTTTCAGATTTGTTAAAATGGAGGTCATCGCTAATCCAAGATGGCCGCCGTCTGAAAATAGCATAAATTCTTAAAAAATATTTTTCTCATGAACCGCCAACCGGATTTCGACAAAACTTGGTAGGAATGATCGATGTACAATGCTCTTGCAAAGTTGATAAAATTGTAACCCCGGGGTCAACAATAGGCGTGGCCCGTGGGTTGCAAATTGGGGTCAAATTTTATTTTTGACCGAATATGGTCATGTCTGTATCAAATCGTATGTATCAACTAGGCGATCGCTCTGATGCATTTTTTGTCGAAAGATGGCCGCCGAAAGGTCAAAAGGTCGTTCTTTTATTAGAGATTTCAAAATTCTTCTTCATACGAACCGCTTGGCCCATGGTGGCCAAACTTCACAGTTATGGTCCATGGGTGAAGCTTTTTCACATTTGTTAAAACGGAGGTCGTCGCTAATTCAAGATGGCTGCCGTCTAAAAATAGCACAAATTCTTAAAAAGTCTTCTTCTCATGAACCGCCAGCCGGATTTCGACGAAGCTTGGTAGGAATGATCGATGTAGAATGCTCTTTCAAAGGTGTTAAAGTGGTGACCCCGGGTCAAAAATGGGCGTGGCCCGTGGGGTCAAATTGGTGTGAAATTTTATTTTTTACCAAATATGCTCATGTCATGTATCAAATTGAAGGTATCGATTTGGCGATTGCTCTGGTGCAATATTTGTCGGAATCGGATGATTATGTCATCCAAGATCGCAGACGAAAGGTCAAAAGGTCAAAAGAGAGATTTTAAACATCGTCGTCTCATGAACCGATTTGCAAATTGTCGGCAAACTCTACCTGCATGTTCCTTAGGTGAAGCCTTTCCAAAATTGTTGAAATTGGCCTGAAATTCAACTTGACCGCCGTCTAAAAATAGCACAAATTCTTAAAACATCTTTTTCTCATGAACCGCCAGCATGATTTCGACGAAACTTGGTAAGAATGATCGATGTACAATGCTCTTTCAAACTTCTTAAAATGGTGACCCCGGGGTCAAAAATGGGCGTTGCCCGTAGGGTCAAATTGGGGTCAAATTTGTGTTCATGGAGTCAGGTGAGCGAATTAGGGCCATCATGGCCCTCTTGTTTTTTAACGTGCCATTTTTGACTACACCGGGCATGAATATCTGATGATTTAGCGTGGTTAAACCTATATAAATACTATAAACTGTACCGACGGCCATCAATTATGTGTCGTGTTGCAGTTATTGATGCCTGCGCCAGCAACCCGTGTGCCGTAGACGCCACGTGCAGTATTGTATCGGGGACTATATACCAATGCACATGTGGCAGTGGATACGTGGGCGATGGCGACACTTTATGTGAAGGTAGAATGTGGCTGTGGCTAGAGAATTGGGGATTGTGGGTATTTGTGACTACTGTCTGTTCCACGTTTTGCTGCCGACGAACTTTTGGCTAGCAAACACATTAAATCTAAAAAATATTTAAGTGTATGTACTTTTTCATCAATAACACAAAAGTCACCATCTCCACACAAATTTATTTGATAAAATTCCATCAAGTATTGATTTTATTACGAAAAAAGACTTTCCTGGAATTTAACATTGGCCAAAAAAGGAGGTAGAAAAGCGTAGAAAACTAAACAAATTAGAATTTGTCTTCGAAACCTGGCTAGATAGCAAAAGTTAGATTATGAAAATCGTTCCACAATTAAAAGAATATTTAAAAAAACATTATTTTAACCCTATGTTAAATTCCCATAGGAAAATCGTTTGTTCGCAATAAAATCAATATTTGATGGAATTTCGTCAAATAATTTTTTAAGAAGGTTACTTTTTTATTGATGAAACAGTACTTACCTTTACGAACAACCCCGGCTCCTATGTCTGCGAATGTAACCCTGGTTACAGTGGCGATGGCAACACGCAATGTGGAGGTACGTGTATATACTGTCATCTGTGCTAGCAAGGTGCATGATCACGTGTTTACAACAACAACAACGTCGCCCACTCCAAAGTTAGTATATGGCACAGCTTCATGAGCTGCATTTGGTGGTCCAAGGAGTTCGGTTCAGACTTAATTATGTCGTTTTTGCGAAGAATCGATTTCCGTGTCACTCTGTCGTTTTTGCGAAGAATCGATTTCCGTGTCGGTAGACACGGAAATCGATTCTTCGCAAAAGCTACATAAGTTTGGGCGAAAATACCACCAAATGCAGCTTAACAAGACTCGTTTGATGCGCCATATTTCATCAAAATCCATTACGTAATAAGGACAATATAAACTAATACGTACTTTGAATCAGATGGATTATGGAAGTTTCAATAATTGTTGTTGTTGTTAGTACCACGTGATCATATACCTTGGCTAATATTGCCAGTATTTGTCAATTTATTTATTTAAGGAATAAAGCTATAGGTTGTTGGGTTTACTGGAGTGTATAATACATTTGGTATGTTTAAAGTGTCCGAAGTCAGATCATCGTTTTATTACTAATATTCACACTGCATTTTCTGACAGTTTCAAAAAAATTTAAATAACCAAATATGGCGGTAAAATTGAGAATAATCTGGTTTTACGTCATTTTGTTGCAATTGCTGGAACAGCGACGTTGCCGGTCAATAGAGTGCCGTTATTGACAATATCGTGGAAACTAATGACGTCAACCGAACATTAACCAATCAACAACGTCGCGCGACGTCACGTGGGTATAATGTATTGTATTGGGATGTAAACGCAACACGTCGAATGAATTTATAGAAGGTGTAAATATTTCAAAATACAATGTACAGTCAAACCCCATCTAAACCGAACACCGAATAGTGGCGCGCGTTGGTATCAGGATATTTTCATATGCTAATGAGGCATGATATTTCTAATTATTTATACTAATTAAATGCGTCACATGAAACGATAATAGTTTAGAACGATTATAAAGTATAATAATTGCACACCAACAAATAAATGCAGAGAACAAATAGTAATGTCCGTAAATATTTTTAAGGAAGCACGGTTATCGCCCCTGATATCAGTGTGGAAATTTATGCCTGGCATAAAATGTATAATAATGCCAATCACTACATGGGGTAATGGTGAATGAATGTTTATTTTGCCAGAAAATATATCAGATGATGTCTCTGATATAAAGTACATGTGCCTACTGAGTGGACGTTTACCTTTAAATAATCACTGTAATATCCTCTATTTACTTGACCTGTAGTTGCGAACGGTAACTCTTACAATCTACGCCACTACCGTCCGTCTGCCTACGGACGGTACGGGAGTAGATTGCAAGAGTTACCTTCGCAACTACTTGACCTGCAGATAAGAACGAATGCGACCTGTTGCCATGTGTTCAGCACGCCACCTGCGAGAATACGATGGGGTCTTATGAGTGCACCTGTGACACCGATTACTATGGCGACGGCAATATAGCATGTTCAGGTACAGTAAGGAAATGAAATCGCTAAATGACAATTCGTTCCCTCAATTTAACAATTCGTTTCCACGATATAACAATGTGTTCCCTCAATTTAACAATTAGTTCCCACGATATAACAATTCGTTCTCTCAATTTAACAATTCGTTTCCTCAAATTAACAATACGTTCCCACGAAATAACAATTCGTTTCCACGAATTAAACATTTTTATTTCGTAGGAACGAATTTTTAACTTGATGGAACAAATTGTTAATTCGTGGGAGAATTGTTAAATTGAGGCAACGAATTGTTATTGTTAGAAAAAGTCGATGGCGCGCCATCGCAATATACCCACTTTCCCCAAATGCTAAGTCCGAAAGGGGGAGGTAATCCATGATGGAGGGTCGGATAACAAATCCGAATTCACTTTGCGCATCAGCACATCAAAACGAAGCTACGAACCAAATATCAGACGCGTAGGTATTAAGGTGAAAAAGTTGTTCGACCTACGAGGAAAAATAGTGAAATTCTAAGTCCGAAAGGGGGAGATAATCCATGATGGAAGGTCGGAACAAAAATCCAAATTCACTTTGCGCATCATAAGGAAACTACATATCAAATATCAGAAATGTAGGTATTACGGTCAGAAAGTTTTTCGACTTACAATGAAAAATAGGGAAATTCTGAGTCCGAAAGGGGGAGATAATCCATGATGGAGGGTCGGATCAAAAATCCGAATTCACTTTGCGCATCTGCACATGATAACGAAGGTACATACCAAATATCAGGCGCGTGGGTATGAAGGTGAAAAAGTTTTTCAAGTTACAAGGAAAAAGTGGGAAATTCTGAGTCCGAAAGGGGGAGATAATCCATGATGGAGGGTTGGATCAAAAATCCGAATTCACTTTGCGCATCTGCACATGATAACGAAGGTACATACCAAATATCAGGCGCGTAGGTATGAAGGTGAACAAGTTTTTCAAGTTACAAGAAACGTGACGGACGTACGGACGTACGGACGGACGGACACTCGTGACGAAAACAATATACCCATTTTTTCCCAAAAAAGTGGGTATAATAATTCTACGTTCCCTGCGGGGTTCAGTAGTTATCAGTAGTTATCACTGGCAGCAGTGATACTATTCACAATGATAACACATTTGCTTTACGAACAAGGTGAGCAGAAGTCCTCAGTGACCTTGACCGTTATTACTAAGTTATTATATCTATATAGCGGGCACTCGTAATGTGTAGCACAGGTGGAATAGTGACACAATTATACACTTATATAAAGAAATGTTTTTTCCTACTGAGTGGGAATGTACCTTTAAAAGATGGTCGCTACAAGTGGTAACATTATTACATTTAACAGCCATTGGACTTCTACTATTGACGCGAGTGTTTAATTACACATCAAGGTTATACTCGATTGATTTATTGGTGTCTAATGGCCTATCAACAGCTTCTGTCATTTAAAACCGACGGGTTCGTACCCGTATTTAACATGGTGCATTGGGGAGGGAATCCCAAAATCAGAACGGAATATTTACATCGAAATACATATATTCAGCCTTGAAATTAGAATAACCGGATCTGGTGCCAGGTCCATAACACACAAAAGTCACTTGGCCCCTTCCTTTGAAAGCAATAGGATTATGAATACTCGTATTACTAACACAACGGATATAGCCATATTAAACCCTCACATACAAGATTGCCAAAGACGTACCTGAGGCCCAAACCTGGGGGCCGTTTCACTAAACTTCTTACCACTAAAATGTTCGTAAGTGCAATATTATGTCTGTAAATATCACATTTATTTAGCAATGTGTTCTTATAAGCAATTGCTGGATTTACATTTATTGAGCATATGTTGCATATGCAGCCTATGCTCAATAAATGTAAATCTATCAATTGACATTTCCAGACGATCTTAAATTTGCACCCACGAACATTTTAGTCGTACGAAGTTGAGTGAAACGGGCCCCAGGTCTCCGTTCGGGCGTGTATAGGCAATGCCAACTCCTTATCAAGCTGTTGTATTGTCTGAGCGTGAGCCTAAGCCTGAGCTGTAGACGTCACGGCTCGATTTCAAGCACATCATTTTGAACTAAGCAAGTTGACACATATCGGAAAGAATAGCACAGACGTTTGTGCACTGTCTTAGTACACAACCGTCCACTCGCAATCACGCAATTTGATTGCCTGAGCATGAGCTGTAGCGCAGCCCAGGCTCAGACAATCAAAATGCTTGTTTTCAAGCATAATATTTTGAAATACATGTAAGAAACTTGACATGTATTGGCAGGAATAGCACAGCTGGTACTGTACTATACTTTATCCCGTCAACACGGTGCGTATTTGCCGTGAAACACAATGCCGTGAAACATTTTTGATATCCAGTCAATACTATTTTTGCATTTTAAAGCCATTTTTAGGTGTTGACGGGATAAATAGAATAGTAGGTTAGTGCCGTGAATGGGAAAACATATCTGGCGCGGCACGGAAACGGGATGTGCTCGGCAGAGCCTCGCCCATCCCGTTTCCTGAGCCTTGCCAGATATTTTTTCCCGTTCACGGCACTAACATACCATTCTCTATCTATTTTCCTTATTTCTCAACCAAAGTATATGTTGTGACCACTCATTTGAACCGTCTCAGCGAGACGGTTCAAATGAGTGGTCACAACATATACTTCTGATGAGAAATAAAGAAATTCTTGAACCTTGCCGGATATTTTTTCCCATTCACGGCACTAACCTACTATTCTCTATGTACTGTACTGCGCTAATGTTGCCGATATTTGTCCAGTTCTTTGTATCAAAATACATCAATTTTGAATGTTGTACATGAAATGAAGCGGCTTGATTGGCTGTGCTACAGCTCAGGCGGCTCAGACAATCAAACTGATTGATTGCGAGGTGGTATTGCGGTTAAATTAACCGCCTCATTGCCGCGTTCATTTAATGCACATATTTCGACTGTATCACAGATATTAGAAAATTCGGAAACAAACGGGCCAATGGTCATTGACCTGACACTTTGTGGGCTCCAATGCCCGGGTTTGGAAGGTCCTCGAGCCAATTCCTACACTTAATAGGTACATGCCCACGCAGTAGGCACAAAATGTTCTTTATAGGAATTAAATAAGTGTATAAGTTATGTCACTATTCCACCAGTTCTAAAAATTACGAGTGCCCGCTATACAAATATAATCATTTATTTATTATCAATTTACTGTTAGCGTCGCGCGGCGGTAACAATCTATTTTGATAATGTGCGGAGACGACGACTTTCACATCACGGCGCGCATGCGCAGTATACTACGCACGCCAGTAGGCTTCCCAATACCCAATATGTAAACAGAACGGAACGGAAATTGTATGAAACGGCGTCGGCCAAAAAAAAGGCGAAATGTCTGAGGGACAGGCAAGAGAGAGAGAGAGAGAGAGAGAGAGAGAGAGAGAGAGAGAGAGAGGTTAATATTGGCGACCAGATCACCAAATGGAAAGAGTTACGTGGAGATTTAGATTTGGACTCGAACAGAGATTTTTCTTCTCAACTTCCGATACTTCACTGCGCATGTCAAATATGTGATATGATTGACCGTGTCACGTGACGCGGGTGTGGTAAAAATAGCACGAGGTCGGAAAATACCCTTTCTGGTCGCGGCATATAAAATGCGATTTAACAACAATTAACACGCGCCGTAATTAAAAATAACTCATTAGTGGGTAGACAAATGGCTCATATAAGGCATGACAAAAAATCAAAAGTAGTAGTACAGTGTAACCTGCTGCGTGGGCATGTACCTTTAAACATAAGATAAAACAAATGTGGTATTGCCATTAAATGTTTGAAACGGTGATAATCTGGGCAAGATTAACGCAGGCGATTGTGTATCTTAATAGCATGCATCTGACGAAGGGGTGACAACTCACTGTTATATTGTATCGTTATTTTCAGAAAACAACGATTGTGACCCTAATCCGTGCCTGAACGGTGGGGATTGTACCCACATAGGGACAGGGTTCTTATGTTCCTGTGATGCCACGGGCTTCGGTGGATCAACGTGTGAGGACGGTACGTTTGTACAACGTTATATGTAGCCAATTTCACCAACATTGCAAAGTATACGTTTCTAGCAAAGTATACTTTGAGGGAGTATTCATTTATTTTTCCTGAAATGCATTATTTCATACAGAACTAATGACTGCATATATTTGATGATTAAAAGTATGCAGAATTATTATACTGAATGTATTACATTACCACAGCCATTTTGGCTGTGGTAATGTAACACATTCAGTATAATAAAAATTAATAAAATGTATCTTTAAATTGAAAATTTCTCGCTCAAAGTATACTTTGCTAGAAAGGAATACTTCGCAATTTTGATGAAATCGGCTACAGGAATGCAAGCTATATCATGGGTTTATCAAGGTGCATGATCACGTGGGTACAACAACAACAACAATTACTGAAACCTCCAGAAGCGCCTCCGATTCAAAGTACGTATTCTGTTATTTTGTCCTTATTATGTAACCGATTTTAATGAAATATGGCGCATCAAACGCGGCTTGGTAAGCTACATTTGGTGGTCTCGGTACCTTGATCCAAACTTCTGTCGTTTTTGTGAAGAATCCATTTCTGTGAAATTCTTCGCCAAAACGACATAAGTACGTGCCGAAGTCCCGCGACCACCACATGCAGGTCATGAAGACGCGTTAAACTTTGCTGTTTTCATCAAAATCCGTTGCATATTAAGGAAACTATCAAATAATATTTACTTTGGAGTGGGTGCGCTTTCAACACTTTCAGACATTGTTGGTGTTGTGGTAACCACGTGACCATGATTGCACCTTGTTTATCATGAGATATTGCGTTAGGTCGTTTCTTTGCGTGGGTCCATGTGTCTCCTTTGGGCATCTTGTTCACTTTTTTAGGATGGCATTATCATGGTTACTTCTAAATTACTTACGATTTTCCTATGGGAATTTAACATGGGGAGTCAATTTTCAAAATGTTTCGTTTTTTTATCCTTAAGGATCAAAAAACGAAAACATTTGGAAATTGACTCCGAAACCTGTCGAGATAGCTTGAAAATGATGTAACTAAGAAAACAAAAGTTAGATTTTGAAAATCGGTCCATAAATAAAAAAACTATTTAAAAAAAATCTATTTTTAGCCCCCATGTTAAATTCCCATAGGAAAATTGTTTTTTCGCAATAAAATCAATATTTGATGGAATTTCATCAACAAAGTAACGTCGCCATCATATTGTTTGTAGATAATAACATAAACTTTCAAATTAAAAGACACTGTCTGTTTCACGAAACCTGCCGGAAGTTTACGGCCATATAACCAATGCAAATACAATATTTTGTTTCGATAATATTAGATTTTATAAAAAATTGAGAATGAGCCTTCTTTTTGTTTCGTCAAATTTGGCCATCATGGCCCTCTTGTTATATAAATCTCACTACTGTCTGTTTCACGAAACATGCCCAAATTGTACGGCTATATAAACAATGCAAAAACAATATATCTTGTGATGATATTAAATTAAAACAACATTTAAGAACGAGCCTTCTTTTCGTTTCGTGAAATTTGGTCAAATATTGATTTTATTGCGAAAAAACAATTTCCCCATGATAAATCCCCATAGACATCTTCACAGAGTGAAGATGTCTATGGGGATTTAACATGGGGAAATTTTTTAGAATTTCAGAAATACTGGACCGATTTTCAAAATTTAACTTTTGTTTTCCTAATTAGATCATTTCCAAGATATCTAGCCATGTTTCGGAGTCAATTTGCAAAATATTTCATAATAATAAGTCCTACGCGTTTCCGATCCTGGCCTGAAAATACTTCATAATAAAGGAGACTATGCTAATAAGCCTGGTATTCTCGAACATTTACAACTTCCATACATTCATAATGCAAACGCCCATTCAAAGTATTGCGTTTATATCACAATGCATTTATATTAGCCCCACGTGACGACCTTGTTGATTCGTGAAAGTTTGTTTGACGTCGTTAATTTCCACGACGTTGTCAATAACGGCAAGCTATTAACCGGCAACGTAGCTGTTCCAGGAATTGCGACAAAATGACGTGAAACAAGATGATTCTTAATTTTAACGCCATATTTGGCTATTTACAGATTTGAAACTATTAGAACATTTAGTGTAAATATAAGTACTACAATCGTCAGACTCCTCGCACTTTAAACAGACCAAATGTTTTCATACTACAGTAAACGCAACATCCATGTTTTTGTCGCGCCTGCTTTAGCAGAAGGCACGACTATACCGTCGTGTTTTTCGTCGTCGTAGTCATCGTCGTCGTTGTCGTCCGCGTTGTCGTTGTCCGAGTCAGCAAATGTCAAAATGTTTGTACAAGCTTCTTCATCATGATATAACTGTAATATTACTTGACGGATTTCATTTGGAACACATTCATGCCGCTATTAACATGTCCTTGAAATTATTTACCTTCAAGGTTTTGCGGAAACGCTTAGCCATTTTCTTGGGGTCAAAATGTTTGTACAAGTTTCTTCATCATGATATAACGTTAACATTACTTGACGGATTGCTTCACTATTTGGACACATTCTTGCGTTCCTTAACCCTATGAACCCGAAATCCCGCTATATCGATTTATGCAAAAAGTGCAGATCCAGATGAGCCGGCTCGTAACGAGCCGTCTCATCAGGATCTGCACTGTTTGAAAGTATTTTCATATTTTTGAGAACAAAAACACCCCCTTTTCATAAATGGACGAATCTGGAAATAATTTTGTGACCATTGGATTGGTTGAAAAATTAACATATCACAGTCGTTTCCAGTTCCTTAGGGTTGAAAGGGTTAAAGGGCCTCTGGCATGCAGCTGTGCTTCACACATTATGGTCGTTGTCCATCTAACAAGACTGTCGAGAACCGCATGCAAATATTCCATGTCTGTCACACGAGGTTTTAATTTATGCATACATTGTATGCTATGCAAATGAGCTGTGGCATCACAGTAAGTTCATTTAAATGTTTCAAATTACTATATTTGAATGTTAAAGATAAAATTAATATAAATAAAACTAAGTATTTATGGGTCATTTATGACGTCACAGGAAGTCCTGCATACTCCAAGCTTATTTAATATTACCCCCTTACAATGCTATGTATCGTCTGCTGATTATTTTATATTTTCCATATTTCTCAATAAGACATTGTTTGGCATCAGCTTAGAATCACTTCCAATGGAAATGATTCTAAAGTGCTGTCAAACCATATTTTTATGGAGGAAGAAGACACAATATTAAACAACAGCAGACGACAGTTGTCGGTTAAAAGGTTAAAGGTTGAAACCCTCAAAACTTGTGACAGCGATGGAATATTTGTATGCCGTTTTCACCAGTCTTGTTAGATCGTAAAGGACTATAACAAGGTGAATGACCACGTGGTTACAACAACAACAACAACAACAACAATGGCTGAAAGTGTTGAAAGCGCGCCCACTCCAAAGTAAGCATTATTTGATATTTTTCTTAATGGGCAACGAATTTTTATGAAATATGGTACAGCAAACGCGTCTTCATGAGCTGCATTTCGTCGTCCAGGGAGTTCGACAAAGACTTATGTCGTTATTGCGAAGAATCGATTTCCGTGTCAGTAGACACGGAACTCAATTCGTTGCGACAGCATTTTGGGCCAAAGTCCCGAGTCCACCAAATGCAGCTTAACAATACGCGTTTGATGCGCCATATTTCATCAAAATCCGTTACGTAATAAGGACAATGTAAAATAATACGTACTTTGAATCGGATGGATTCTGGAAGTTTCAGTACTTGTTGTTGTTGTTAGTACCACGTGATCATACACCTTCATAATGTGCATATAAACAAAACTGTATCCCAGAGGCCATTTAAACATATTTCAGAGCCGTACTCATTTAACTATTTCTCTTGTCTATATGTGTAGATATAGACGAATGTGTTGTCGACCCGTGCTTCACCGATGCGATATGCTCCAATGCGGCGGGATCATTTGATTGTGAGTGCCCGGATGGTTTCTACGGAGACGGCGTCACTTTCTGTTTCGGTACGTTTACTGAACGTGTTGGTCCTTTTCCATATACATGTAGGTTCGCGGTCATAAAATCTCGTGATCAGTATCCCGCCGTTTAAATTACAATGGGCTTTTTCGTCTTTGACACCATGTACATTTCACACTTAATATACCGCGTAGTAATTTCTTCTATATGGGTCCTCACGATTGTATTAAACTAGTACTTCCTTTGACACAATTTATTTTGAAAGTGTCATTGTGGTAGGTCTGCTCTTGACTGATCACTGGGGTGGATGCATAGTTCGGAACTTGTATAGTGTGCACATTCCAGTATCGGCTGCTACAGAGAGGGTGTTGTTGTAGAGAGGTCGCCGTTCGGGGAGGTTCGACTGTACGAGGGGCAGTCATAAAGTTCTCGGAATTTCTTGATAAAAAAGTTTATTATACCTGCTACATTGTTCATATTTATATGACGTTTACATCTGTAGTCGATTTCATCAACATTGCAAAGTATACTTTGAGGGAGTAATCATTTATTTTTCCCAAAATGCATTATTTCATATAGAACTAACTACTGCATATATTTGATGATTAAAAGTATGCAGAATCATTATACTGAATTTATTACATTATCACAGCCAAAATGGCTGTGATAATGTAATAAATTCAGTATAATAAAAATTAATATATTTATCTTAAAATTGAAATTTTTTCCGTCAAAGTATACTTTGCTTGAAAAGTTTACGTTGCAATGTTGGTGAAATAGGCTACTGGTCACGTTCTTGATAAGAAAACTCAGTTGGGTTGCATGGATAATGCCCAGTGTCCCGGACGTGATTTGAAATTCTCCTGAAATTCATTAAATAAACACGTCATCGCCCTTGCTCTGGCTTGCCTTGACAGTTTTGATAAACTTTCCAAGGCTGGCCTTCACACACCGCGCAAACAATGGTCGAATGTTCCTCTGAACATTTCGTCAACTGTGGACGTCATTTGCGGAAGATATCCCAGATAATGTAAATATTTTTTATGAAAATCTTCTACACCACAGCCGACGTTAATCTTGCCAATATGTTAACGTTTCTGAACATTGGTCTGAACTCGCAATCAAGCAGTTTGATTTACTGTGCCTTCGTCCAGTATTCCCGCGACTTTTCCAAGTTTATACCCCGATACATTCCACAACAATGCCATTCATTCCTATACTATTGGCAAGATAAGCGCAGGCGGAGGTGTAAGCTTTATCTTTATACCCCGATAAATTCCACAACAATGCCATTCATTCCTATAATATTGGCAAGATAAGCGCAGGCGGAGGTGTAAGCTTTATCTTTATACCCCGATAAATTCCACAACAATGCCATTCATTCCTATACTATTGGCAAGATAAGGGCGGAGGTGTAAGCTTTATCTTTATACCCCGATAAATTCCACAACAATGCCATTCATTCCTATAATATTGGCAAGATAAGCGCAGGCGGAGGTGTAAGCTTTATCTCCCTTGTTTCCAAAGGCGCAGTGCGACGAAGACTACGAATGTCTTCCGTCTGAGACAAGCCATGTGATTTTGTACCTACAGTGGGGTCAGCGTGTAAGTGCACACACGAACGAACACGACAGTTTTGTTCCAACCTGTCGTGTTCGTTCGTGTGTGCACTTACACGTTGACCCCACTGTACATGTGCGAGATCTCATGAAAACTATTTACAAAATTTACAATATTTTTCGCAATTCACGTTGCACGTTGACGAATTATTCATAGCAAATGTAGAATAGAATTCTGCATTTGCTATGAAAATTTCGTTAATCTGGGACGTCATTTACAGAAGATATCCCCGTTTCTGTAAATAGTTTTCATGAAAATCGCAGGGTTTGTCTCTCCTCTTTCCAGAGGAGCAGTGTGACGAATGCGACGAAGATCAGGAACGGGACCTCTCGTACTCGGAATGTGACCCCGATCTGCACGTGTGTGTATGTCACCCCGGGTACCAGCGCGAGGACGATGACCTCTGTAATCCATGTGTCGGTGAGTACGTATATCACGTGATGGCCAGATAGGGCAGCGTGGACCCATGGACGTTTTTCGTTCTTCCGGGTAGCAACTCGTGATTGGAAGTCATTGGAGCAAGCAGACTCGTCATTGGAAGTCATTCGTGATTGGAAGTCATTGGAGCAAGCAGACTCGTGATTGGAAGTCATTGGTAGCAACTTCGTGATTAGAAGTCATTGGAGCAAGGAGAGTTCCAACTCGACTTAACTCTTTGCATGCTAGCGCGCGAAAATATCCGCCAAACGAATTAGGAGTATATGTTTTATTTCTTTCTGTAAATATGTCTTGACATTTCATTAGAATTGTGTCCTCCGGAAAACATAATCAATTGTCATCTGCTATTTTCGAACTATTTATAGCCCACAAATTTCCCAGCATGCAAAGAGTTGACGAAGTTGACCGTTGAACCTTACTTGAGTAACTGGAATCGAACCCATGACGACTGGTGGGTTAGTAGAGTTCCACCGCGAGTTAGACCGGAACAACGACTCTGCTTATATCTGTGCTAGTCGGGTCACTTGTTTAACCCAGGAGTTACAACGAGAAACGATGAGTATATTTGTGGCTTTGACTGGAGAAATTGGCCAACTGTCTGTTTCACGAAAGCTGCCCAAAGTTTACGGTCATATAAACAATGCAAAAACAATATTTATTTTCGATAATATTAAATTATAGCAAAGTTTAAAAATGAACCTTTTTATTTCGTGAAATTTGGTCCAATATTGATTTTATTACGAAAAATGAGTTCTCTATGGGAATTTAACATGGGGAAAAAAGTGAAGAACCTGGAGGAGGAGTCGAAAAACGAAAACATTTGGAAATTGATTCTGAAATCTAACTAGATAGCTTGGAAATGATCTAACTAAGAAAACAAAAGTTAAATTTTGAAAATCGGTCCACTATTTCTGAAATTAGAAAAATTTCCCCATGTTAAATCCCCATAGACATCTTCACTCTGTGAATATGTCTATGGGGATTTAGCATGTGGAAATTGTATTTTCGTAATAAAATCAATATTGGACCAAATTTTACGAAATAAAAAGAAAGCTCATTTTTAAATTTCCTTTCATTTAATATAAAAAAAATTGTTTTTGCATTGTTTATATGGCTGTAAAATTTGGGCAGGTTTCGTGAAACAGACAGTAGGTGATTTGAGAACAATATCGCTCCTGATGAAATAACACACTCCTGTAGCCTGATAACGATCTATACTGCTTGTTGAAAGCATGACGGGCGTTTCATTGATGGAATGGTGTAGAACCTGATGCTGATCTGGATCTACATTTGTTGCAAAATCCACAAACCCCTATTTCTCGAGTCACAGCCACATATCACGTCATCATGAATGGCGGCTGTTTGTGTAACAACGTGATCAAAACATGGCAGCATTGTCTGTAATCACGTGATAAAACCATGGTGGTGTTTTCTGTAATCACATGACAAAAACACGCGATGTTTTCTGTAATCACGTGATAAAAACATGGCGGCGTTTTCTGTACACCATGTGTCGTCAAACTTTGTAGACGACATTGAAGGGAAGCTACTTATGCACCAGTCAATTGTAATCCCCGCCCGCACCCCTCCCCAAGGCCGGGAAATAGCGGGGGATAGCGGGGACATTGCATTTTTTTTTGCAAAGCCCTGGTATATCCTCCGCACTGTGGGGACCGAAAAATGTGTATTCCCCCGCTACATGTATATGGCCCCGCCCCCGGGGCAGATACACATGTAGTTTGGGCCATTTTTATAATGTATATTAAAAGTATTATAACATGTTTTAGCCATCTATTCACTCAAGGAGTGTTGCTTTATCTTTCACATACTATATACGAGTGCTATGTGATTTTGCCAATGTATGACAAGGCAGGTATTCCATGGGTAAACGATCTGCAAACAAAAATATGATTATTAAGCTCGACACTTGCACTTGAGTTGTGTATACAATAAATGATGTAGTTGTGTTACACGAACTGTGAATGTAGAGCCATGTATATCCCGAAGGACTGCACTGATGTGCAGGCTCTTCTGGGTCTACATTGCCCTAAATCATGAGACCGTCTTTATCAGAATGTGGCTCAAATATTGCTTGAATTCATTTATGAGTTATTGGAATTGCAACATGTGACGCTATTAAATATTCAGCAATCATATTAATGGCCTGATTGACAATGATGAAATTGTGTTTTACGGCTCAGTGACGTGTATCTTTTAAGCACTTGGAGCTGGTAATACACCTGTACCGGTTTAATAGGAGTTGTGATTCATCTCTGAATTTACGTAATCTAGATTTAGTGTTCTTATGGCCTTATTGAATGACTGAATAAATCCTGGACGCTCGTATAGATTTGTTGAGTTAAATACTGTTCGTCTGCATTCTTAGAAAACCGGACCTGATATGTGTAATCGGTGTAAGTCCCATTCCCACCATGTAAGGCACAGCACCACACAGTCAGATTGGGATCCAAACCGATCCTAGAACATGTCTTACCGTATTGTTCGAAAGGGTACAAACTGTGAGTGTTGAGCCCTGTAGACCCTGATCGGCCTGCACTGGTGCGCGGGCCAATCTGGGTCTACATTGCCCTCTATCATAAGACCACCTTTCTCAGAATAGGCTGAAATATTGCATGAATTCTAGTTACAAGATATTTCTCCAGTTGCAATTTACTTTTTCGGATTTACAATCTCTGCTCAACATTACCTACCAGCTAAGTACCATTCAATGAAATAAACATGACTCCCTGGCCATCAAGCAAACACGTCCGCTATTCCATGTGGAACACAAGGTCTATCTGACGTGTTTGGGTGATTCATCTCTGAATTTATGTACTCCTGATTTGCTGTCATTATGACCTTATAGATAGTCTGCATTCTGAGAAAACCGAGCCTGGTACGTCTACCACCTGTCCAAGTCCCATTCCCACTATGTAGGGCACAGCACCACACAGTCAGATTGGGACCCAAACCGATCCTAGAAGCATGTGTTATTCAAAAGGGTAAAAATCTGTGAATGTTGAGCCCTGTAGACCCTGATCAGACTGCACTTGTGTGCAGGCCGATCTGGGTCCACCTTGCCCTGAATCCCAAGACCGCATTTCTCAGAATGCGGCTCAACAAATGCTTGAATACTAGTAGTAATGAGTTATTGAATTTGCAACCAGTTACGCTGAAAGTCAGCAATCGTTATAATGGCCTAATTGGCGATGATGAAGCTGTGGTTTACGGCTCAGTAACTTGTATCTTAAGTCCTTAGAGCTGGTAATACACCAATGTTGGGGAGAGAATTCGTAATTCATCTCTGAATTTACAAGATCCTGATTTGGCGTTGAGATGGCGCATTTGAATTATTGAACGAATCCTTGCCGCTTGCACCAATTGGTTGAATTAGATACTGTTGGGCTGCATTCTGAGAATACCGGACCTGATATGTGCAATCGGTGTAAGTCCCATTCCCACTATGTAGGGCACAGCGCCACACAGTCTGATTGGAATCCAAACCGATACTAGACGCTTCAGGAGATAATGTTCCCTCGGTGAGATAATCCACAATATCCCCTCAACCAAGGGCACTATTTATATACTATTCAGCAAAGCTGAACCTATTTAATAACTAACACTTAGAGCCGACAGTCTGATAAGCTGCAGGGTGACCAAATTTTTCAATATACAAATCTGCAGCTTTTGCTCTTCTTCTTATTTCTTATTTTGTGGAGAAATACGAAGAAATGTAATAGATTTGAGTAATTTTCTAAATCCTTAGATTGTAACAGATCCGTTTTATGGGTGAAAATCCACAAACGAATAAATCTGCAGATTTGGTCACCCTGAAGCTGTGATCATGTATATAGAAGATTTTATGGACACAGTAGAATGTAGACCCTAATCAGACACAGTGGTTGCAAATACAATAAATCTGTTTGGTTATATCATTGGTCAAATGTGTGTTACACATGTCTGAGGTAACATGTAGGTGGTGAGAATATCATCTCAATTTAAATTGAAATATGAACACAAATATTTAATAACTGACACATTGCTGAGGCATGGAAAAGTAGTTCACTTCAAAATCACTTAGTCGAGATTCACAGCAACAACCTAATATTCTTTCTAATTTTCTGTCAATGTTTACACTTGATACAAACAAAGTTTTTTCTTGGCTTTTGCAGCCCAGTACACACCACATGAAAGTACTTTATTGTGCATTTTTTTCTGGAACATTTTACATCATCATACTTATTCCTATTCTCCTTGCCCGCAGTAACAGAATGTGGAACTGTCAGCTGAAAGACAACAAAAGCAGGATGTACTAGTAAAATGGTTACAGAAAGAAATTAGCGTGTGACGTAAGCCATATTAGGCAATTATGAAAATTTAGTGAACATATAAGCAATAATTCCATCAAACTCAAATAGTATTTACAAGAATGCCACCAAAGCTATGCTGTGAATGGATAAATAGGGTTTACAGCATATGCAAACAGTGTAGACCCAGATCAGGCTGTGCATCAAGACAGTCTGATCAGGGTGTGCACTGTTCCATATTCCGTCAGTTCAACATTGATCCTGTTCTGACAAACAATATAGATAATTTTTAGACTGCAGGAATGTGCTAGAGGACCAAGATCTAGGCTGGTCACAAACCCCACAAGCCCCATTTCTCTAGTCATGGTCACATTTGTTTAATGATAGAAGTGCTTACTTTGGCTTACTTTGGCAATCAGAACAAAGCCAAGTCCCAGCTGGGGCATGATGAATTCCGACACACGGGAAGTGGAACCACCCAATACAGTCCGGGTTGTCGCAGTGCACCATGTCTCCTTCCTCACCGCCTTTGCACCAACATAATACTAGGATTGTGACCTTGACCTTGGGGTAAGGGTTGGGTGGTTGTCGTGGATTTGCTACAGCATGATAGAGAGTCATCTGTGGAATGCATGTATGAAATATTGTAACGTCCCTTCGTTGCGTCTGCCTTCAAGAATACGGGGTAAACCGTAGTTTCCTGTTCACGCAGGGGGTTGTTAGCGGGCCCTTGTGAATCGGGATATGAACATGGGAATAACTAGCTACTTGGCAATGAAAGAACGACAGTAGCGAATTCAGTATTAATACCTGATATTTTGCTAAGACATAAAACACAATATTATGCAACACCTACAACTGTATGAGGGTGACAATTCATGGTAACAATAATGGTACCGGGATGATACACATGACTATATACATCAACAGTTAGTATTCGTAGTACATGTATGCGAGTCGAGACTAACTAACATAGGGAGCGACTGCACACGAGCACAGGTTGAAGTATTCAACACTCGATTGAATCAAGTCGTCACGGGAGTTGGACGCCTGCATATCAGCGTTGTTCATCGTATCCAGTAGCGCCGTAAACGGCTGTTCTATGTCCTTGTATTCCGTCGAGTCGGCGACCCCTTTAGAAATTCCGGGAATGTACTCGACCTCGTCACAGCGTCTATGGTCCACCATAACACACGCCGTACATGCCGTTTTATTTTGTGACCTACAGTAGTACTCCGTGACCTTGTCGGGGTGGGTGGGGCACAAGGTCGTCAGTTTATCCTCCTTCCCTCCATCAACTTTATCAGCTGGTGCCCTCTTTCCAGAAACATCCATAGTTAATGTTTGAAAAATGTGCGCCAAAGTAGAGTATTGCGACGGCCAATTTCGAGCCTATGCTGCAATACTCTGTTGCACAGCCAGTTTTAGTGCCAATAGTGGTGGAGAAAACCGGAGTACCCGGAGGAAACCACCAACCTATGGCAAGTTTAATACTGCCAACTTCCTCACATGTGGTCTGCATGAACGTATCATACAGTCTCGCCCACATAGGTGAGGAGTTTTTCAGCCACCAGGGCCCCAGTATTAAACAAACCCACGAAAACCCATGACACAGTCGTTTCTGCCACATGGTGGTTTCGAATGCGTCTGTAAGTACGGTTACTATGTGACATGATCAAGTTTTTTTAATATATAAAATATTTATATGACATCACATTTATAATATACAGTGGACATGACAAACAGTTTTCAAGATTTTCAGGAATACAGAGGCCAAACTTCTGTATTTTTTTATGAAAATACATACTCATTCTTGTCTTGTTGTTGTTGTTGTTGTTGTACTTCGAAGTCCAGCCGCTTACTTTTTCGGCGCACACCTCAAGATTGAAGAAAAAAAATCCCCGCTATTTTTTCGCGCAAATGTAAAGCCCCTGGGTAGCCCCGGCACTGCAGGGACAAATTTTTTATTAATGCCACGGGGTTTAGCCCCGCTATCCCCCGCTATGTCCCGGCCTGGGGGGGGGGGGGGGGGGGGGGGGGGGTGGTGGGGGGGGTGGGGGGATTACAAATGACTGGTGCATTAGTATCACTGTATTGAAAGGGGCACCACCACCAGTGCCGTAATCAGGAAACCTAAAGCGTGGAGGCAAAACAATCGAATGGGCGGAGCAAGGGGGTTCCTGGGGCATTTCCTTTTTTTTTTTGTTACTTTCATTACAAAATATTTGGCGATGCATCGATAACTTGAATATTGTGCTTGAAAGCAAACAGCTTGATTGGCTGAGCCTGAGCTGTGCTACAGCTCAAGCTCAGCCAATCAAAGTGCTTGACTGCGAGTTGATATTGCCAATAGATGCTCAGACACGTTGACATATTGTCAAAATTAACGCACGTCGTGGTGTATTAAGCAATGTTTTACCAGTGACCTCCCCGGTATATATGAATGACAGGTCAGGGGTGGTGAGTTGTCCCGCTTGCATGACAAGGCTCCGTACGATAACACTATTGTTATTGAGAGAAAATTCTACCAATATGAGACAAAACTATTGTCATAAACTCGCCTAAATATAATGTGTATTAGTAATGTAACGTAATTTTATTTTACACAATATGGTTCACACTATGCATTGCCTCTTCACACATTGCAGACATAGACGAATGTGAGATCGAGGACACGTTGTGTGATCTTAACGCCGAATGTGAGAACTATCGAGGCGGATATTTCTGCGTTTGTTACCCTGGTTACAACGGTAACGGCATTTTCTGTGAAGGTACGTACATTTGACACTACCACCTGAACAAAACAACCCATGGTTGCATTCCTTAAATATTTAATACTTGAACGCTTGATCGGCTGAGCCTTCACCGCGGAACAAGCGTGCACTTCACGACAAGCTGTGTGCGATCCACATAGGAAAGCAAGCGAAAAATACTAGCAAGTACAAACACATGTTTTATCTTCCCTTAAAGAATAAAACCATGGGCTGTTGCTCGTACGGGGGTATACAATACATTTGGTCTGTTTAAAGTGCGTGGTGTTCGAAGGACTCCTCGCAAACCTTAAACAGGTCAATAACCACTGTAAACCCAAAAGCCCATGGTTTTATTCTTATATTTACCCTGATTTTCTGATAGATTCGAAACTGTAAATAAGCACAAATTGTGTTATAATATAAGGTTTGATCATGTCCAGCCGTGTGCAAACGTTTTCTGTGGCCCGAGGGAACTGTTTGAAGCCCAAGGCCGCAGGCTGATGTAATTTGAGCATTATATTCAGTATTTTTAGTACTTTTGTAAATCGTCCCATTCACGTAGATAATTTTCGGTATTCATATTCCGGGGCCGCGTCATGAACGTCATGAACGTCATTAAGTAGTGACGTTATGAGGGCACTTGGTCTAAGCGCGGCCCCGGAATGAGCATTGCCTAATGCCATATGCAAACAGCACGCGCTATATGTTTGTACATATGTGCAAATAACGGAAACCATGTAACAATTAAGAATAATTTGTCTTCCGTCATTTTGTCAATTGCTGGATCACCAACGTATTTTATGACGTCAAATTAACTTTATAGAATCAACAACATAGCGAGACGTAACGTGGGGCTAATATAATGTACTGGGATATAAACGCAATACGTTGAATTGGCGTTTCTTAGACGAATCATGTAAATATTTACATGTACATGGTATCTATTGTAGATAACATTGAATGCGAAACGGACGAATCTCCTTGTGCGGTCGGGGCTGATTGTACAGACTTTGGGCTCAACTTTTACTGCACATGCCCGGCCGGGTATACGGGTAATGGGTATGTTTGTCAAGGTAAGGGAGCTATAAATAGACAACCACCAACGTTAATCTTACCCATGTATGGGTCGTGTATATATATATCGCCTGTCGTAAGTTTATCTACTAAATTGTAATTATATATACATGTACTGCTGTTCCACGTTTTGATGCCGACAAACTTTTAGCCATTAAACACATTAAATCCAAACAATATTTAAATGTAAGTACTTGTTCTACAATAATAAAAAAGTCACCCTCCCCAATATTGATGAAATGCCGTCAAATATATAAATAAATAAATGTAAACAAAATATGAAAGTTTCTGAACAACTATTTAGAATCTAAACTCGCAATAAAGCAGTTTTATTCGCTGAGCCTGAACTGTAACACAGCTCAGGCTCAGCGAATCAAGCTGCTTATCACAATATTTAAGTATTTTGAAATAAAACAATTAATTAATATGGACACGATTAGCGAGGACGATGGTGAATATGTGACGGGCAGTAACTGTAACTGTCCTGGCTGAAATACCCTCAGCAATTATCTCCCTTGTTTTAATGATTGTCAGTCCAACAGGGGTCCGTTTCACTAAACCTAATACAATTAAAATGTTCGTAAGTGCAAAATTATGATAGTCTGTGAATTTCACATTAACAACGTTTTATTTTAAACAATTATTGGATTTACATTTATTGATCATAGGCTGCATATGCAGCCTATGTTCAATACATGTATATCCATCAATTGAAATTACCATACGATCCTAAATTTGCACTTAGGAACATTTTAGTCGTACCAAGTTTACTGAAACGGCCCCCAGGTGTCGAAAGAGGGGCGCAATGCACAGTTTTGCCTTCCTAACTAGCTCATGAACTAATGGAACGATTAACGTAAGGAACATATTAATAATAATCTTCATATACAAGGTGCATGCTCACAACAACAACAATTACTGAGACTTGATGCTACACCGTAACTGTGCTTAATCAAGTGGTGATAAATCATACACGCACTTAAATACGCCAAGGGTCATTTGATATAGCTGCAAGTGCATTTGGAGCTATATCAAATGACCCTTGGTGTATTTAAGTGCGTGTAATCCGAGTGGACTGCAGTGTTTGCCAACAGTGTAGATCCAGAGCTGTCTCATCGTGATCTGCACTGTTTAAAAATAATTGGCATAGTTATACAGAGAAAAAAACACCCCTTCTTATAAACGCACCAGTCTGAATATAATTTTGTGACGATTGTATTGGTCCTTAAATTAATGTATACCGCAACCATTGCTCCATGTAGCATAATAAAGGGGGTTGAATAAATGCTGTTTATATCTGAAGTAACCTAATATACCTGAAGTAGCCTAATATACATGAAGTGCCCTTTTGCCTTTATTTTTTCACCTTTGACCAGTCTCAACAGCAAATTCAAGATGGCGGCGAATTTTAAAATCCAAATAGCTGTCTGTTCCGCTGAATTGTGTCCATTTTTACAGTATATGCGACGTAACCAACGACAAGGAAATATCCATTATGATTGCAATGCTTATTATGACAACTGTGTAGTCTAAATCCAGCCATGATTGAAGCGCATCGTAAATAAATCGGAGATTTAATCAGGTACAATACCGAATCTACCTAGCGTGGACGCCGCCATTTTGCTTTGAATGACGTCGCTGGATTTGTGACGTATGGCGAGGGAATGACGTCAAAACATGACGTCATGCACGTTCAAGCAATTAAGTTTTGTATGCGGTATAAATTAAATACATGATTAGTGCCGTCGAATATAAAATATATTCGGTTTCGCCCCGACAACTTTATAAAGCTGTCTAAGGCTCAACCGAATATATTTTATATTCGACGGCACTAACTATGTATTTACTATATAATTATCACACTCCATTCCAGTTATTTATGGTTGAAAGAGTTAATTGCCAAAATCATTTCGACTAAAGTTGTGATTTTTTTCGGTTATGTTTAGACATTGTGGAGTGCGACACGCCGGCTGCTGACTGCGACGAGGATGCGCATTGCGTGGACGCCTTCGGTACATACGCGTGCATATGCGATAATGGTTTCCAAGGCGACGGACACACGTGCGAAGGCAAGTTGCAATTGATTACATCAAGTAGCTATTTATCATGCGCAGAAATATCAGGTTTTATTGCATACTGTGAAGATTTGGTGAAGGTTTACAAACTAAACAAACGAAAACGAATGGAAAACGCAGTGAAAACGATCGTTTTGTACCACAGTATTTATATTTATCCCGTCAACACAGTGCGTATGTGCCGTTGTTTCACGGTGCCCTGAAACATTTTTGATATCCAGTCAATACTATTTTTGCATTTTACAGCCATTTGTAGGTGTTGACGGGATAAATAGAATAGTAGGTTAGTGCCATGAATGGGAAAACAATATCTGGCGCGGCACGGAAACGGGATATGCTCGGCAAAGCCTCGCCCATCCCGTTTCCTGAGCCTTGCCAGACATTTTTTCCCATTCACGGCACTAACCTACTATTCTCTATCTATTTTCCTTATTTCTCAACCAAATTATATGTTGTTACCACTCATTTGAACCGTCTCGGCGAGACGGTTCAAGTGAGTGCGAGACGGTTCAAATGAGTTGTCACAAGATATACTTCTGATGAGAAATAAAGAAATTCTTGAGCCTTGCCAGATATCTTTTCCCATTCACGGCACTAACCTACTATTCTCTATCTATTTTCCTTATTTCTGAACCAAAGTATATGTTGTGACCACTCATTTGAACCGTCTCGGCGAGACGGTTCAAATGAGTGGTCACAACATATACTTCTGATGAGAAATAAAGAAATTCTTGAGCCTTGCCGGATATTTTTTCACATTCACGGCACTAAACTACTATTCTCTATATATGATCACTGTTTGATTTTTCTGTTTACTAAGTTTCCTTGGACAAAGCTAAACTCAAGAATGTGCGTATGTTCCTTTGCCAGCTTGCTCGACATTGTCCAGGAAAATAATACACATAAGCGTGAAAGCTTGTTTTCTAATCATGTTTCAAATTACACATGTATTATATGTATGTATATCACTTATCTATGGAAGCGTCCTGCAGCCGATTTCATCAAAATTGCAAAGTATACTTATCTAGCAAAGTATACTTTCAGGGAGAAATCACTTAGTTTCCCCAAAATGCATTATTTCACATAGAACTAACCACTGCATATATTTGATGATAAAATGTATGCAGAATTATTATAGTGAATTTATTACATTATCACAGCCAAAATGGCTGTGATAATGTAATAAATTCAGTATAATAAAAATTAATAAATTTATCCTAAAATTGAAAATTTCTCCCTCAAGTATACTTTGCTAGGGAAGTATACTTTGCAATGTTGGTGAAATCGGCCCCTGGTGCCAATGCTGAAATATATCTCCTAAGATAGTAACTCATAATTAGAAGGTAATATTTCCTAATTAGGAGTTAGTTTCTCCTAATTAGGAGTTATTATCTCCTGATTATGACTTTCTATCTCCTAATTACATGTAGGACATACTAGGAGATAGATTATTTTTGTAGCATCGGCACAGATAGTTAGTCCTAATAGGAGATAGTAAGTCCTAATTAAGATAGCATAACTCCTAATTAGGAGATACTATTCCCTAATTAGGACGAATTATCTCCTAATTAGGAGTTAGTATCTCCTAATTGGGAGATAAAACTATTATAGCAGTGGCACCAGGACGCTTCCATACTTATCTTATTGAAATAAATATGGTTTTAATTTTTTTTTTATTATTCTATGCAAATATTATACACAAGAATCCCCGTGTCACGCGACATAAAGTTTTATTATTTCGGGCCCATTTTGATTATCATGATTGTTCTATTTATAGATATTAAAGAATGCGAATTGGGAATTGATAATTGTGACAAGAACGCTATTTGCACGGATGATTGTAACGGTGGTTTCGAATGCGTCTGTAAGGACGGTTACTATGGTGACGGAAAGAGAGGTCACTGTCACTGTACGTATACATAACCGCCTTCATTATTCTTGTGTTACATTATATCCTGATGTATTAATTACCGTAACAGTATCAATGTGTATGATCACGTGGTACTAACAGCAACAACAAGTACTGAAACTTCCAGAATCCATCCGATTCAAAGTACGTATTCTTTTATAGTGTCCTTATTACGTAACGGATTTTGATGAAATATGCCGGATCAAACGCGTCTTGTTAAGCTGCATTTGGTGGTCTCTGTACGTTAGCCCAAACTTATGTGGTTTTTGCGAAGAATCGATTTCCGTGTCTACCGACACGGAAATCGATTCTTCGCAAAAACCACATAAGTCTGTGCCGAACTCCCTGGACCTACCAAATACAGCTCATGAAGACGCGTTTGCTGCGCCATATTTCATCAAAATCCGTTTCATATAAAGGAAAATATCAAATAATAATACTTTGGAGTGGGCAAGATTTCAACACTTTCAGCGACTGTTGTTGTTGTTATAACCACGTGATCATGCACCTTGAGTATACACTCGTCAGTTAGTTCATGGTCATTCGGTGATAGAAACAGTGAAAGCTAACACCCCGAGGTGCTGTGGACGACCCGAGGCAATACATAGTACATCGGGTTGTCTATACAACGAGGGGCAATATACAAATAATTCCAGCACAAAAATATTTACACAATTCCCTAACATTTGATTGGCCCGTAGCAAGTCTCTGTCCAAAATTTATATCGCAGTAAACTCCCACGCCGAACTACTTTCCGTAACCGTGAGGCGCAGTTAAAATAATTCTTAAGAAAACGGAAAATAAACACATTTTCTTGATGAATTTATTTCAAATGCTGGAATTATAAGGAATGAATGGCCTTTTTGTGGAATTTATCGGGGATATAAACTTGGAAAGGTCGCGGGAATGCTGGACGAGGCCGGAATTTATCGGGGTATAAACTTGGAAAAGTCGCGGGAATACTGGACGAACGCCTAATGAATGGCCTTTTTGTGGAATTTAAAGGGGATATAAACTTGGAAAGGTCGCGGGAATGCTGGACGAGGCCTTCCGGCCTTCGTCCAGTATTCCCGCGACTTTTTCAAGTTTATACCCCGATAAATTCCACAAAAAGGCCATTCATTCCTATAATATTTACTTTTGAGGAGGGGTATACACGAGATTTACGGACCTGACTTATGTTTCTGCTGAATCTCGATTGTTATGTACAAGTTTGCTTCAGTTGGCATCCATTGTTGTTATTTTGCTGTCAACTGCGAAGTATATTTGTAAGCTTGTTGCTGATTGGATGATACGATTTGCGTAGTTTTGTTCAATCGGCTCGTCGTTGAACCGTGTAAGGTGTTCGTTGCGTGACCAGTGACTCACGCATCCAAGTCAATATTACATTTAGAATATCACTCTCGGACTCGTCTCCGTCTCGCAAACGAGACGAGTCCGAGACTGATATTCAGGTGAATATCATATAAAGTCTTTATGCGAAACACAACTTTAGAATATCAGACATTTAGACATTTAGACATTCACGCATCCAGATCAATATCACATTTAGAATATCAGAATTTAGAATATCACTCTCGGTCTCGTCTAAGCGAGACGAGTCCGAGACTGATATTCAGATTACTATCATATATGTCCGCAATCATGTGTCCATGTATTGAGCAATCTCATTGGCTGGACTTCTCAGTCATATTATAAGTTATTGTGATTCTACACAGGCTATATGGTGTAATATTGCCCGTCTGGAGGTATGTTCACCCGAGGCGATTTCGGGTGATAGCCGAGGGTGAACATACCTTCAGACGGGCAATATTACACCATATAGCCTGTGTAGAATCACAATAACGTATTTGTCATACCGCAGATCCTGTATTTGGCCGTATAAACATATCTCTTCTTTGATCTTTGCTTTTTTTCAGGAAGAAAAATAATCCGAGATTCGATTTTCTACCGTCAGTCTTAATATAAAGGCGTAAATGAACATTTTGTTTTTTATTAAACGAAAACAAACTAAATGTGGAGTAAGAAATCCATCGAAAACGACTTTATGACAGTTTTTTTATATCGTGTAATTTAATTTATATTCCACTGCTCTATCGATCTGCTCTCCCTTTGGCGCCTCTAGAATAATGCGACTGGTTCCCATACATTCGCTGTCATTGCTACGCCGCGGTTTCGTGCGTGGAACCCATAGTTTGTGACCTTAATATAGCCGTGTCACGAAGCCAAGCGTGTTGAGATTTGAAAGCAATTTTCGTTATTTTGGCTAATTTTTCGCTCACATTTTGATGAGCGAAGAATATTTATGGAAAAATAAACAATAAAGACTGGTTTTGAGTGTACAATTTGTTACTTTTATTGATCAATTCGGGGTTTTATTGTGTTTAGTGAGGAATACATGTTGTCAATATATGTTGTTGTTCATATGTACTTGATCAACGCAACTTGCCACCATATTTCCTGTCATAATGCTCCAATTGGAGCGTGTACAGTATCGATAGATAGATAGATAGATAGAATACAATTCGCAATCGCTAGACGCTTTCAAAACGTGTCTTCATTGGACGCGAGGCGCCGGAGGGGAATCGCAATTTCTCTATGTTCGATGGCCTTGGCAGGTTATATAATATATATGACCAGGCAAGCTAGCCAATCAAAAGCCGAGAAACTTATCTGCGGTATGACAAAATAATATGTTTTGACTGTTCCCCGAATGACCATGAAATAACTGTTTTATTACTCAACCTGTAAACTATGTGACACAATGAAAGTAAACTTGAAGTGGGGCGCATCGACTGACCGATCTAAATTACGTTGAATTTTATGACGTAATCATTGACACAAATCATGACGTCATGAGTTTCCGGTAGGTGGTGTTAAAATAGTCTTGACTAGTTCACAGGCACGCGTAACTATTGACCGGGCACTTGAAATCTTGCACAGGCACGTCAAAAGACAGTGGAGTAGTCAAAACTATGGAATGTCCATGAAAAGGAGAGTTGGGTAATACTATAGTCTGGGAGTGGCTCTATCGCGTATGCCCGAGTACATACAAATCGTTTGACACCGTATCACCACAAATCAGTTTAATTTGGTTTGTACTGGTGAATACTATGTATTTAATATACATAAATGGCGAAGAGTATTAAGGTTCAGACCGGAACAAAATAAGCCAAAGCTGAATTTTTCAGAAAATGACCAAAATATCATTAGTAATAACATAATTATCAAAACTCCCCATGAATCCCACTGGAGCTTAATCCAGGAATCAAGATGGCGTCCAATATGGCCGCCAAAATGACAAAAATCATAACTAATGCAAAATCAACTAAACCAATCAGGAAACAATTGTTCCAAAACATACCGAATATAACTAACGAATCATAATAATCCAAATTGTGAAATGTAATACAATCACAATGGCGTCAAAGATGGCCGCCAACATATATTTATAAGGCCGTCTGTTTGGGATGGCTGGCAATTATACAGCGCTGGCTAAATCATAATCAAATCAATGGCACTAAATGCGGCTTGTTAGCATGTCGGACCCACGCTGGAGTCGCCTTAAGGGTGCCGTCTGATAGTCTGGGCACGGGTGCCGTCCCGGTACTCGACTCTGAGATTTAGCGTAATTTTGAACAAATCCACTATACGATCGTGCTAATAAAATACATCATGTATGTTTGTGGAACCACATTTTTCACCTTAGCGAAGTTCCAGGGACCAGCTGCCTATTTCACCAACATTACAAAGTATACTTGTGTAGCAAAGTATACTTTGAGGGAGTAATCATTTATTTTCCCCGAAATGCATTATTTCATATAGAACTAACGACTGCATATATTTGATGATGAAAAGTATGCAGAATTATTATACTGAATTTATTACATTATCACAGCCATTTTGGCTGTGATAATGTAATAAATTCAGTATAATAAAAATTAATAAATTTCTCCTGAAATTGAAAATTTCTCCCTCAAAGTATACTTTGTTAGAAAAGTATACTTTGCAATGTTGTTGGGTGTTGGATTTTAGGCTATTTTCGAATGTTGGTGAAAATAGGCTATTTTCAATGTTGGTGAAAAATAGGCTATTTTCAATGTTGGTGAAATAGGATATTTTTTCAATGTTGGTGAAATAGCAAATATTTTGGCAATGTTGGTGAAATGGCTATTTGCAATGTTGGTGAAATGGAATAAGGCTATTTGTAATGTTGGTGAAATAGGCTATTTTCAATGTTGGTGAAATAGGCTATTTTCAATGTTGGTGAAATAAGCTATTTTCAATGTTGGTGAAATAGGCTATTTGCAATGGCTACTGATGGGACTCGGGTAGTGATCACGAGTATGGTGTATCGACGGGGTCAAAATTAAAATTACAGGTGCACGTAAAAAAAATGACAAGTGCACATAAAAAAATGACAGGTGTAAGTAGAGGTGGACTTTCGACCCACGTATCAATATGTAGGTGCTCCTACATTTTACAGGTGCACCTGTATATTTATAGGTACAATGGTGTCGGCTAATTCTGCGCACCTAAGGCTTTCCAAACAAATTTATATGTCATTACCATCCCCATATACAGTCAAACTTTCCTGAATATTCAACGCAAACGTCTGTGCAGGTAAAATGTCATAACGTTCTGACGTCAGTAAATGACGTAAATTGTGTGATGTTTGTTTCTGCTAAATTAATAGCAAAATTAGTATTACACATGAAGCAGAACTATCCAGTGACATCATTTAGTAAATAAGACAGCTATTCCATCAGCAGGGTCTGAGGATTTTACACTTTTTGACTATATTCGGAATAACTTTTTACCAAACTATCGCAATGTGATCAAATTGTGCCACAGCGTAGCAATTAATCTGGGCCCGGTTGCTCAAAGCTTCTGTTAGCTTAACAGACTGTTAAAATCCTTAGCATTGCTAAGGATTTAACAGTCTGTTAAGCTAACAGAAGTTTTGAGCAACCGGGCCCTGATTGTTTATTTAAAAATACACATATTTTATTATTTTACGTGAATTGCGCATTAGCCGATGCGCAGAATTAGCCGATGCGCAGAATTAGCCGATGCGCAGAATTAGCCGAAATGCCAGTGTACCAGCAGATTTGACAGGTGCACCTGTGTATTGTACAGTTGTACCTGCAAGTATACAGTAGCGCTTTTCTGCTCCTTACCTATTTGTATATACTAATATCGTATGCATATCATAATCGTATAGTATTGGTATATTTAATGAGCATATCGTATGATCATATAATTTAGGTATGTTTGTTCCGTATCATCGTATAGTACAAACGTACTATACAAATATTATACAAACATACGATATCCGTTCGTATATACAATATATCCGTACGGATATGGTATGAATATACCATATACCCGAAGTGTGGCTTTTCATTCTACTGAAAACACCTCTCATTTTAAAGAAATTCTCGACTCCAAAGAGGACCAAGTATTAGGGGCGGACCAAATATTAGGGCAAATAGTACACGGCAACACCGTTAATATATCGTATACATTTACGGTATTCTGGTACATTTATACCGTACACAAATCTGGTATGTTTGTACGATACAAACGTACCAGAATTATACACATGTATAAAAATCGTATAAACGTACGATTTGAATGGTATAATTATACGATATTGGATGGTATGTACGGTACAAACATACCGTACGTTTATATTATATGCATATCGTATAGAACATATATCGTATTGGTATAGTATACGTATAGTATTGGTATAGTACGTATAGTTGACCTGCAGAAAAGCGCTACTGTAGGTGTGTAAAAACTGAGTACATGTTTGAATCCATTTTCAGACCACCATCACTCAAGCAGCGCGGACAGCAGCCACGATAGTCACCATCATGACTCCAGCGATAGTCATCGACACGATAGTCATCGACACGATAGTCACCACAGTCACGATTCTGGCAGCGATTCCAATCACCATGGCCACTCTGGCAGCAGCCATCACCATAGCTCCGGCAGTGGGCATGACCGTCGGCCATTCTTCGGTATGCCGTTTGGTCATCGTGGTCACTCAAGTGGCGATCGATCATCGGGCGATACTCGTCCGCAATTGCCGTTGAATGGGTTTGGAGTAAACGTGCTCAATGATATCGATGTGAATGGGCTGGGTTATGATCCTGATAAGCAGTTTTGGAAGTAAATCATGAACACGTGTATGTTGGGTTGTGGCTGGATAAATGGGATGTATGGGGTTTGTGGACTATAGCCTATTTCACCAACATTGCAAAATATACTTATCTAGCAAAGTGTACTTTGAGGGAGAAACTTTTCAGCATAAGGATAAATTTATTATTTTTTATACGACCGTTTTTAAAAAACGTTACGTACATGTACTATGTATTACCGTATGGCGGGCGGGCGGCGGGCGGGCGGCGGGCGGGCGGCTGAAGAAAAAGTGCATAGTTCGTGTACACAACTCCTCCGAAACCGTTCAGTCGATCGATCTGAAACTATGCACACGTGTTCTACACATATTGAAGATGTGCGCCTTGGTGTTTTTATGCCGAAAACATATTTTTTAACAAAAATATCACCTTTTTAACTTAGCCATTTCTTTCTACATTTTTCTATACAATTCTATATAGGGTACAGAGTTTGTGTACACAACTCCTCCGAAACCGTTTGGTCGATTGTTCCGAAATTATACACACGTCTTCTAAACATATTGAAGATGTGCACCTTGGTGTTTTTATGCCGAAAACATATTTTTATTTTAATAAAAAAAAAATCACCTTTTTTAACATTATCCATTTTTTTTCTAAACATTAATTGTATCCAATTTCCCTAATCAGTTTTCTAATTTTACACTCTACTTTTCTATCTCTGCCTAAATTAATATACATTTTTAGCACAACGCGATGAAGAAATAATGCTATATACTTTCAAATTCTCATTAATGTTTCTTGCCTTGGTGACAGCTTCACATTTCTGCATCTTCGCTGTCTGGCCCATATTCGACGGGCGTACTTTGTGACTTGCGACACTCTTGTTATTATACTGAATTTATTTGCATTATCAAAGCCATTTTGGCTGTGATAATGTAATACAGTCAGTATAATAATTCTGCATACTTTTAATCCTCAAATATATGAAGTCGTTAGTTCTATATGAAATAATGCATTTCGGGAGAAAAAAAAAAAGGTTGCTCCCTCCAAGTATACTATTTTGATAGATAAGTATACTTTGCAATGTTGATCAAATCGGCTGCAGATAACGATACATTTATTTGTTTATACATTATTTATCGAGGGTGACACAGTTGGCCAATGCCAGTCATCCCTGCGGCCCTCCTATATTATAATAAGTTGCTGTGATTCTGCACAGTGAATATGGTGTCATAATTCCAGCACAAAAATATTTACACAATTCCCTAACATTTGATTGGCCCGTAGCAAGTCTCTGTCCAAAATTTATATCCCAGTAAACTCCCACACCAAACTACTTTCCGTAACCGTGAGGCGCAGTTAATATAATTCTAAAGAAAACGGAAAATAAACACATTTTCTTGATGAATTTATTTCAAATGCTGGAATTATAAGGAATGAATGGCCTTTTTGTGGACTTTATCGGGGATATAAACTTGGAAAAGTCGCGGGAATACTGGACGAGGCCTTCCGGCCTTCGTCCAGTATTCCCGCGACTTTTCCAAGTTTATACCCCGATAAATTCCACAAAAAGGCCATTCATTCCTATAATATTGCCCGTCTGAATGTGTATTCACCCGAGGCACAGTCGAGGGGAAACGTAGCTTCAGACGGGCAATATGACACCCTCATACATGTACATGTATAGCACACCCATGTGACCTGATAACGATCAATATTGCTTGTTACCAGCATATGGGGTTTGTGACCATTTAAATTCGTTTTAACCAGTATTCGCTGTGATGCCTTTATAGTAAAAACGTAGGTTTTATGTTTTAATTGCGAACACAATAATATAATATACATGATATGTTGACAATACCAAACACATGCAGATAATCACAACCAAAAATTCTAATACAAAAAGAAAGTTTATGCAAATCTCCTTGTCTGTTTGTGTTATGCACATGTATGAAATGTCGAACCAACTGCTACAAATAAAGTCGATTTAATGACACTAGTGTGTTTTACTGTTTCATTTTACTACATTGTAAATCGTTATGTTCATGTCAATACAGTATAAAGAAAGCTAAGAATACATACGCACTAAAACATTGCTTCCTTTATGACGTCATCAAGTGACGTCATCGCGTCATTCAGATAATTAAAACATCCAAACGTTAGTGAATATGTAACTACGTGTTAATGTGACGTCATCGTATCATTCAGCTAATTAAAACGTTCAAAATTAGTGAATGTGTAGCAAGCGGTTTTCGGCTTTGCTTTCATTTTATCCAATTTTATAGTTTCACGTCTTAACCCTTAGCCTGCTGAATGAAATGTTGTCGTCTGCTGTTTATGTTTTATTTTCGATTTTTCTCGTCAAAAACATGGTTTGACAGCATTTTAGAATCATTTCCAATGGAAATGATTCTAAAGTGCTGTCAAACCATGTTTTTATTGAGAAACAGGGCAAAATACACAGCAACAGCAGACGACAATTCTGTTTTCAAGACCTTTAAGTTTCATTTGAAATGTTTTTGACTTTTCAGGATAAATTAACCGCCATGGAACCGTGAATACAGGAAAGTTATATTTCTTTTGTTTGTGGCTGTTACTGGAGAGATGCAGCTTATATTATGGGTTTGTGACCAAGCACTGGTTATACCCCTTATGTGAGTATTACGATATTCGATATTCGTAATCCTATTTTAGGGGAAGGGGCCAAGTGACTTTGGTGTGGTATGGACCTGGCACCAGGTCAGGTTATTCTAATTTCAGGGCTGAATATATTTGTTCTCGATGTAAATATTCCGTTCTGATTTTGGGATTTTTCCCCCAATGCAGCCGTTTAAAATGGGATCGAACCCGTTTGCCCGGCCTTACATGACCTTAGCTGTTGATAGGCCGTTAAACACTAATAAACAATCAAACAAACTAACAAGCAATACAGATCGTTACCAGGCTACAGTGGGGTCAGCGTGTAAGTGCACACACGAACGAACACGACAGGTTGGTTCGCTACCCACCCAAAGTGTATGTTGTTACCACTCAGTTGAACCGTCTCAACTGAGTGGTAACAACATACACTTTTGATGCGAAATGAGAAAAAATGCAGATTTTTTTTTTTATATACATGAAATACAGTGGGGTCAGCGTTCCAACCTGTCGTGTTCGTTCGTGTGTGCACTTACACGCTGGCCCCACTGTACATCAGGTGTGCTATTTAATAAGCGGCTACACTGGTTACAAATCCCATGAGCTCCATTTCTCCAGTCACAGCCACATTTATCCTAATTATCAGGTAACTTGATATGCATGGACCGACTACATGTACCCATTGACTGCTAACACCGTGTCGTTTACTGCATTGATTTAATACGAATACCCAGAATTCTGTTTAATGCAAAATAGGAAAGTCTATAAAGCTTCCGCTTTTTCAGATGCACTGCATATTTGCATTTACGTGCACCGAGCTTTTATATTTATCAGACACCCTTGTAAAAAGCTGAATCTATGGAAACGTCCTGGTGCCAATGCTAACATATTGTTATCTCCTAATTAGGAGATGCTAACTAATAATTAGGATATAATATTTCCTATTTAGGAGTTAGTATCTCATATTTAGGACTCATTATCTTCTAATTGTGAGATATTATCTCCTAATTAGGACTTACCGTCTCCTAATTAGGAATGAGTAACACATAATTAGTACTTAGTAACGCATAATTAGGAATTGATGTCTCCTAATTAGGACTTACTATCTGTGTCAATACTAAACAATGTTTTATCTCCTAATTAGGAGATAGTAAGCCAGTATGAATCTGCAAAAGAGGAAACATGTATTTATGTCGTTTTCTTTTCGCGTTTCCTAGCCTTGCCTGATGAATTTGGTATCAAACTACACTAGCAATGACTGCTGCTCTATATGCATGTACACTGGCTACCGGTATTGCACCAGATATCATCATTGTTTGGTTATTTAATACCTATAATTCGGTTTATTGCAAAAGAAGAAAGTCTACTAAGATGCATATATAGAGAATAGTAGGTGGTAGTGGCGCGGCACGGAAACGGGATGTGCTCGGCAGAGCCTCGCCCATCCCGTTTCCTGAGCCTTGCCAGATATTTTTTCCCATTCACGGCACTAATCTACTATTCTATTTATCCCGTTAACACCTACAAATGGCTGTACAATGCAAAAATTGTATTGACTGGATATCAAAAATGTTCACGGCACCGTGTTTCACGGCACTTACGCACTGTGTTGACGGGATAATTACATAGAGAATACCAGGCTAGTGTCTTTTGATATCAAGTTTATCAGGCGAGGCTAGGAAACGCGTAGGAATTCCGAGGCTTGCCGAGGAATTTCTACCGTTTCCGAGTCGAGCCGAGCCTGATAAATTTGATATCAAAATACACTAGCCTGGTATTCTATTTATCAGGTAACTTTTTATGCTCGAAAATGACCACAGATGACGTCATTATCAATTGACAGAACGCGGACTTGTTTACGTTGCGTCATTACACTGACGTCATTCGGTAACGTCACGTGACGTCATCCGACCAATGGAACGTCAGTTTTCACTTTGTTGTAACCCGGATGTTGATATCAGGCCAATGCCTGATACAACAATATGTTATCAGTCAGTACGTATTCGGTCAATACAAGGCAGGTTACCTGATAAATTCATTTATGTCGTTATTTTCGTTTTCCGACACCTTTGGAAAAAGCGAAAACTCAAAAGCGTAAATGAATATATGCATATAGAGGACACTTAGTGGATTTTCTTCTTTTGCAATAAACCGAATTCTTTCAACAACAACTATTACAACAGATATATGTATCGACTATAACTGGAAATGTTCAACACTTTATAATTCCAGCACAAACATATTTACACAATTCCCTAACATTTGATTGGCTCGTAGCAAGTCTCTGTCCAAAATTTATATCCCAGTAAACTCCCACGCCGAACTACTTTCCGTAACCGTGAGGCGCAGTTAAAATAATTCTTAAGAAAACTGAAAATAAACACATTTTCTTCAAGTTGATGAATTTATTTCAAATGCTGGAATTATAAGGAATGAATGGCCTTTTTGTGGAATTTATCGGGGATATAAACTTGGAAAGGTCGCGGGAATACTGGACGAGGCCTTAAAAAATTAAAAGTTTCGAAAAAAATAAAAACAAATCTTTTTTTTTTTGATTTTTTTTTCGAAAATTGTTCCCGCGACTTTTCCAAGGTTATACCCCGATAAATTCCACAAAAAGGCCATTCATTCCTATACTGAACACCCCTCGCATTTGCATTACCGCGTTTATACAGTCGGGATTTGTTCCTGGTTCCACAAACCAACGATTGCCGATTATTTACACATCGTTTTGACAGCGTTACCATTTTTATAATTAGAAAACGATGTTTTCGTTCGTTTAAACCAACGCAAACATCATTTTCTAATTAAAAACAACACATTAAACTATGTCCAAACCATGCGTTCAAAGAAACGACAGGCGTTTAAATAGTTGAAATAGTTGATATTTGAAGGAAACTATCGTTCTCACGTATGAAAACAAAACAATTATCGTTTATATGCATATCGCTGTACAAAACGATCGTTTTCACATTATTTTATGTTCGTTTTCGCTTGTTTTCTTTGGAACCTTCAACAAATATTCGCTGTACATTAACCGGGGATCTAGGATCACGTGGTTTCCGAACGACGTGACGTCATCTTCTTAGACGAGACGTCATGTTTTAGATGTTTATAGCACGTTTCCTTCAATATACATTTGTATTTCTAACTGAATCAAGGTGTATGATCACGTGGTACTAACAACAACAACAAGTTCGGAAACTTGCAGAATCCATCTGATTCAAAGTACGTATTATTGTATATTGGCCTTATTACATAACGGATTTTAATGACATATGGCTAAGCTACATTTGGTGGTCTCTGTGTTTTCGCCCAAACTTCTGTCGTTTTTGCGAAGAATCGATTTCCGTGTCTATTGACACGGAAATCGATTCTTCTCAAAAACGACATAACTCCCTGGACCATCAAATGCAGCTCATGAATACGCGTTTGCTGCGCCTTATTTCATCAAAATCCGTTGCATATTAAGGAAAATATCAAATAATACTTACTTTGGAGTAGGCGACGTTGTTGTTGTTGTAACCACGTGATCATGCACCTTGGGAATGACATATTTTTATGAAGCATTGCACAGGAAGCACGAACCTATTTCCCCTTTATTGTGCAGCTTGCTTTAACCCTTTCAACCCTAAGGAACTGGAATGGACTGTGATATGCTAATGTTCCGACCAATCCTGTGGTCACAAAATGGTTTTCAGATTCGTCCATTTATGAAAAGGGGGTGTTTTTGTTCGAAGAAATATTAAAATTACTTTCAAAAAGTGCAGATCCTGATGAGTCGGCTCGTTACGAGCCGGCTCATCTGGATCTGCACTTTTTGCATAAACCGCTATAGCGGGATTTCGGGTTGAAAGGGTTAATCTCATATAATTATGTCGTGTTGATGAATAATCGGTTGTTGCCGATGTACATACAAATATTGAGGACGTGACTAACATATTTATTGTATTGCGAAAAAACTATTTTCATGGGAATTTAACATGGGGCAAACATGGGGCAAACCAGGAAGGTCGAAAAATTGAGGAAAAAAACAGGAAGGTCGAACAATAGAGAAAAAAAGAGGAAAATGACTCCGAAACCTAGTAAGTAGATTGCTTGAAAATGATGTAAAATTCTTTTAAAAAAATAGTCTATTTTAGACCCATGTTAAATTCCAATAGGATTTCTCGCAATTAAATTAATATTTGATGGAGTTTCATCAAATAAAAAATCGGGGACAGTGCCTTTTTGTTATTGATAAAAAAGTACTAACATTTAAATATGATTTAATGCGTTAAGCCCTTAGCCCGCTACACACAACACTTGCCGTCTGGTGTTGTTTTTATATATTGCCGTATTCTCAATAAAACATGGTTTGACAGCACTTCAGAATCATTTCCAATGTTGTGATTTATTCTAAAGTGCTGTCAAAGCATGTTTTGATGATACAAATAGAAAATAGAAAATAAACAGCAGACGACAAAAAATTAAGATAGCGGTGTAAGGGTTAAAAGTTAAACGTACGCCGGCAGCACAGCGTGGAACAGACAGAATGTAAGCCATCTTCTTCGATACGCTATATATCACCACCATCCATCCGTTTGAAACTATGCTGTAAATATGACGTCAAAGATTGCGTCCCGTCGGAAAATGTCGTTCGCAAACATTCGGAAGCCAATGGACCCCACAGGCTGATAGCATATGTATGTGTGAAACAAAATGCACAATTTACTGCAGAATATGCTAATGTACGGAGCCCCGAAGGTGACATGGGTTTTTTTTTATTAATTCGTTACCACGAAATAACAATTCGTTCCCTCAATTTAACAATTCGTTTTCACGAAATAAAAATTAATTATTCCCTCAATTTAACAATTCGTTCCCTCGAATTAACAATTCGTTCCCACGAATTGTTAATTCGAGGGAACGAATTGTTATTTCGTGGGAACGAATTGTTAAATTGAGGGAAAAAATTATTAATTCGTTAAATTGAGGGAACGAATTTTACAATTGAGGGAACAAATTATTATTTCGTGGGAACGAATAGTTATTTCGTGGGGCTCCGTACTAATAAGTTGTATAGTAGTAAATAAAATAATTAAACGACCTTAAATTTCAAATTTCAATATCTTAAAAAAACTACAAGACTTGTGTTCGGTATATTTTCACTTTATTTGTGTCCGTGACTGGAGAAATAGCGCTTATGGGTTTTAATACCATTGCAGATCCTGATCAAGAGCTGCACTGTTCCAAGGTGTATGCTCAAGTGGTACTAACAACAACAACAAGTACCGATTCAAAGTACATTGTACGTATTCTTTTATAGTGTCCTTATTACGTAACGGATTTTGATGAAATATGTCGCATCGAACGCGTATTGTTAAGCTGCATTTGGTGGTCTCTGTATTTTCTGTCGTGGACACGGAAATCGATTCTTCGAAAAAACGACATAAGTCTGTGCCAAACACCCTAGACCCCCAAATGCAGCTCACGAAGACGCGTTTGCTGCGCTATATTTCATCAAAATCCGTTGCATATTAAGGAAAATATCAAATAATACTTACTTTGGAGTGGGCGACGTTGTTGTTGTTGTAACCACGTGTTCATGCACCTTGTGTTCGCCATTACATCAATGAAGCATCAACCATGCTTCTAATTAACAAGCAATAGAGATTACAGTATCAAGGTGCATGATCACGTGGTTACAACAACAACAACGTCGCCCACTCCAAAGTAAGTATTATTTGATTTCCTTAATATGCAACGGATTTTGATGAAATATGGCGCAGCAAACGCGTCTACATGAGATGCATTTGGTGGTCCAGGGAGTTTGGCACATACTTATGTCGTTTTTGCAAAGAACCGATTTCCGTGTCGGAGACACGGAAATCGATTCTTCGCAAAAAACGACAGAAGGTTGTGCGAAAATACAGAGACCACAAAATGCAGTTTAACAAGACGCGTTTGATGCGGCATATTTCATCAAAATCCGTTGCATATTAAGGAAATCAAATAATACTTACATTTACGTAATAAGGACACTTTTACAGAATACGTACTTTGAATCGGTACTTGTTGTTGTTGTTAGTACCACGTGATCATACACCTTGTGTTCGCCATTACATCAATGAAGCATCAATCATGCTTCTAATTAACAAGCAATACAGATTTCAGTATCAGGCTATATGATTGCGCTGTTTGATCCGGCGTCACACTGGTCACAAATCCCATAAACCACATGGTAACTGGTCGTTTCGCCCATAAACCCGTTCGCACCCGGGTCGTTTCGCCCTTATGCCCGTTCGCCTCGGGTCGTTTCGTCCCTGTATATATATAATGGATATGAATATTGTAATGAATAAAAACAAAGTAACAAGATGATATGTTGTTGCTTGGTAACTTGCCTTATTTCTCAATAAAACATGCTTTAACAGCACTTTAGAATCATTTTCCAATGGAAATGATTCTAAAGTGCTGTCAAAGCATGTCGGACATGATTCTTAAGTGCTGTCAAAGCATGCTTTTGGTGATAAAATGGAATTTAGAAAATAGACAGCAGACGACGATAATATAGCGGTGTAAGGGTTAAACATATTACTATTACAATCTCTCCTGTCACGTTAGGAAGGATTTCATATAATTATGTATAATATGAAATATATTAAATCGTGTTACCAGCTGGCACCACGTGGAGGTGTGACAGGTATGATACACACACAACAAGCATTCAAAATCAAGGTGTATGATCACGTGGTAATAACAACAACAACAAGTACTGAAACTTCCAGAATCAATCCGGTTGAAAGTACGTATTCTTTTATTTTGTCCTTATTACGTAACGAATTTTGATGAAATATGGCGCATCAAACGTGTATTCTTAAGCTGTATTTGGTGGTCTCTGTATTTTCGCCCAAACTTCTGTCGTTTTTAGTATAGATGCTGCGGGACCTACTTGTACATGACCTGCAGCCGATCTGTACTGGTTCTCCATGAATTAAACAATTGGTTCACTTACTCTTAAGAAAGAAAAATCCAACCTCGTCATACCCCCCAATAATTCCAGCACAAAAATATTTACACAATTCCCTAACATTTGATTGGCCCGTAGCAAGTCTCTGTCCAAAATTTATATCCCAGTAAACTCCCATATGCCGAACTACTTTCCGTAACCGTGAGGCGCAGTTAAAATAATTATTAAGAAAACGGAAAATAAACACATTTCTTGATGAATTTATTTCAAATGCTGAAATTATAAGGAATGAATGGCCTTCTTTTGGAATTTATCGGGGATATCAACTTCGTCCAGTATTCCCGCGAATTTTCCAAGTTTATACCCCGATAATTCCACAAAAAGGCCATTCATTCCTATAGTATTGTTTACATTGTTTGGCCAAGTTCAGTGTTTTCTTTTAAATGCTACATATAGGCTGACAAACTGGTGTTAAAAGCATCCCAAAATGTTCCTAAAGTGAAATTGGGTAGTAATGGATAAAGATTTGCAAGCTAACTAGGTCTGTGCCCTCAAAACGCCCGCACTATCGGACTACTTATGCCATTTGGTATTCTCTAACCATTAGGGAATGGTGCGAGGGATTCCAAATGACCCAGTCCCACCCGGTGGTTCATCCGGTAGTGCCAGCCTGCAATATAATGTATTTATTTTACGTTGTTCTTAAATATTTACACATGTTGATTTAACAAGTAACGTTATCTATAGGGTCTTGCGACCAGTGCAGATCCAGATCAGCATCTGCATTGTTCGCCATTACATCACTTACTTACAGTGTACATAACACAATGACTCAAATTACTAGTTAAGCTCTTAATTAAGGAATAAAACCATAGGCTGTTGCGTTTACAGGGGTATTTAATACATTTGGTCTGTTTAAAGTGCGTGGAGTCCGAAGGACTCCTCGCACTTTAAACAGACCAAATGTATTGTTCACCCCAATGAAGGACTCCGAAGGACTCCTCGCAAACCTCAATGAAGGACTCCGAAGGACTCATCGCAAACTTTAAACATACCAAATGTATTGTTCACCCCAATGAAGGACTCCGAAGGACTCATCGCAAACTTTAAACAGACCAAATGCATTGTTCACCCCAATGAAGGACTCCGAAGGACTTCTCACAGCAACTGCACTGTTCGCCATTACATCACTTACTTGCTTCAATGACCAGTTAGGCAGGCACAAAATGTTCTTTATATCAGATACATGATCTGAGATATTTTATTGCAAAATAAACATTCATTCACCATTACCCCACGTATTGATTGACATTATTATACATTTTATATCAGACGTAAATTTCCACACTGATATCAGGGGTCATAACCGTGTTTCCTTAACATGTTAACGGTCATTACTATTTATTCTCTGTATTTATTGTTTGATGTGTAATGATCATATTTTATAAACTGTCAAAGATGACGCATTTAATTAGTATAAATAATTAAAAAATGCCATGCCTCATGCATATGAAAATAGCCTGATACTACCGTGAGTCACTAGCAGTAAAATAATTATTACTAAATGATTATATCTTTATAGCGGGCTCTCGTAATTTTTAGAACTGGTGGAATAGTGAAACATTTATACACTTATTTATTTACTATACAGAACATTTTGTGCCTACTGAGTGGGCATGTACCTTTAAAGATTTACATGTTGATTTAACAAGCAACGTATCTATCAGGATCTGCACTGTTCGCCATTACATCACTTACTTACAGTGTACATAACACAATGACTCAAATTACTAGTTAAGCTCTTAATTAAGGAATAAAACCATAGGATGTTACGTTTACAGGGGTATATAATACATTTGGTCTGTTTAAAGTGCATGGAGTCCGAAGGACTCCTCGCACTTTAAACAGACCAAATGTATTGTTCACCCCAATGAAGGACTCCGAAGGACTCATCGCACTTTAAACAGACCAAATGTATTGTTCACCCCAATGAAGGACTCCGAAGGACTCCTCGCACTTTAAACAGACCAAATGTATTGTTCACCCCAATGAAGGACTCCGAAGGACTCATCGCAAACTTCAATGAAGGACTCCGAAGGACTCCTCGCACTTTAAACAGACCAAATGTATTGTTCACCCCAATGAAGGACTCCGAAGGACTCATCGCAAACTTTAAACATTCCAAATGTATTGTTCACCCCAATGAAGGACTCCGAAGGACTTCTCGAAAACTTTAAACAGACCAAATGTATTGTGTTCAACAGTAAACGCAATAGCACATGGTTTTATTACATATATTTACACTGCATTATTTTCTGACAGATTCAAAAGTGTAAATGAGCAAATATGGCGTTAAATTACGTCATTTTGTCCAATTGCTGGAACAGCAACTTTGCCGTTCAATAGCTTGACATTATTGACAACGACGACGAACGTCATGTATTTTGATGACGTCAAACACACTTTAACGAATCAACAACGTCGTTGTTCGTCCAGACGTGAGGCTGATCAGGATGCCGACGATCCACTGGCACTCTGTGTAGTCGACCAGCTTCTGGAGCGGCTCCGTGTTGACTCACAGGCATTCGGCGTGTTTCGGCTTTCATCGGTATAACTATATATATGAACAAGGCATCTAACTTTGGTCGGACACGACCTCGTATCGTAACAAATTCCTCGATTTTATTAACGCTAATGTGAATATTTTGGCAGAAAGTGCACATGTTCATTTGAGAATTATTGTTATCTTGCTAAAATAACATCGTTAGAACATAATTATGCAAGAATATCGAATTACAGCTGCTTTTCCTAGGTCGTCATAGGTCGGACACAACCTCGTATCATAACAAACAAAATAATGTGTTTACGGCTCTAAAGTCAATATTGTAGTGGCAGATATATATGATCATTTGAGAATTATCGTTATCCTGCCAGAAATACATAGAATGCATAGAAAATTACAATTTTAAATATGTTATTTTGTTATGTTACGAGGTCGTGTCCGACCAAAGTTAGAAATACATATGTATAGAGTTACACACAAGGTGCATGATCACGTGGTTACAACAACAACAACGTCGCCCACTCCAAAGTAAGTATTATTTGATATTTTCCTTAATATCCAACGGATTTTGATGAAATATGGCGCAGCAAACGCGTCTTCATGAGCTGCATTTGGTGGTCTAGGGAGTTTGGCACAGACTTATGTCGTTTTTGCGAAGAATCGATTTCCGTGTCGGAGACACAGAAATCGTATCTTCGCAAAAACGAAAGAAGTTTGGGCGCAAATACAGAGACCACCACATACAGCTTAACAAGACACGTTTGATGCGCCATATTTCATCAAAATCCGTTACGTAATAAGGACACTATAAAAGAATACGTACTTTGAATCGGTACTTGTTGCGTGATCATACACCTTGTATACAGATGCAAGCAGAAACACGCCAAATGCCTGTGTGTTGACTTGGATGTTCAAGGCGGCGAAGATCGGAGCGAGGTGAGACGCCGGCTGGAACGGGAGCTCCAACAGCTGACTGAAATACGGATTACCAGGAACTCCAATGTGGCTGTGACTGGAGAAATGGGGCTGATGGGTTTTGCGACCAGTGCATATCCAGATCAGCCTGCGCAACCACGCAGTCTGATTAGGATCTGCACTGTTCGCCATATCGCGGCTTGCCGGCTTTCCAAGCACCAGCACATTGCTACAGCGAAGATTTGGTGAAGGTTCGCAAACGAAATAGGCTAAAAATTATGGAAAATGCAGTGAAAACGACGGTTATGTACAACGATAGCCATACATATATAACAAATATCATCTTTCTTTTTTTTGGTACGAGAAAACGATATTTTCTTTGAAATGACCGACGTTAACCCTTTGAACCCGAAATCCCGCTATAGCGGTTTATGCAAAAAGTGCAGATCCAGATGAAAAATCGCACATCTGTTCAGTTACAAAATCACACGGTTTGTACATGTATGTCCATAGCGAGGTATCCACTTCATGTGTTGCTTGATACATAGAGAATAGTTGGTTAGTGCCGTGAATGGGAAACAATATCTGGCAAGGCTTAGGAAACGGGATGGGCGAGGCTCTGCCGAGCACATCACGTTTCCGTGCAGCGCCAGATATTTTAACATTGACGGCACTAACCTACAATTCTATTTATCTCGTGAACACCTACAATGACTTTAACATGCAAAACAATGATCCCAGCCACCACAAATATTCATACGCAGTGATTAGGTCGTATTGACAGGATATGAAACATGTTTCACGGCACCGTGTTTCACCGTGTTTCACGGCACATACGAGCAGTGTTGACAGGATAAAGGCCGAACTTGTTTCTCATTCCACGAACGAACGAACATGGAGAATACCAGGTTAGTGTCTTTTTATATAAAGTTTATCAGGCAAGGCTAGGAACGCGTAGGAATTCCGAGGCTTGCCGAGGAATTCCTACCGTTTTCGAGCCGAGCCTGATAAACTTGATATCAAAAGACCATTGCCTGGTTACAATGGTATTCTATAGCGCGACTACATATGACGTAAAAATCTATGAACAGAACGCGGACTTGTTTATGTTACGTTGCGTCATTACACTGACGTCCTTCGGTAACATCACGTGACGCCATCCGACCAATGGAACGTCAGTTTTCACTTCGTTGTAACTCGGATGTCCTACCTTGTTACCATGGTTACAGTACACACCGGTTTCACATAGACATGGTTTATCATCGGCGTGTCACGTTTAACCCTTTGAACCCGAAATCCCGCTATAGCGGTTTATACAAAAAAGTGCAGATCCAGATGAGCCGGCTCGTAACGAGCCGTCTCATCAGGATCTGCACTTTTTGAAAGTAATTTTAATATTTTTGAGAACAAAAAATATCCCCTTTTCATAAATGGACTAGTCTGAAAATCATTTTGTGACGGACGGTTGGGTTGGTTGCAAAATGAACATATCAAAATCCATTCCAGTTACTTGGGGGTGAAGGTTAATTAAATCAACGAAGCATCGTTAAGTAAGTAATAATATATAACATTTAAATGTCCCTCCAGGGCTTCCGTATTCCGTATTAAGTAATAATATATAATATTTAAATATTAATTAATAATATTTAAATAGTAAGTAATAATATATAATATTTAAAGAGTAAGTAACAATATATAATATTTAAATGTCCCTCCAGGGCTTCCGTACATGCGTCATATGTTATTTTGTTCCCCACCTGTTCCAACATTAACAAAATAGGACATCACGATTCTATGAGACACGCCATGGGATTTTGTACCTTCAGACATCTGCGTAATTTCATTAAATACGTTTACAAGATTTACAATATTTTTCATAAATAAAGTTAAAAGTTGACAAATCTTTCAGAGTACGTGCGAAGTATAATTTCGCATGTACCCTGAAAATTATGTCGACTTTTGACGTCATTCACTGAAAATATTGTATATTTTGTAAACGTATTTCATGAAATGTCGTAGGTACATGTACCAAATGGCATGTGGCATGTACAAACTGGCAGCGTGTCTCATATGTGATCGGAATATTGCAGAATTAAATAAATATTATTTATTATATACCTACCCATGAAATACATAGTTATACGATGTAAATAGTTATACGATGTAAACAAAAGCCATATGTTCTCATCGATGAAATAAACAACTTCCGGTGAAAATACGACTACTTCAGCTATCTATATTCATAACGCGCATCTGCAATGCCGGACTGCAAATAGGCTGCAAATACACATTCATTACCGTATACAGTCTAAAAAACTGCTAATTTCTATGGAGCGGTATATAATAAATAGAATATTCATATTATTGCAACGAATATGACATATATGTTCATCGAGTGGTGTGAAATGTCCATATTTCACGAGTGCCGTTATAATATGGACATTTCACACCACTCGATGAACATATGTCATATTCGTTGCAAAAATATGAACGGCACGAGTGAAATATGGACATTTCACACCACTCGATGAACATATATATGTCATATTCGTTGCAAAAATATGAACGACACGAGTGAAATATGGACATTTCACACCACTCGATGAACATATATGTCATATTCGTTGCAAAAACATGAACGGCACGAGTGAAATATGGACATTTCACACCACGAGATGAACATATATGTCATATTCGTTGCAAAAATATGAATATCCGCTATGTAGTAGCTATATGTGATACTTCAAGGATTCCGCTGGGGAAAATAAAAAAATCGCCACTTCAAAAAGAAAAGAAAAAAGGAATAACCATTTGGCAATAGGATAAAAATAAACATTTTTTTTTTCGAAAATTGTATTTTTTTATCGCCAATTGTTTATTTGTATCGCCAATTGCGAAAGTGGCGATCGCCAGCGGAATCCTTGATACTGGATATATACAATATACGTGTACATATATCCAGCCGAACATATACAGTGCACTTCAATCGCTGACAATATCCAGTAATACGAATCAGCAATATTTCCAGTCACTATTTGCCGGAGCCACACTGAACATCAACAACTTCCATGTGTACAAACAGTAACTGTACACAGGCGCGGATACAGGGGGAGGGTCCATGGGGTCCCCTCCTGCTCCCGGCAAAAAAAAAGAGAAGAAAATCTACAATACTCGAATAGTTGGATGACTTTTTTCGTGGCCTAGGTGTCAGGAAATCGCATCTGCGGCGATCTGGCATTAACAATTTCCTGGGGGACAACCCCCAGACCCCCCTACTTTACGATTTCGCGCTTTCGGAGGTCGGCTATGCCGACTTGTAATTACAGACCTACCCCTGCAATCATTTCTGTACCCGCGCCTGGTACATGCTGTTAATTGTAAAATATCTGCCCAGTGACAGTGTGTTTGAAACGCAAACGAGTAAGTTGCCGCTCCAAAATCTCATGAACACACGTGTTTACACAGCTGTATAATTATTACATATACTTTAATATTCATGATTCTCGACATTATTAAAAGTAGAAATACGTGTAAAAATGTTTTTGTGTGAAATATGCCAAACTACTGTGACATTAAGCGATGTTTGCTTTCAAAAGGCACAGACTTATTTTGTGTGTGCGTAGCAACAATACAAGTTGTGATGCGGTTATCACTCTAGTCGATTCTCCGATTTTGAGGATGCGGCTGGAGTTATCTTTTGCATTTTAAAGCTATTTGTAGGTGTTGACGGGATAAATAGAATAGTAGGTAAGTGCCGTGAATGGGAAAACATATCTGGCGTGGCACGGAAACGGGATGTGCTCGGCATCCCGTTTCCTAAGCCTTGCCAGATATTTTTTCCCATTCACGGCATTAACCTACTATTCTCTATATATACGGATTTTCAAGCATCGGTATTTTGTTGTTTTATTGCCGAAACCTATCACCAGGTATACATTCAATTTGTGGGCCAAGTGACTGTGGGCCAATTGAATCCATTCTTACTGTGGGCCAATTGAATCCATTGTTACTGTGGGCCAAGTGACTGTGGGCCAATTGAATCCATTCTTACTGTGGGCCAATTGAATCCATTGTTACTGTGGGCCAAGTGACTGTGGGCCAATTGAATCCATTGTTACATTGTATACATGGTTGTCGCAAAACGAAACTTGAGACAAGCCGTGTGATTTTGTACAAAAGTCGATGTGCTATTCATGAAAATTATTTACTATTACTACTACTACAAATTTTACGGCCATATAAACAATTCAAAAACAATATTTTTTTCGATAATATTAAATTAAAGGAAAATTTAAGAATGTGCCTTCTTTTTATTTCGTGAAATTTGGTCAAATATTGATTTTATTGCGAAAAAACAATTTCTCCATGTTAAATCCCCACAGACATATTCACAGAGTGAAGATGTCTATGGGGATTTAACATGTGGAAGTGTTTTAGAATTTCAGAAATACTGGACCGATTTTTAAAATTTAACTTTTGTTTTCTTAATTAGATCATTTCCAAGCTATCTAGCTAGGTTTCGGAGTCAATTTCCAAATTTTTTTCAAATAATGTTTTCGTAATAAAACCAATATTTGACCAAATTTCACGAAATAAAAAGAAGGCTCATTTTTAAATTTTCCTTTAATTTAATATTATCGAACAAGTTATTGTTTTTAAATTGTCTATATGGTCGTAAAATTTGGGCAGCTTTCGTGAAACAGACAGTAGTATGTTTTAAGGCATGCAACCATAGGCGAATGCGTTTACATAGGACGCCTCGCAAACTTTAAACATACCAAATGTATCGTTCACCCCAGTCAACGCAATAGTCCATGATTTTATTACTTCTATTTACACTGCTTTTTCTGATAGTTTCAAAAATGTAAATCACTGAATGTGTCGTTAAAATAATTAAGAATAATCATGTTTTACGTCATTCTATTGCTGGAACAGCGACGTTGCCGGTCAATAGCGTGACGTTATTGACAACCTCGTGGGAAATAATGACGTCAAACGAACGTTAACCAATCAACAACATCGCGAGACGTCACGTGGCTCTAATGTATTGTATTGGGATGTAAACGCAATACGTCGAAAGGGCGTTTGCATTATGAATTTAGAGGTGTAAATATTTAGATATAAACATTAAAGAGACATATTGGAGATCTCAGACACAGTCACTTTAACCATTCCAACACTACATACCTGTATAGTGGTATTGGCCAAAAGTGTAGATCCAGATGAGCCGGCTCGTGACGAGCCGTCTCATCAGGATCTACACTTCTTGCAAGTAATTTTCGTATTTTTCACAACAAAAACACTCGCATTTCATAAATGGACTAGCCTGAAAATCATTGTTTTTGGATGTAAACGCAATGGGCGGTTTCATTATGAATTTATGGACGGTGCAAATATTTGTAAATGCAAGTGCACCGTCGGGGGAGGTTCGATGGGGTCGTAAAAACCCCCACCCCTTTTTTTTGAAGCCAGCAGGATTTTACATAAATTAGGTCTACGATAGCTGTTACTTACGGAGACCCGTAGGGGACATGGATTTTTTTTTATTAATTCGTTCCCACGAAATAACAATTCGTTCCCTCAATATATTAATTCGTTCCCACGAAAACCACGTCCTAATTGCCCATTATGTAGCGTAAAACGTTAGCCATGGTATTCCGCATATGTATTACTCGAAAGAAATTGCCTTCACAATTGTATGTGCATATATTCAACGCATACATGTACCGTTCGTGTCAACGTGACATTCACGAGTAGAAACAAGGGCGATTGAATATATTACATATAGAGAATACCATGCTAGTGTCGTTTAATATCAAGTTTATAGTATCAGGCAAGGCTAGGAAACGCGTAGGAATTCCGAGGCGTGCCGAGGAATTCCTACCGTTTCCGAGCCGAGCCTGATAAACATGATATAAAACGACACTAGCATGGTATTCTATTTATCATGTAATGGGCAATTATGACGTGGTTTTCGTTGAAAGGAACGCGGACTTGTTTATGTTGCGTCATTACAATGTCATTCACCGTTCGACCAATGAAATTTCAGTTTCAATTCAATGCCTGATACGACATTACGGTATCACTCGGTACGTATTGGACCGATAAGAAGATCGTTATCTGATAAATGTGGGTACTCCGGTTTCATCCATTAAGGACGAGCTTTACACCTCTAGCTGTACCAAAGGCAGCATTTTTACTAACTTGAAGAAATATAATTGGTCAGGAACTTCATTGGTTACGAATCCCATAAACCCCATTTTTCCAGTCACAACCATAATATTTACTGTCTGTTTCACAAAACCTGCCCAAATGTTACTGCTATATAAACAATGCAAACTAATTATTTTTGTATATTGTTAAATTTAATCAAAATTTAAGAATGCGCCTTCTTTGTATTTCGTAAAATTTGATCAAATATTGATTTTATTACAAAAACTGATCTGCCTATGGAAATTTAACATGGATAAAAAGGAGATGGAGGAGCTGGGGGAGGAGTCAAACAACGAAAAGAATTGCCTCTGAAACTTGGATGGATAGCTTTGAAATGATCTAAATTAAGACAAAAAAATGTTAAATTTTGAAATTTTGAAATTCACTCTATTTTGCTATAATTTTATATATTATATTGTTTTTGCATTGTTTATATAGCCGTAACATATGGGCGGGTTTCGTGAAACAGACAGTAGGCATATGGTTGTGACTGCATAAATAGGGTTTATGGGATTCGTGAACAGTGTATCTCTTGATCAATTAGCACAGGCTGATCTGGATCTACACTGGCAGCAAAATCGATACGCCCCATTCCGCCAGTCACAAGCACATGTGTGTTTGTATCTAAGAACATCACTTTATGAGGTAACCGGCCCCGTATTGACCGAATACGCACTGAATGATAACATATTGCTGTATCAGCCATTGACCTGATACAAACATCCGGGTTATAACGAAGTGACAAATGACGTTCCATTGGTGGGATGGCATCACGTGACGTTACCGAATGACGTCAGTGTAATGAAGCAACGTAAACAAGTCCGCGTTCTGTCAATTGATAATGACGTCATCTGTGGTCATTTTCGAGCATAAAAAGTTACTTGCTAAATAGAATACCAGGCTAGTGTATTTTGATATCAAGTTTATCTGGCTCGGCTCGGAAACGGTAGGAATTCCTCGTCAAGCCTCGGAATTCCTACGCGTTTCCTAGCCTCGCCTGATAAACCTGATATCAAAAGTCACTAGACTGGTATTCTCTATTTTTGTGTGTGCTATATATTATGAAAACTATTTAAAAACAGTTACGACGTTTTCCGCAAATGACGTCGACATTTGACGAAAGTTTCATTTGCTATGAAACTTTCGTCATTTTTCAACGTCATTGACAGAAAATATATGAGCTTCTGTAAATATATTTCATGAAACATCGCACCTATTCTCATGTACAAAATAACACGGCCTGTCTTTAGCCACACGATTTCCTCTGTATAGGCAACAGGTTGTACTATATCGCTACACAACGCTCAAATGTAGAATTTGCGTAATAGAAATTACATTTCACGCAATACAATTTAGAAAAAAAACCCAGCAGATTTAGACGAAAAATAAAAAAATAACGATCTTAATTATAGACCGGGGAACAGGTACCACTGAGGCTTAAGTGAATTCAAACTTGAATTTTCATTTCACGTACCTGGTCATATGACGTTGTTGTAATGACACAACGCCAACGAGTCTGCGTTCTTTACATAGACAATGATATAAAATTTGACCATCGTCTAGCATAGAACGCTACATAATAAATTGAATACCAGACGAGTGTCTTTTGACATCAAGTTTATCCGGCTCGTCTCGGAAACGGTAGGAATTCCTCGGCAAGCCTCGGAATTCCTACGCGTTTTCTAGCCTTGCCTGATAAACTTGATAGCAAAAGACTAGCACGGTACATGTATCGTATGTGGGTATGATAGGTGTATTGTGCTATAGGGGGGTCGGTATGCTGGCCACGTCCCAAGCTGTTATATAGAGACAGATGTACCTGTATGTATAATGTTTGCAATGGGAAAGAACATAAACAAACAGGACTTGCTACTGTAGCTGCTGTTACAGCCAGCGTAGATCTCATACACTGACGTCACACACAGTCATGTAGTATTATTCTACCCGCTACAGCCAGCGTAGATCTCATACACTGACATCACACACAGTCATGTAGTATTATTCTACCCGCTACAGCCAGCGTAGATCTCATACACTGACGTCACACACAGTCATGTAGTATTATTTCTACCGCTACAGCCAGCGTAGATCTCATACATGACGTCACACACAGTCATGTAGTATTATTGCTACTGTAGCTGCTGTTACAGCCAGCGTAGATCTCATACACTGACGTCACACACAGTCATGTAGTATTATTCTACCCGCACGATGCCGAACAGCAAGTCAGATGTTTCTGAGTTTTCGTCAATTTTCGAAGCGATTTAAGGAACATTTCATACACCACGGTCTGCGTTAGTCTTATCAATACATTTATCAGGTAACCTGCCCTGTATTGACCGAATACGTACTGACTGATAACATATTGTTGTATCAGGCATTGACCTGATACAAACATCCGGGTTACAATGAAGTGAATATTGACGTGCCATTGGTCGGATGACGTCACGTGACGTTACCGAATGACATCAGTGTAATGACTCAATGTAAACAAGTCCGCGTTCTGTCCACAGATAACGACGTCATATGTGGTCATTTTCGAGCATAAAAAGTTACCTGATAAACAGAATACCAGGCTAGTGTCTTTTGATATCAAATTTATCAGGCTCGGCTCGGAAACGGTAGGAATTCCTCGGCAAGCCTCGGAATTCCTACGCGTTTCCTAGCCTTGCCTGATAAACTTGATATCAAACGACACTAGTTTGGTATTCTCTATTGCTTTATTACTAACATGAAATATATGTTGTTACCACTCATTGGAACCGTCTCATCGAGACGGTTCTAATGAGTGGTAACGTCATATACTTTGATTGAAAAATAAGAATTGTAATTGTAGAATGAAAAATATTTCAATAGTTGTCTCTTTGTTTCTTTGTTTTTAAAAAGAAATATATAGAGGATAGTCATATTTTTGCATAATTTTTGCATAATTGTTTTGGCCTGTGCTAATATTGCAAATATTTGTCATTCAGTAAGCACGTAAGCAGATTGATTGGCTGTACCTGAGCTGTGGTACAGCTCAGGCACAGCCAATCAAACTGTTTGATTGCGAATTGAATATTCCTAATAATATTATCGAACAAGTTATTGTTTTTAAATTGTTTATATGGTCGTAAAATTTGGGCAGCTTTCGTGAAACAGACAGTAGTACATAGGACATAGGACGCCTCGCAAACTTTAAACATACCAAATGTATCGTTCACCCCAGTCAACGCAATATAGCGGACACTCGTAATGTTTAGAATAGTGACACAATTATACACTTATTTAGTTCCTATAAAGAACAGTTTGTGCCTACTGAGTGGGCATGTATCTTTAATAATGAAGCACATCAGTAATCCATTTGTCAAAAAAACAAAATACGCTAATTAAATTGAAATCAGGGGTTACAATATTCTTTAGACACAAAGCTTATCTGGAGCTCTTGCGAAATTAACCTGGATTCGCTAGTCATTTTCTATCAAAGTATACTTTGAGGGAGTAATCATTAATTTTTCCAAAATGCTTTATTTCATACAGAACTAATGATTGCATATATTTGATGATTAAAACTATGCAGAATTATTATACTGAATTTATTACATTATCACAGCCAAAATGGCTGTGATAATGTAATACATTCAGTATAATAAAAATTAATAAATTTATCCTAAAATTTAAAATTTCTCCCTCAAAGTATACTTTGCTAGGAAAGTATACTTTGCAATGTTGGTGAAATGGGCTACTGGTCCTGATTGATCAAGTGTTGATAGGTTGATGAAATAGGCTACTGGAGCTCTGCTGGCAGTATGCCAAGGCGTATACTTTGCAATGTTTGTGAAATAGGCCCCAGGATTCGCTAGTCATTGATCGCGCAGCCAAAACGTGACACATAGTAGGGTCATTTCTGAGGATTCGTGACCATTATGTTCCTACCATTTGTTTACTGTTGATTTGTCAACCAGCTTCTATGCATTTTTTTAAAATGATGGGAACACTTTTTAGAGCACAAAATTCAAAATGGCCAACCAACGCCATTTTTAAATATATAAAATGCATTATCTCTGTAATGAGATAAGTAAGAAACACAAATGAGGTGTCGTTTCCAATATTTATAAAATACCAAAACTACTGCTATGGTTATTTTTTTAAGTTTGGACCTTTACATCCAATATGGCTGCCATCCAACATCTTAAAATACAAAATACTTGTTAGTGTGAGCTAAGCTAAAGGTAAATTAAAGTAATGTGTATACATTCGTTTATATTAGCATGCCATATCTGCTGGAGGGGTTGTGTGTTGGTTTGAAAGCCACTAAGCCCTTAACATTCAAGATGGCCGCCACCCGCCATCTTGGACAATAGAAAAAGCAATATTTCTGAGCGGAAAATTAAGCTAATGGTGCACATGGTGTGACATGTTCACTAATTTCAGCAGGCTACACCTACTGGAAGGGCTGTTTTGTTAGGTTGGAAGTTATCAGAGTTTGGAAATCAAAGATGGCCACCATTTCCCATCTTAAAAAGACAAAATACATTTCCAAGATGGCATATAGGCTAATAGTACCAAGTCATCAGTATTTCATTAATTTTAGCAGCCCACATCTGCTGTAAAAGCAGTTTCATAATTTGAAGGTTAGCAATGCCATGAAATTCAAGATGGCCGCTGTTTTGTAACACTTATATACATTATATATGGGGCAATATAAGGTAGTATTACACAACAACTCTGTTTTGTTACAAATAAGTTTTAACCTTGCGAACTTGTTATTGCTTGACTGTATATTATACTTAGTGTTTTTAATCCAAGATTGTCTCTGTATGCCACCTTGAAAGAAACAATAAACTGCAATATATGCTAGGCCAAATACGATATGGCAAATCAAATTATGTGGCTGTTCTTAATGATATAAGATGAGAGAAACAACAGTTATTACTGTTTAATATTAAGGTAAAATATATTGATTGTTATGCTGTCCCATGGATAACAAAATCTAAGATGGCCACTAGAGGCTGTCTTCTAAGTCACACAGTGACTTAACTAGTCCTCATACATGTAGTAGAGCACTGTGTGACTTAGAAGACATCTGCTAGTGGCCATCTTAGATTTTGTAACGCAGAAGTACACATATTTTATCCAATCGTAAGCAAATCATGACTCCAAAATGATGACAGTATTACATCTTGAAATGCATACAAAGTACTACTAGTGCTATGTTATTACGAATTACAAGGTTACTACGTGAGTCTCAGTAAGTTAATGAAAGTAGAATATGTGTTGCACGTTGGTCTAACTTATACTGACAAATATCAGTCAATTGTCTATCAACTCATCACTGAATGACCGTTATGCTGGGTGTTGCTTGCTAGATGATAGATATTGCTCGCAGGTCGTTCATCATATTTCTGTAAAATGTATAAGATGAACATACAAGGGGCCTAACTTGTGGCTAACTAGTGATATATTTAGTTTGATTATAAATCAATTATACATTATTGATGATTCTATCTTATATGGCGACTTACCTCTCCAAGTACATAGATGATATGTATATACGTCGTGATTTGTAGAACTACCATGAGCGAAGATTCAGTGGTGAGCTAACTACTAATAAATGAAATATTACATATTGACATACTCCACTTCTACACACCATGTTCACCATTACACATATAAACTATACATGTTTCTCAGCCTAAACTGGTGTGGACATATATCTTGATCACTGATTGATGCTTATGAAATACAGACATTGCTACAACACAGACAATGTGACAACCAACCAAATTAACTAATAGCAAATAGACAACCCAACCCGAATTCTAAATAAGAAATATGATAGCACTATATGGTTGACAAGCCATAACACCACAAGTAATGTATATTGGCATATTTGTATCATCCGTTCCCAGAGCCTCATCTAAGCATAAACTATCAGGAAGAGGATGCCAATGATAATACTGATAAGAATTGTGATTCTGACAGCTGCTATAGCACAAACAATTTGTGATGCAGTAACTGCACAATTTACATCCAATACTCGTATAGTTACTGAATACATGTACGTTGTACATGGAGTTTTGAATCACTAGCTAAAGTCATATATCCAATGTCATATCACTATCTGCAATCATATACATATATGTATGTGTCCGGTTTGGTTATTATCATTATCTACACTTATATAAAGGCAGGTATCTGATGCATGTAGCCACTGGAGTTGCACTCATTGGAAACTCGACATACATCAAAAGGAAGCATGTTGCTGGTTATGATAGCATCTAGCACCAACACACTGAAGAAGTGGGGATAGCATAACACTATCCCACACACATGTCACTGACTGTGGCTCATATATTATATTAAATGCGATAATAGACATATGTTTTCAATTATATATATATATATATGATTGAAAATAATTGGTCAGCAGCCACGCATTCTTCAAATTATCATGTTTAAAAGTATGAGTGTTATGCATTCAATATAGTAATATACAGGACAGCTTTGACTCATATGGTATGATAACAGGAAAATAACAAATAATCATGCAAGTAGTTATAGAACAACACAGACAGTTCATTTCCGCTTGTACTATATCGACTTGCTGTACCAGTGATAACAATCTCACAATAAGAAATTCATTCTTTTCAGACTATATTACATGTGTCAGCCTTTGATCACTTTGTCACTTTGTGTTTTTTTCTTTTCAATATGGCAAATACAAAGCAGTAACCATTATGAATGTCATAGTAAGATTAATATATACAGGTAGACTAAAACGAACATATTTAGTCCAGGCTCTCGCCTAAACTCCCGCTTACAATCAGAGAGGCAAAATTTCTGACAATTGAAATCAGTTACATGTTCCATTCCCACCAAATTTCTCACAGGTCATAGTCTAGATTTTGCGGTGACAATGCATGGCGGCCATTTTTCAAAATGGCCGCCATCAACAAGTGATTTTACTCATATCTTGGTTAGTGAGTCACCTAAAAGTTTATATATGGTGCCTATACCTATGCTTATAGGTTCACTGTATAATAGTAGCTCACTACTGATAATAGTAGATGATTTGGTAGAGAAAACCAACGTGCAAATCAAAATGGACGCTAGGAAAATGCCGTTTTTGTCCAAATTACGCTATTTTATACTCATGACGGCTTCATTGTGGTGCCTATGCCCTTCATGTAAGTGTAAGACATACATCAGTAAGACAATGAAATGACTTAGATAGCACTAAATTGAATTTGAAAATTGCCGACAACATAGAATCGTGTTGATCAATGTCTCAGCATTCAAGTGACGTGGATGCTTGGTTTCGTTGCTTTACATTATTCATACAAGTCAAACTTCCACTTATGAATAATATTGTGCTATATCATCACCTCACTAATACACACACTAACTTACTGAACCTTTTAGAATACAAGATGAATAAGCAAAGTAAATTAATAACACGGATATGAACAGTGTGTTGATTTTTACAACTTTTATTGTCAGCATATATGCGAATTTGCACCAGTGATGCTAAACTTGCATACATTCTAAGACAATGTAGTTTCACAATCATTTTTTGGGGAGAGATCATAAAATGTTTACAATGCAATACAATGTATACAATGCAACCAAAACCTCTCTTACCACGTACGGTAACCAGGGACAACAGAGCTCCGGTATAAAATTGTCTGAATGTGTGACTAATTTGGAATCCGACAATGAGATTAATATAATATGTATAACTGGTTGCTCAACAGACTTTAATTACCTATACACTACAGCATATTAAACTACTAGTTTACAAGTGGGTGACGTTCATAGCCCGATGTGGCAATCCAGACTAACCCCACACTAATTAGACCGAGTCATAATTGGTCAGTAGGATACATTTTGCATGCGTGTTACATTGATCAGTAAGCTCAATACAGCTTACATAGGGTGACAGGACAATATCTACCGACCATACTGTACTTTATTAAGTCATGTTTGGTTTGTTAGTTTGAATTTTACATGAATGTAAAATTGAACGGTAGGATAGATGTATTTTACACATGGGTGACAGGGCAATCCCTACCAACCCTGGTAAAACACTTCATATTATTAAGTCAGTTTTCCTTTTGTATTCTCACATTTAGGACCATTTACCTTCTTGTGACAAATGATAACACACGGAACATGGCGTTTCTTGCATGAGCACCTATCGGTTTGGCATTTACCATGGCAACCACACTGGTTCAAGGTTTCTGGTGAGATGGGTCTTAGACATGTTTGGGGCAACAGACTGCCATCTTTGTTCTGCCAGTCATAGTCGAGTGGATCAAGAATGCGACTGGAAGTGAGGAGAGTAACTGCATTCCGGATACCGAAGAAGGCTCTTCTAATATGACCCCTAATTACGCTTGATGTTGGTAGCAACTCATTCAATCCTGTAACTGAACTTCTATGGATCTGCAGTCGCAGTCGGTCAAAAGTACAAGTAGTAGTCTTACTGCGAGCGCCTGCCCATACACGAACCAGATACATTTCTTCAAGTTCCATGTCTGCGTCAGACAAGTCTGACTCTCCGAACTCGAAGAGGTAGCCAACTGGACTGGATACCAGAGCTGCCTGTTTGGTTCCCACTTTGCTAAGACTGTCATCACCGGTGATTATATGGGCCTTGATGACGACATGACAGAACTCTTGCCCCAGTTTGTCATGAAGTATATGTAGGGGAATCAATCGCTTTGCATGCCCAGTGCCAAACTGGATCCATACTTCCGATACGCCAATCTGAAGCAAATTGAGACACATAGCGAAGAAGAAGAACTATGGTATCGGTATCATTTGAAGCTACAACGAGCCATTGGCAACCTCTTTTTCGCAGACCATGCCGTATGTGATACTATACGACAATCTGCCTCTTCAAGCCCGCTGTTTAACTCTGGTACTGGAATCATATGAGAACTGGCGTCGTGCTTCATCCCAGCAGACATAATCTCCTCATCCACAACCATACCGCTGAGCACAACCATACTCATATCCCGGATGGCCATGTCCCTAGCCAATAATTGAAGCCTCTGCTTGTTATGGCTGGATGACCAAAACTTCTCCATTTGCTGAGGAATAGGGACTGACTCAGATATCTTCGCCATGTCGATGCTACCACCCTCACATGCCCTGCGTATCAGTTCACCAACTTGTATGGACAAGTCACCATAGCTATCAAAAACCAAATGAGTCAAGGTCGAAGGACATATCTGGGAACAACTCCTGATTAATGGCCCCACCAACATTTTCAAATGCCTTGCATATTGGTGAACTGTCTGGTGTTTGACATGAAATTTACCAAAACATGTGTGTCAAGAGAGGAAGTCTGATTGAAGAGATAGTCACTCTTATCTAGGTTTTTCTCCAGCTCAGCTACTAATTGTGACTTATCTGGCTTAGTGTTAATGTCACCGTCAAATAGCGGACTTGCCTGAATGAGATCATGAGAGTAGATTTCCTCTTGTGACATGCCTCGCATGGCTGCGATTTCCATGTCTCTTCCTGCCATGGAAATGTCCTTCGCTGTCACTATTATCTTTGCCGGACGTAGTGATGAGTCTTCACACTTGAAAGTGAACGCTGGAAGACGGACATTGGAGAGCGTGATACTCAGCTTCTTTACCTTCTCTGTATATCGCTCTTGTCGCATAAGTTTATATGCCTTCTCTTCATGCTCCAGAGACTCAAGGATCATAACCTTGATGTTGTCAGCAACAACAGTCTTTGTCACAATGTTGTGTAGCGGCACATGTTGAACCATAATGGAGAATGAGTTGCCTCGAGCCTGAACAAAATCTAACAACCGCACAATATTCCTGTCGAAGATTAGACCCTTGTGACTACTGAGCTCATGCTGCACTGTCGTCTCTAAGTGGTCCATAACTGTAACATTGATCAGCTGCTGGAGGAGGTTGTGAATAACAAGAATCTCGTGGTATAACATATCAAATTCAGCTACAATTGCAGCATCACCAGAGCTACCCACACTAACATGACCACTTGGACCTTGTGAGAAACGGTTGATTGACTGCTCCAGTTGCATGTCACCGGACACAACAGAAAACACGGCATCAATCCGATCTTGTACCACGAAGAATCCATTCAGAAACCTATGATACAGAGCAGGGTGTTCATTTTCTAGAACCTGTATATGTTCAAGATACCAGGAACCATACCTGAGGTAGTTGATTGCGTCAAACTCCCTCAAAATAGGCATTGCTGAACGGACAGCTCCTACATGGAGGGGCCAGTTCCCATCCCGATCGGCAGCAATGAGCTGTTCGATTACACTGACAATCTGCTGATACACACCAATATATTGACAGAGCTCGGACTTTCCCTGACACTCATTTAGAAATACCTCAAACTGAGTTTGAATAGCATCGCAATAACCGGCAACAGATGCAAACTTATCTGGACAGACATCACGCTTTTCTTTCAATCAGAGCGTCTTTCAGCTCAACAACAGACTGTGGTAGCTCGTGTTCACTACAGTTCCAGAATGATTACCACGCTCGTGCTGTCAACATCTCAGATATAATCAGCATGCTTTGGAATGCTCTAACATAATGTCCTCCTGAGAGATGTGAAACCAGAGCTTGTTTCCAAAGATCTCAGCCTCAATGAGGGCATCATCAAAGCCACTACCGGAGAGATAGCGTCCAGCACAGCGAAAGAGAATCTTTGCCATGTGAAAGGAACCAAGCATTGAATAGAGGTCACTAAACTTGTCAGGCTCTGTCATGACACTATCAACTACGATGTGGAACACACCTGATACTACAGGCATGATCTCCTGATTGAGCTGCTTACGACAACACTGGAAGTTAGTAAGGGATTTCCTCACAGTAGCATATTCAGTTACATATTGTGGAATGACTGGAAGGAAACCTATTCACATTAGTGGGGTTTGTGCACGTGTGATCAGAGCATGGATTCCGCCCCAAGGAGGCAATTCAACCGCAACAGCAGCTAAATATATTGGAAGGCCACATCTCACTAGGGAAATCAGACACTCGGTTCTTTGTGATTCCAGTTGCGCTCTGTCAGTTTTGCCAAGATCTAAGTCAGTATTTTCAACCAGTAAGAAGTCCGGTGGCAATGAGGGGCGCTCCACAGGTTTTACATGTGGAGGTACTATTTGACAGGGAAGTTTCTCTTTCGATAGTCGAGAGGTTTTCGAAATGTGTGTGCTGGATACCAAAGGCTTATACTGTGGAGGGTCAGTTGCATCCTGAAAGAGGGTCTGTGCAGTGTAGTGTTTACTATGTGTACCAGCGAGAGAAGAGTTGTCATCCTAATCTTCATTATCTAAGGCACCAAACGCCCATCCATGTGGAGAGAAGTGGCTACGAATCGGTATCCCATGATCGCCGGACGATTGGATAGTGTATGTCCCAAGTAAAGTCCTTGCCCTCCTTTCTTCTGAGTAACTGGTAGATACACCTATCTTATTGAGTGACGTTAATAACCCTCTGCTTCGTGTCTTGTTGTAAACATTTTGACCTACCATAACATGTAATGGTGTTTTCTTGCGGCCATTATGCATTCTGTAGTAGGCCATTTGGAAGTCGCAGTAGAGCTGGGAGTATTTGTGGCATTCTGTCCATTGTGTCCCCTCTTCATGAAGATCCTCTTTCTCCTCCCTCTCATTGTCTTCTACTGACATATGAATCATTTCTGTCTGTAGCATGTTGGATTTGGGAATATTATACATAGATGCATAAAACGTCAACCATTCATCTGGCATTGCAGTTCCCTCCCAACAGACTGACGTAATGCAGCACCTGCTAACTTCAGAACATTGATATTTCTCACCTTTGCGGCCATAACAGCGGCTGTCATATGGTCTGAACATATTATTTCGGACTATTTTTGTCTAGAATTTGGGGCAAACTGAATATCATCTTGATAATAGTCTTTAAGGTATTTCTTTACATCACGGTTGTAAATCGGAAATTGTAAATTATCATCAAGACTAATGATGTAATCCCGTATCTCACCTACCGTGAAGCCATAACCATTTTCCAGATACGGAGCAATGTGATCAGTAGCCTGTACAAACAATGAATATTTTACATCAGCCATGTGCGGAGATTTGTCAAAATTGTGTTCACTACTCGGCATAGAATTCTCATATTTCCGTATATAACTTTAGTAACAAGAATTGTGATAATATATTTCAGCTGCATATACATCTTCAACACAACTGAGATGTGAACATTTGATGTAAACGCCATCCTGTAGATATGTTGTTGCCTGCAAGAACTTATTTGCCCTATCATATGTACACATTCTACATTTGTCATATATATACTAATTTACCCATATGCGTGTTTTCCCACAAATGACACAGTCAATCTGTCTTGGGTCAATATCTACCGGAGTACTTGGTACCATCTGCATTTTTAAAGAACTGCGCCTTAACATTGGTTTTGTATGTCCAGGAGTCTCTTGTTCACACTCAGTATCAGCTGTAGCAAGACTTGTGTCATTGGCTTTAGTTGATGTATCTCTCTCCAATTTAGCCAGCCGACCCTTGTTTATATAGTTTTTGAAACATTTGTTGCTGTTATGATATATAATAGGTATGCCGATATCTTCCATTAGTTTGATCCTTTTTGTTACTTCATATTTTCTAATTTCTGAAGCAAGTTTCATGCTCTGCACACCTTCAGGCATTGGATGTAGTCAGGTTTGTCTTTTTTTCATTGGTTTCGCAGATGATACATTGTTCAGGTTGCAACTGTTCTCCTAAACTTTGAGCATGAGTTGTCAATAAAAATCCAGTTGGGAGTGAAACTGTTGTACCGCTTGTGTTTTCTTCCATCTTCAACAATAACAGCAGATTTCACCAAATGGAAGACCTGAAAATATAGGTCATGGCATCAATAATTGGATGCCACAAGCACGTCACTATTAACACATACAGTAGGAATTATGCAAGAACATACACTTGTGGTATTTTAATGACGTTGCATGAAATGCCAGGCACTGTTCACTGAAACCATATTAAATTGCTTGTTACTGTTTCGAATAGGACTGTTGTGAAATACTGTACATGAGGGACTCTTGATCTTGAACGCCACTAGTCTAGCCCAGATTTCCAAGAGACACAATTGATATTATCAGCTGCAATTATCATGTGCTTGGTAATAGATGCGAGATAACATACCTCGTCGCAGCATAGATGCAAACACGGGACGATTCGGGACAACGCTCTTGTTTCGCCTTAGCATTTGATTCTGCATTTTAGGCCCTATGTTTCTCTACATCAGACAATGTAATGCTTACATAATACCCAGCGGGATAACTGAACAAATAAGACGTATATCAGCCATCAACAAATGCAGTGGCGTAACCAAGTTCTTGTCGAAGAGGTGCGTATTGTGGATCACTTTGACTTCTTCTTTCAATTTCCTCGAGTGTAGTGGATTTAAGGCTATAACTTTCACATATATAGACAAAGGCATGTCAAAGTAAAAATACACGCCAGACTAAATTTTAGAGAGTGTTTTCGCTACTAAGAGTGGTGTTGAACAATGTTGTTGTGAAACATAATCGGAACTTATCATACCATGACACTTTTGTCACAATTGGAATTGGGAGAATAGAAGGCATTGTCATTATTAAATAAAATATGTCCAATTTTTGACAAAGTAACACGAAGTCCGAGTACTGGTACAGTTCGACCATATGCACTAGGGAACATTTGAATATTGATCATTTAGATGTTTTTGAACAAGAAGTGAAAATGAAAACGTTAAGCCATTCTGTTCAAGAGAGTGTTATTAACACATATAAGTAGGTAAACAGTGAATAATTACCTTGAAATTATTGTACAATAGCAGACACTCATTCAGGTTGTTTTTGTTGTTGCTGCTGTTGCTGATGGTGATGACATGCAGCCGCTTCTTTTTCATGCACCACCTTAGGGTGCCAGAGACCAAAGTAGGTATTATCTTAGAGCTGGGCGGTTTGATATGCACCAAAACAGTGATAACTATGTTCTATATTATATTTTATACATACTGAGATATACCTGTAATTTTAGATAAAATATGAACGGAACATCTACCTTAATTCAGTTTGTAGGTATTATGACTATGGATAAACATATTTTTTGGCGGTGGTCACTTTGAAATTGGATATTGGCTGCCAAAAAATACCAATACTGTTACAAATGTTCATATTGTGTTCTATGGTACTAAACAAATGTATATAGGCAATAAAATAAACATCTGCGCGCACCTAATGCTAAGATATGGGCAGAAAACAACATGCATCGGTGGCCAATTGGAAATTCAAATTACAATTTCGCATTTTTACGACCAGTATTCTTATTTGATATTTAGGCCTAATAACATATGAATAAAAACAACACTAACATTATTCCATTGCGTGAATAGCATACTGCATTTTGGACAAAATCATATTTTCGTGGCGGCCATTTTGATTTTTAAGATGTCTCCATCTACCAAATTATTCACTAGTATTAGTAATGTGTTTATTGTGTTCCTGGACCCTATAGACATGGTTATATGCACACAAATTAAACACATATGTGAATTACTGACCAATATTTGAGGGAGGGCATTTTTGATGGCGGCAAAAATGGCCGCCATTCATTGTCACCACAAAATCCAGGCTATCACCTGTGAGAAATATTATGGTAATGGAGTATGTAGCTGATTTCCTTTGTCAAACATTTTGCCTCTCTGATTGTAAGCCAGTATGGGCCAGCGCCAGGACTAATTTTTCGGCGTTGCCGTATGTTGGATAATTAATCATCCAACATACCCAGTGATCAACTTTTATTGCGCAATATATAATATGGTTGCCATCTTGAAATTCAGCAGTCATGATAATCTCTTAGGTAACAAAAAATCCTTAAAGCAAATATATAACTCTAAAATTAGTGAGAAATCACACTGTTTGTACTTATATGCCGTCTCAAAACAATTGTATTTTCAGTTTTTCAAGATGGCATATGGTCGCCATCGTGGATTTCCTGATCCGTACAGCTTCCAACCTAACCCAAACAACCCTTCCAGTAAATATTGTATATATTCCAGTAGGTGTGGTATGCCAACATTAGCACAATAATTCACACCAGTTATACATTTAGCTTAATTTTCCGCACATACATATTGTGTTTTATATTTTGCAATATTATGGACTTTATATTATATTTACTTTTAGCTTAGATCCCACTATAGTCTGTTTCACGAAAGCTGCCCAAATTTTACGGCCATATAAACAATTCAAAAACAACATTTTTTTCGATAATATTAAATTAAAGGAAAATTTAAGAATGAGCCTTCTTTTTATTTCGTGAAATTTGGTCAAATATTGATTTTATTGCGAAAACAAAATTTCCCCATGTTAAATCCCCATAGATATCTTCACGGAGTGAAGATGTCTATGGGGATTTAACATGGGGAATTTTTTCGGAATTTCAGAAATACTGGACCAATTTTTAAAATTTATCTTTTGTTTTCTTAGTTAGATCATTTCCGAGCTATCTAGTCAGATTTCGGAGTCAATTTCCAAATTTTTTCGTTTTTTGACTCCTCCCACACTGCCTTACCTCTTTTTCCTCCATGTTAAATTCCCATAGACAAATCAATTTTTCGTAATAAAATCAATATTTGACCAAATTTTATGTTCTTAAAAATGTGAAAATTACTTGCAAAAAGTGCAGATCCTGATGAGACGGCTCGTTACGAGCCGGCTCATCTGGATATGCACTGTTTGCACAAACCGCTATATCTGGCATTCGGGTTTCAGATGCCCGTAAATGCAAGATGCAACATTTAAATTGATGGATTTACATTTATTGAGCATGTGCTGCATATGCAACTTATGCTCAATAAATGTAAATCCAATGTTTGTTTACTAGAAAACATTGCTAAATCATAATTTTCCACCTACGAACATTTCATTTGTACGAAGTTTAGTGAAACGGGCCCCTGATATTTAAATACAAGTTGACTTACAATTTCCTAAATTCCCCGAGATTAAATTACATATTCTTTCCCATTCACGGCACTGACCTACTATTCTCTATCTATTTTCCTTATTTCTGAACCAAAGTATATGTCGGCGAGACGGTTGAAATGAGTGGTCACAACATATACTTGTGATGAGAAGTAAAGAAATTATTGAGCCTTGCCAGATATTGTTTCCCATTCATGGCACTAACCTACTATTCTCTATATACATCGTGAATCTTGGATACGCAAGTGATGCATTAAATAAAGCAGGAAATATGCCGACACTATTAAATGATTCCCGCAACCTCGTTCGATAAATATGTACGATGCCACTGACGCTTTCCTCATAGATGTTCCAGTTTTTATAAATATCCCGGAGCAATGAGGGATCGTAGCTATTTATGTCCATTTGCAAATCTATTTATAGAGATCAGGTCCTGGGGACCTTTTCACTAAACTTCGTACGACTAAAATATTCGTAATTGCAGATTTAAAATAGTCTGTAAATTTCAATTGATGGATTTACATTTATTGAGCATAGGCTGCATAATTGTTTGCTAGAAAACATTGCTAATCCAATAAATGTAAATCCAATAATTGTTTAATAGAAAACATTTCTAATCCAATAAATGTAAATCCAATATTGTTTACTAGAAAACATTGCTAATCCAATAAATGTAAGTCCAATTATTGTTTACAAGAAATCACTGTTAATGTGAAATTTACATACCATCACAAGTTTGCACTTACGAATATTTTAGTCGTATGAAGTTTAGTAAAACGGGGCCCGCTGCCGTATTTCAGCGTTTATTTCTTACTGAATAGCACACAAAATGAATTTTGCGAACAAAGTAGACCCAGATCAGACTGCACATCCATCTGAGTCTACACTGATATCAATAACATTGACAAGTGTGAAAATATGAATCTGACAAATAATGTCCCAGACCAGTAGCCCATTTCATCAAACTTGCAAAGTATACTTATCTAGAAAAGTATACTTTGAGGGAGCAATCATTTATTTTTCCTGAAATGCATTATTTCATATAGAACTAACAACTGCATATACTTGATGATTAAAAGTATGCAGAATTATTATACTGAATTCATTACATTATCACAGCCATAATGGCTGTGATAATGTAATAAATTCAGTATAATAAAAAATAATAAATTTATCACAAAATTGAAAATTTCTCCCTCAAAGTATACTTTGCTATTAAAGTATACTTTGCAATGTTGATGAAATAGGCTACTGGTCCTGATTGATCAAGTGTTGATAGGTTGAAATAGGCTAGTGGTCCTGATTGATCAAGTGTTGATAGGTTGAAATAGGCTCCTGGTCCTGATTGATCAAGTGTTGATAGGTTGAAATAGGCTCCTGGTCCTGATTGATCAAGTGTTGATAGGTTGAAATAGGCTAATGGTCCTGATTGATCAAGTGTTTATAGGTTGAAATAGGCTACTGGTCCTGATTGATCAAGTGTTTATAGGTTGAAATAGGCTACTGGTCCTGATTGATCAAGTGTTGATAGGTTGAAATAGGCTACTGGTCCTGATTGATCAAGTGCTGATAGGTTGAAATAGGCTCCTGTTCCTGATTGATCAAGTGTTTATAGGTTAGGCTACAGATTGCGTAGATATCTATGATGCTCTGTATCAAAACGTGGAACAGACAGTAGTCGAAATCACTATAATTGCTACTTTTCACAACACATCATGCTACTACTTTCACCCTTTTTGTAAGCAATAAGGCACAAAACTACACAATTTGGACCGGATTTCTATAAATACATTTTTTTTTGATCAGACAATAGTATACCCTTTGACTCCTCTTGAGTTAATATCGGTCAATACGTTTCACCTAGCAAAATAGTTCTAAATCATCACTAATTTGTATATTTATATTTCTTATACCTTTTGAGGCTCATATAATTTGCGAGTAATATACACTCCCGCCTGCGATTCTCTTAACAAGAATTGCAGTCCAGCGGTCCTTGAATTGCAATTCGTCCCCTCTGAAATTGCAGTCTAATTGCGGTCCAATGGCGGTCCCGTTTTTGTGGTCATTCTTTCGCGATACCGTTTGTGCGGTCATTCTTTCGCGGTCCAGTTTGTGCGGTCATTCTTTCGCAATACCGTTTGTGCGGTCATTCTTTCGCTATTCGCGGTAAAAGCTTATCGTATCATCGTAGAGTACAGTTTGTTTAGATTATACAAACGTACTAATACGAATATTATACAAACATACGATCGTGCGGTTAAAATTACCGATGCATCGGTTCATTTCGCATGCAAACATCCTGTTTTCATTTTGATCATCTGCCACAATTTTCAGTTTTTCAAAATGAATAAATTTTCAGTTTTACGATACAGAAACAATTTAAAACAGAGGATTGTACGGTATCACAGTGCATATAGATGTGTGTTCAATACAGTAATTCATCAGTAATTCATCATTGTACTCCGCACCACCGCCGGGGACACAAAACAATGATCCCCCACACACACCAGCCATCTACATTTGGCGTCCTAAAGTTCCGGTCTATATCCCACAGTGGGAACAATGTGTATCACCACCACCACCAGATTTTGTCTATGACTACACTACACCCCCCGACCACCACTTCTGTCTGTAACGCAGGATGACGTGGCCGACTGATCAAGTGCTAAACTAGTCCTGGTGCGATGGCCGACTGATCAAGTGCTATACTAGTCTTGGTGCGATGGCCGACTGATCAAGTTCTAAACTAGTCATGGTGCGATGGCCGACTGATCGAGTGCTATACTAGTCCTGGTGCGATGGCCGACTGATCGAGTGCTATACTAGTCCTGGTGCGATGGCCGATTGATCAAGGGCTAAACTAGTCCTGGTGCGATGGCCGACTGGTCAAGTTCTAAACTATTCCTGGTGCGATGGTCGACTGATCAAGTTCTAAACTAGTTCTGGTGCGATGGCCGACTGATCGAGTGCTATACTAGTCCTGTGCGAAGGCCGACTGATCAAGGGCTAAACTAGTCCCGGTGCGATTGCCGACTGATCTAGGGCTAAACCATTCCTGGTGCGATGGTCGACTGATCAAGTTCTAAACTATTCCTGGTGCGATGGCCGACTGATCAAGTTCTAAACTAGTCCTGGTGCGATGGCCGACTGATCGAGTGCTATATTAGTCCTGGTGCGATGGCCGACTGATCAAGGGCTAAGCTAGTCCCGGTGCGATGGCCGACTGATCAAGTGCTAAAGTAGTCCTGGTGTGATGGCCGACTGATCAAGTGCTATACTGCGCATGGTGAGATGGCCAATTGATCAAGTGCTATACTGGGCATGGTGCAATGGGCGACTGATCAAGCGCTATGCTAGTTATGGTGCGATGGCAGACTGATCAAGTGCTCTACTAGTCCTGGTGCGATGGCCGACTGATCAAGAGCTATACTCGGCATGGCCGACTGATCACGTGCTATACTGTGCATGGTGAGATGGCCAACTGATCAAGTGGTGTACTGGGCATGGTGTAATTGGCGACTAATCAAGCGCTATACTACTTATGGTGCGATGGCAGACTGATCAAGTGCTCTACTAGTCCTGGTGCGATGACCGACTGATCAAGGACTAACTAGTCCTGGTGCGATGGCCGACTGATCAAGTTCTATACTAGTCCTGGTGCGATAGCCGACTGATCAAGGGCTACACTAGTCCTGGTGCGATAGCCGACTGGTCAAGGGCTAAACTAATCCTGATGCAATGGCCGACTGATCAAGGGCTAAACTAGTCCTGGAACGATGGCCGACTGATCTAGTTCTATTATAGTCATGGTGAGATGGCCGACTGATCAAGTGCTAAACTAGTCCTGGTGCGATGGCTGACTGATCAAGTTCTAAACTAGTCCTGGAGCAATGGCCGACTGATCAAGTTCTAAACTAGTCATGGAGCGATGGCCGTCTGATCAAGTTCTAAACTAGTCCTGGTGCGATGGCCGGCTGATCGAGTGCTATACTTGTCCTGGTGCGATGTCCGACTGATCAAATGCTAAACTAGTCCTGGTGCGATGGCCGACTGATCAAGTTCTAAACTAGTCCTGGTGCGATAGCCTACTGATCAAGTGCTAAACTAGTCCTGGTGCGATGGCCGGCTGATCGAGTGCTATACTTGTCCTGGTGTGATGACCGACTGATCAAGGGCTAAACTAGTCCCGGTGCGATGGCCGACTGATCAAGTGCTATACTAGTCTGGTGTGATGGCCGACTGATAAAGTTCTAAACTAGTCCTGGTGTGATGGTCGACTGATCAAATCGCATGCCATAATAACTACATGGCCATGGCCTGCATGTCGTGCCCGCCGAGGCATTTGATAGTACAAACAATGTTTTTATTGCAACAAAGCTTTTGCCCGTTGACGTAAAAACATGCCGCACCCGCAGAGGCTTTGATAGTATACCATAAAACTTTAACTAAAAAACACTTTAACCAAAAACTTTATCCTGAATGCACACCAATGTGCCGACTATATCGCTCTGTCTGCAAGCGGGCGCAACAAAAACTTTAAGGGAAATTTCAAAGTAATTTGACCGTGACATTGGGCACATATAAATAATAAGGAAAATATGGGTGACAAATACACAGTATGTGAAGTTTCGAGTGAATTTGTGAAGCAGTTTCTGAGGTATAGTGTAATTAAAGGTACATGCCCACTCAGTAGGCACAAAATGTTCTTTATATCAGAGATATCATCTGAGACATTTTCGGGCAAAATATACATTAATTCACCATTAATACACATATTTATTGGCATTATTATAAATTTTATATCAGACGTAAATTTCCACACTGCTATCAGGGGCGATAACCGTGTTTCCTTAAAATGTTACCACGACATTACTATTTATTTTTTGATGTGCAATGATCATACTTTATAATCTGTCGAAAACATTATTTTTTCAGGGAATCACATTTAATTAGTATAAGTAATTATAAAATATTATGCCTCATTTGAATATGAAAATAGCTTGATACCACTGCTAGTCATTATCAGTAAAATAAATATTACTAAATGATTATATATGGATAGCGGGCACACGTAATTTTTAGAACTTGTGGAATAGTGACACAATTATACACTTATTTAATTGCTATAAAGAACAGTTTGTGCCTACTGAGTGGGCATGTACCTTTAAAAACTTTAACCTTAAATCAAAAAAATGTAACCGGACGCACGAAGTGACGTACATATGGATGTACGTATGTATGTTGGCCAATGCGACAACTATATCGCACGGTCCACATGCAGGCATGTCAAAAACTTTGAGTAAATTTCAAAGTAATTTGACCTTGATATTGGGCTGACTGGGGTGGCAGGGGTTGAGCATAGAATGCAAATATGGATGATGATAAACACACATGTGAAGCTTCGAGTGAATTGGCGAAGCGGTTTCTGAGATATAGTGTTCTTAATAACTTTAACCTACGGTAAATAAAAACCAGATGGCCATGGCCCGCATGTCGAACCCACCGAGGCATTTGGTGGTCACGGAGTATATTTATTTGAAGTTTGAATTAAGGTATGTAAAAGCTTTAGCGCAAATTTGAAGGTCATTTGACCTTGATCTTGGGCATGTGGGTCGCATGCGTGGGCTATAATATGAAAATATGGATGATAATAAAGAATTATCTGAAGTCTGAAGCAAATCTGAGTAAGTATTGTGGATATATAAGGTATGCAAAAACTTTAACACAAATGTCAAAGTCATTTGACCTTGACCTTGGGGCACAGGGGCCGCATGAGTGGGACACAGAATGAATATATAGATGATGACTATTAAGCATTTGATGTTTCAAGTCAATGTGACTTAGGAGATAGTATTTAAATACATACACCGATTTCGGACGGACTGACGCACGGACGTCATTGTGATCACTAAGTCTCGCTTTCCGCAAGCAGGCTCGGCAAAAAAACTACGGATGGACGTCAATGCGCAGACTATATCGCACTGTCCGCAGGCGGTCGCGGCACAAGTTGTCCAACCCCTTTTTAAAGGTGCATGCCCACTCAGTAGGCTAAAATGCTCTTTATGGGAATTAAATAAGTGTATAATTGTCACTATTCCACTAGTTTTAAACATTAGGAGTGCCCGCTATACATATATAATCATTTGGTAATATTTATTTTACTGACAGTGACGCGCGGTGGTATCGGTATTTTCATGTGCAAATGTATCAACTGAAAACTAAATTGACAGATTATAAAGTATGTTAATTGCACATCAAAAAATAAATACAGAGAATAAATAGTAATGTCCGTTAACATTTTAAGGAAACACGGTTATCGTCTCTGATATCAATGTGGAACTTTCTTCTGATATAAAATGTATAATAATGCCAAACAATATGTGGGTAATGGTAAATGATTGTTTATATGGCCTGAAAATGTATCCGATGATGTCTCCGACATAAAGAACATTTTGTGCCTACTGAGTGGGCATGTACCTTTAACGCTAGCTCCGCACTGTCCCGTGAGACATATGCATGTGTTAAGTTTCATAAAAAATATTGCAAAGGGTGTTCGCGTTATGCTCCAGACAAATCAGTGCGCGAAAAAACAAAGGGAGATAACTAAACTAGAAAATGTGTTCATAGAACACAGATACCCCACATATCGCTTTGATAGTAAACAAGGCAAAATTTCAGTGTCGAAAAGGGAGAGATAATCCATGACACGGGGTTCGAATCAAAAATCGAAATACACTTTCCGCATCTACTCATCATAAGGAAGCTACATATCAAATTTTAGTGCTGTAGCTATTACAACAGTTTTACGAGTTACAAGGCAAACTTTTCAAATTCTAATTAAAAAAGGGGAAGATAATCCATGAATCAGGGGTCGAATCAAAATAAACTTTGCAAATCTGCTCATCATAAGGAAGCTACATACCAAGTTTCAGGTGTGTAGCTATTAAGGTTTAACAGTTTTACGAGCTACAAGCCAAAATTGGAAAATTCTAACTTGAAAAGGGGGAGATAATCCATGATCATGGGGTCAAATCAAACATGCATGTATCAAATTTCAGGTCTGTAGCTATTGCGGTTTAAACGTTTTACGAGTTACTAGGTTGGTGACGGACGGAAGAACGGACAAGGGTAACACTAAATACCCCCTCCACTATCGTGGTGGAGGCATAAAAATTATAGAGGCAAAAGTTGTCATATACAAGTAACTTACCTTAATTCATCAATTACACATCAGACGATGAATGAACTTTAATTCTGGTGTAGAATATTAAAGTTATTCATTATGTTCAATAGTGCTGCTTTGACATGACGTGAAATTAAAACATGCATGACATGATCTGGAAGAATAACCACAGACCAAGCACACATATTCAGAATCACGTCTGTCGGTTCTTATCCAGCTCCGATTTCTGTCACATGTCCACAAAATCCAGAATCCAACATAGTCGCAAATTTAATCCTCTATGTTGGTGTACGTTAGAACAAAATGTCACTTAGTATATTATCCAATGCGGGTTGTAATCTCTTGTTCCTCTAAATAAATGCGTCCAACAATCCCTATAGCTGCTATCGTGATAACAAATGTTAAAGGTTCTGTCAGCGCCTCACATATTGATCTTAATATCCACCATTTCGATTCCAAGTACCAGAATAATGATGTTTCCATGCGCCGTCGTAGTGTTACTTGTCAGATTCCGTTGTTTATTTGATCAAATTGATGGACAAATTTGTGTCCGCTAATGTCGCCAAGAGCATAATCTGTGATGTTGACTGTAATAATTTGGCATAGCTTCTAGCTTGTGAATGTTTGGTTGAATGAAGTGATCACTATGGTGAATAAGATTGTATTTGTGTCCGGTTTGCTCAGTAGGTAGAGCGATGGTGTGGTAAACCAGAGATCCCCGGTTCGATTCCGAGCTGGTGCGCATTTTTCTCACCCTGTGACATTTAGCGCCCAACGTAGTTGCGGGAAGTAACTCTGCAGAATACTCCCGCATCGTCCGTACCAAGAGTTATGGTGCTCTCCGTAGGTTTCCCCTGCAAAGAACCAAATCACATCTGATTTGTACTTCAACTGTTAATTGCGACATATTTTCTGTATTTTTCAAATGGGCATGGTACGGTATGGAGGTCCCTGGTTCGATTCCGGGCCGTTATTTATCTTTCTCAATCTGTGACACAAGTAAACCGTTTTATTTTAAAGAAATGGCTATCACCGGAATAAATATTATCTTCACAAAATTTGATTCGGGCCAATAGAAATCAGCAGCCAGAACAGAACGTTTGCAGTAATAGAAATCTAATTCCAAAATAATTTTTTAATTTTCTTTTTATGATCAGGTTTCGAAAATTAAAATATGCTTTTCTTTTAAAATTATTATCAATATGTTCACCATGTTATTATGGTTAATATGCAATTGACAGTCTCCTTGCAGCTTGAAATTGAAAGACATTATGAAAAGTTGTGTTGATCTCAGAAATTGTCATGTCGACTATAGGATCGCGTCGAAATAATTAATGTTAACAGAATAGGAATACGTAATTTGATACCGACGAAAAAGTAAACAAAACGCAAAATTGATGCTTAGTTTTGCAATATTTTACGGTAGATCACATTATAATTTGATTTTATATGAAAATAAATATATTGTGAGTATGGTGGTGTCTATTAATGTGTTATTGATATTCGAAACGGCAGTGACGACATTTGTTTTTGTCCAAGAAATTGTCAAGGTCAATGTTTCACTGTTTGTCTCGCAATAACCCGCCGATTTATATTTGAGCACCAAAAAAAACAGATCAACAATACCGCTGACTTTCTAGTCACTTTGAATGAAATAGATGGGATAAAATTTTGGATTGGAACACGGATACGTTTGTCAACTATTTCGATTTTATTGCCGCATTGGTCAAGCAGAGCGGTCCGCTGGTTTGACCGCAGAGCACAGCGTAAAGCGGTCATTCTGTAAACTGCAATTAAAAGCGGAGCGCAGCGCTAACTGCGCTATAAGTATTGCAATTCCACAACCAACTATTTGGACCGCAGTCACATGATTGCAGTCCGATTGCGGTCCAATTGCAATTAATGGGAACGCGAATTGCAATCATGCGCTCCAGGAATTGCAATTCGCCTGGTAAGAGAACAGCAGGCCACTCTGTACGTGCATGTTAACATTTGATATCTATGGCGATTTAACATGGGAAATTTTATTTTTTTTCACAATAAAATCAATATTAGACCAAATTTCACGAAATAAAAAGAAGGCTCATTGTTTAATGAAATATTAATATTATAGTTTGCATTGTTGATCATTACGTGTAAATCCCTTTGTAAACAACCATAATACACAAATGCTTGCATTAATATTGTCCAGATTACCAACATTTATGACCATTAACTGTCAATGCCCATTCGCAACCAAGCAGGTTGATTGTCTGACCCTGAGCTGTACTACAGCTCAGGCTCAGCCAATCAAGCTATTTGATTTGCTGCACAGCACTCACAAGGTGTATGATCACGTTGTACTAACATCAACAACAGGTACTGAAACTTCCAGAATCCATCCGATTCAAAGTACGTATTATTTTATATTGTCCTTATTACGTAACGGACTTTGATGAAATATGTCGCGTCAAACCCGTCTTGTTAAGCTGCATTTGGTGGTCTCTGTTCTTTGTCTTCTCAAAAACGACATATGTCTGTGCCGAACTCCCTGGACGACCAAATGCAGCTCATGAAGACGCTTTTGCTGAGTCAAATTTTATAAAAATCTTTTTCATATTAAGTAAAATATCAAATACTACTTACTTCTGAGTGGGCAAGATTTCAACACTTTCAGCCACTGTTGCTGTTGTTATAACCACGTGATCATGCACCTTGACTCAAGTATTTTGAAATAAGAAATATTCAAATATGCCACGTTTTTCTGCCGACGAACATTTGGCTATGAAACACATTAAATATAAAAAATATTTATATGTAAATACATTTTCATCAAAAAAAAATAAAATCACACTAACATTTTGGAAATTGACTAGAAACCTGGCTAGATAGCTTGGAAATGATGTAAATAAGAAAACGAAAGTTGGATTTTGAAAATCGGTCCACAAATAAAAACATAGTTTTTTTTTCGCAACAAAATCGATATTTGACGGAATTTCATCACGTAAATGAAATTGGGGAGGGTAACTGTTATTTATGAAAAAGTACTTACATTTAAATACTTTTAAGATTTAATGTGTGTGCCAAAATATCGTCGCCAGCAAAACGTGGAACAGACAGTAGTAATGTATTGGCGATTCTTTTTATACCTGTACTCAAATGTAACCTATACAATATTAGCTGCACGGTTTCCGCTTGTTTGCAACATGTTGGTTTATACTATGGAAGCGTCCTGGTGCCAATGCTAAAATATATTATCTCCTAATTAGGAGATAGTAAGTCCTAATTAGTAGACACTATCTCCCAATTAGGACTTAGTATCTCCTAATTAGCAGTTACTATCTCCTACATAGGACTTAGTATATTCTAAGTAGGAGTTACACAAATATTTTCGCATTGACACCAGGACGCTTCCATACGCTACCGCTACACAAGAGTCAAAGGTTCAATAACATTTCCATTTCACGCACTAAAATGTTACATTTATTCGCAGGGCGTTGACTTTCATAATTCGCTGTGTTGTACATGTAGTTGAGAGACGATGCAACAATAGGAGATAAAATAATATCATAAACTCACCTAATAAAGTATGTACTAGCACATGTATTAGGCCACCTGCCCACTAATGACCAATGTATGAACAGTAGCCTTTGTATACTTTGAGAAATAAATTTTCAATTTAAGAATAAATTTATTAATTTTTATTATACTGAATTTATTATATTATCACAGCCATTTTGGATGTGATAGTGTAATAAATTCAGTATAATAATTCTGCATACTTTTAATCATCAAATATATGCAGTTGTTAGTTCTATATGAAATAATGCATTTAAAAAAAAATGCTCCCTCAAAATATACTTTGCTAGATAAGTATACTTTGCAATTTTGATGAAATCGGCTACAGGTCAATTTATTTACGAAATCAGTGTTTAGAGATATTTTTATGAGCTATTCTTGCTTCACGTGTGCAATTTATAAATTATAAGATATGACACTGTGGCTATGCTATTTTGACGAACATACGTAAAATAACACCAATAGTTCATGCTACATGTACCTTGACACGCAAATTTGGAAATACTACTTTGTCATAACTCTAATGTAATGTACATACTCGGAATGAACAGGTAATGTCATATACACTCTCGCCAGGGATAATATTGCCAACAGTTCTCAATTTATTTATTACAAAACACTTGAATATATACAACTCAAACACAGCCAATAGCAATCACAGGCTCATTGCAGCTTGAAATTGAAAGATATACGAGTTGAAACTTATCTCAGAAAGTGTTCTGTCGACTATAGGATCGCGTCGAAATAACGTTAACGGAATAGGAACACTTAAATTGATACCGACGAAAACGGATACAAAACGCTAACTTGGTGCTTAGATTTGCCATATTATACCTTAGACCACACATATTAATTCGATTTTATATCAAAATAAGTATGAGTATGCTGGTGTATATTTGTTCTTGATGTCTGGAACGTGGAACATTGTCAGTGACGACATTGTTTTGTCCGAGAAATTGTGAAGCTTCAACATGCTGAAGGTCACGACTGTGTTTCTCGCGCAATAACCCGCTGAAATTTATTTGCACACCATAATTTGTGAAGAACAAAACAGAGCATCAATACAGTTGACCGTCGAGTCAGTTTCAATTAAATATAGGATACAATCTAATGCATTGTGACAAATTTGGATTTGAACGCAGATACGTTTTTGCCGTTGTTATATTTATTGACACCGGATGAATTTGTCCGTGTAATTCACACGACTACACTCACACGACACTACTATCGTGTAAAATCACACCAATGCCGTGTAACACCATACTATTGTGGTGTAACACCACACGACACGACATTAATGTAGTGTAACACGACACGAGTGTGATGTAACACGACACAGTCGTATTTGATTGGTCAAGGCAATCGTGCGTCCAAATTCTTGCATATCGTGTGATACTTGGTGTCGTGTGCGTGCCGTGTGGAGACGGTGTCGTGTTCGTTCGTATGTACTCGGAATGAACCGGTAATGTCATATACACTCTCGCCAGGGCTAATATTGCCAACAGTTCTCAATTTATTTATTACAAAACAGTTGAATCAAACAACTTCATTAGCTGAGCCTGAGATGTGCTACAACTCAAGCACAGCCAATCAAACTACTGCTTGCTTGCGAGTTGATGTTACCACTAGATGTTCATAAACGTTGACACCTTGGCAAGATTAACGCAGACGGCGTTGTAATACAATTTATCCCGTCAACACAGTGCGTATGTGCCGTGAAACACAGATGCCGTGAAACATTTTTGATATCCTGTCAATATGACCTAATCACTGCGTATGATTATGTGCGGTTGTAATACTAGTTGATTCTCCGATTTTGAGGATGCGGCTGGGGTTATGTTTTGCATTCTAAAACTTTTTGTAGTGTTGACGGGGATAAATAGAATAGTAGGTTAGTGCCGTGAATGGGAAAACATATCTGGCGCGGCACGGAAACGGGATGGGCGAGGCAACTATTCGCTTTATACTTAAATATGTTTTTGAAAAGATTAACGCAGGAGGGTGTGGGCTATGTTACCTTTATGTACTTCATATTTTGAAAACATAATTTTATTTTTTTAGTAGACAATAGATAATTATATGTTTAGATTGTGCTGTTTGCTCGATTGTTAAATACATTATGTACCATTTTATTCTTAAAGGTACATGGCCACTCTGTAGGCAAAAACAGTTCTTTATAGCAGAGACATTTTCTGGCAAAATAAACAGATTTATTCACCATTACCCCACGTATTGATTGGCTTTATCATACATTTCATATCAGACGTAAATTTCCGCACTGATATCAGGGGCGATAACCGCGTTAAAGTGTTAACGGACAATACTATTTATCCTCTGTATTTATTTTTTGATGTCCAATGATTATACTTTATAATCTGTCGAAAATATTATTTTTCCCGGTGACGTATTAATTAGTATAAATAAATATTTGCATATGAAAATAGCCTGATACCGTCGCGCGTCACTATCAGTAAAATACATATTACTCAATGATCATATCGGTATAGCGGGCACTCGTAATTTTTAGAACTGGAGGAATAGTGACACTTATTATATATTTTACACTTATACTATATACTTATTTATATTATACACTTATTTAAATCCTATAAAGAACACTTTGTGCCTACTGAGTGGGCATTTGTCATTAATGGATAATTTGATTGAAGACTACTGCATTGCCAAACTATTCGAGAATAAAATAATCTACACAAGATCTGTAGAAACAAATGTTTTCAATTAACTATGAAACAATTCATACGGACTGGTTGCTCGCACCAGCCGGTTTTAGCAAGTTTTTGAATAATGTATTCATCTTATGCTAATATTATTCAACAAATACTAATCTACATATGTGCCATATGTACAACAGGTGTCGAAAGACCGAGCCTTTATGCAAAGTTTCCGACGCCGCAAAAGGGGACGTAATTTAGTCAAGCGACCCGCGTAATCACAGATCAGCCTGCGCATGCGCGCAGTCTGATCTGAGTATACGCCGGTCGCTTATATTAATGAAACATTCCCGATCTCTCTTACACCACATCCTGCGCTAACACTGCCAATACACTAAGTCGCTTTATTTAAACATATTTGAATAGTGAAATCAAACAGCTTGATTGATTGAACCTGAGCTGTGAAAGAGCTCAGGCTCATCCAATGAAATTGCTTCAATTTGTGTATGTCGATGTCAACATCTGGGCAGGTTTAACGCATACTGTTCTCTACGCAATTTTAATGGTACTAAATATTATGCATTAACACATCGGGTTTTCGTTCATCCGATAAAGTGTTACGAGTGGATGAGAAACTAAACTGGTCAAAATCGCAATACATCCCTTTTTCTCCTGACGGAACACGTTTCATAGTTTCGCGCGAATATACGCCTTTAGTTATAGAAAATCAATCGCGCACGTACACATACATGTACATGTAGCCGTAAATTACGCCGAATATCCGTGCAATGTTCACTACGAATACCCACCACTGGACCGGTTTGTTCCGCACGCATCCACATGCTGGACGACACTGCACAGGATGTCCGCACCGCTTTTCCTCCGCCTCCGAAAATCGCACAACGGAGGTTGTCTCGGAAGCCGATCGGCGGTGCCGGAGAAGCGCATTTCTGGGGATAGGCTGTTGTACAAGTGTGTATAAAAACGAGTAAACGAATAGTAGACAGATACGTTCAGAACAAAGCGACAATGAAGGTATGTATTTTCCATGGTTATTTCAATTCACTTTATCGCAAAATACGAAAGTATGCAAACATTTTTCCTTTGCATTTACTTGTGCTGTTTTCAGACACACTTGGAAAAAGCTTAAACTTAGTTGCAAAAAAATATACGTAGTGCATTTTACTATTTTGCAATAAACTGACTTTTCTGTATTCTTTAGTTTTGTATTTATTGTGTAATATATATCAATTATCTAACGTATATACATGTATTAAATTAATTATGTGTTTTTAAATATTTAATTCGTAAACTTGACCTCTCTCAAATAGGCACCGCTGTACGGAATTATTTTTATCCAGTCAACACAGTGCGTATGTGCCGTGAAACACGGTGCCGTGAAACATTTGTGATATCCAGTCAATACAATTTTTGCATTTTACAGCCATTTGTAGGTGTTGACGGGATAAATAGAATAGTAGATTAGTGTCGTGAATGGGAAAAAATATCTGGCGCGGCAGAGCCTCGCCCATCCCGTTTCCTGAGCCTTGCCAGATATTTTTTCCCATTCACGGCACTAACCCCTACTATTCTCTATCTATTTTCCTTATTTCTGAACCAAAGTATATGTTGTGACCACTCATTTGAACCGTCTCGGCGAGACGGTTCAAATGAGTGGTCACAACATATACTTCTGATGAGAAATAAAGAAATTCTTCAGCCTTGCCGGATATTTTCCCCATTCACGGCACTAACCTACTATTCTATATCACATGGATCGCATTACTTTCGCATGGTGGTCACGCTGAAATATATTACGGAGCCCCGCAGTGGACGTAGAATTATTATAGGAATGAATGGCCTTTTTTGTGGAATTTATCGGGGTATAAACTTGGAAAAGTCGCGGGAATACTGGACGAAGGCCTTCTATAAACTTGGAAAAGTCGCGGGAATACTGGACGAAGGCCGGAAGGCCTTCGTCCAGTATTCCCGCGACTTTTCCAAGTTTATACCCCGATAAATTCCACAAAAAAGGCCATTCATTCCTTATAATTCCATCATTTGAAATAAATTCATCAAGAAAATGTGTTTATTTTCCGTTTTCTTAAGAATTATTTTAACTGCGCCTAACGGTTACGGAAAGTAGTTCGGCATGGAGTTTACTGGGATATAAATTTTTGACGGAGACTTGCAACGGACCAATCAAATGTTAGGGAATTGTGTAAATATTTTTGTGCTGGAATTATTTTTTTATTAATTCATTCCCACGAAATCACAATTCATTCCCTCAATTTAAAAATTCGTTCCCACGAATTAACAATTCGTTCCCTCAATTTAACAATTCGTTCGCACGAAATATCAATTCGTTCCCACGGGAAATAATTGTTATATCGTGGGAACGAATTGTTAATTCGTGGGAACGAATTGTTAATTCGAGGGAACCAGTTAAAAAAACAAGAATTCTACGTCCCCTGCGGAGCTCCGTACATTCGCATGGTCGTCGCGCTGAAATATGTAAATTATTTCACATGGTTCAACATCTCATTACATCGCTGTCTGTTGGTTCCGTATTAAATTACAAAACAAGAAAATGACTAGTTTGGTAAAATAGTCTCTCTGGGCCCGGTTGCTGAAAACCTCTGTTAAGCTAACAGAAGCTTTGAGCTACCGGGCCCTGATTATTTATCCGGTACATTCGTTTAATGTTTTTGTCATACGGACGGTACGGAGGTAGATTGCAAGTTTCCGTTCGCAACTAGGCTTATTTGGACCAGCGTAAATACAGACTAGCCTGTTCATTCACGCCAACGATACACCCATCTACTTGTAACAAGCTGTATATATATAATACCAGGTTAGTGTATTTTGATATCAAGTTTATCAGGCAAGGCTAGGAAACGCGCAGGAATTCTGAGGCTTGCCGAGGAATTCCTACCGTTTCCGAGCCGAGCCTGATAAACTTGATATCAAAATACACTAGCCTGTATTTATTTATCAGGTAACGTGTTATGATCGAAAATGACAACACATGTCGTCGTTACATATGGACAGAACGCGGACTTGTTTACGTTGCGTCATTACACTGACGTCATTCGGTAACGTCACGTGACGTCATCCGACCAATCCAATGGAACGTCAGTTTTCACTTCATTGTAACCCGGCTGTTTATATCACGTCAATGCCTGATACAACAATATGTTATCAGTTGGTCCGTATTCGGTCAATACATGGTAGGTTACCTGATAAAGATCGATATCCGGCTACAGGAGTGTGCTATTTTATTAAAAACCTACCCATGAAATACATAGCTATACGATGTAAATAAAAGTCATATGTTCTCATCGATGAAATAAACAACTTCCGGTGAAAATACGTCTACTTCCGCTATCTATATTCATAACGCGCACCTGAAAGAAAACAACGCAAATAGGCTGCAAATTCACATTCATTACCGTATACAGTTTAAAAAACTGCTAATTTCCATGGAGTGCTATATAATAAATATAATATTCATATTTCTGCAACGAATATGACATATATGTTCATCTCATCCTAACGGCACTCCTGAAATATGGACATCTCACACCACTCGATGAACATATGTCATATTCGTTGCAAAAATATGAATATCCTCAGGCTCTATTTATCGGTCGCTACACTGGCCGCAAATCACATCCACATTTTCCAGTCATAGGCACATTCTCAATTTACAATATTTTTCAAAAATAAAGTCATTAAAGTTACATGCCCACTCAGTAGGCTCACACTGTTTTTTACATCAGGGACATCATCTGAGACATTTTGTAGCAAACTAAACATTAATTCACCATTACCCCACGTATTGATTGGAATTATTATACATTTTATATCAGACGTAAATTTACACTCGGATGTCAGGGGCGATAACCGTGTTCCTTAAAATGTTAACGTACATTACTATGTATACTCTGTATTCATTTTTTGAATGCGATGACCATACTTTATAATCTGTCGAAAATACTATTTTTTTCAGGTGACGCATTTAATTAGTGTAAATAATTGAATAACCACCATGCCTCATTTGCATATGAAAATAGCCTGATACCAACGATCGTCACTATCAGTAAAATAAATATTACTAAATGATTATACCTGTATAGCGGCCACTCGTAATGTTTAGAAGTGATGGAATAGTGACACAATTATACACTTATTTAATTCCTATAAAGAACATTTTGTGCCTACTGAGTGGGCATGTACCTTTAATTGACAAACTTCTCAGAGTAATGAAAATTGTGTCAACTTTGGACGGAATTTATTGAAAAAATAGTAAATTTCGTAAACGTATTTCATGAAATTACGCAGATGTCCGAAGATACAAAATCACATGGCGTGTCTCATATGTATCTGATGCCGAGGAAATTGTGGGTCATCGCCTCCGCGATCAGCTATTAAACACATTAATCTAAATCATATATTTAAAAATAAGTATTTTTTATGAATAAGAAAAAAGTCACCCTCCCCCACAAAAAAATGATTTCATGTAATTCCATCATGCGTGGGGGGCGTCTCAATAACAGCAATTTGTTCTCTTCAAAAATAAAGTTGGGCATGCCAACTATTTTACACATAATGTTGAGCATTGCCGTTGCTATTAATAACTTGCTTTCAGTTCACTCGCTGACTTTAAATGTCACATGACTGTTGTTAATTGCGAGCGCAAATTGAGCCTATTGAGACATCCCCCGATGAACAGAGAGCCACTTCCGAAAGTAGACCTGTGCAAACGGCCAGAATCATGATCCCAATAGCGTGGAGACAGTATGTCTCCCGCCAAAAATGAAGAAAAACAATAACATAGCCAACGGAACATAAATTTAGTACTGACAGAAAAAAATATAAAAAAACAAAGCAGTGTAATACAATGTTTTACAACTTATCTTTAAACAACCGTGATAATGTTATAATACAATGCCGGAACGAAATCGAAAACACGAATTCGACATATACGCATGACTTTAAAAGCACCAGATGCTCTAAAGTGACATTTTTTTCAGTATAAATTGGTAACGGAAATTGTGGCAACACACGATTATTTATATAAATGTATATGTAAAAATGTAAAATTAATACACATTTGTGTAATTTCTGCGCAATGGCGCTTGAATATGAAAATAGCCTGATACCGCAGCGCGTCACTATCAGTAAAATAAATATTACTCAATGATTATATCTGTATAGCGGGCACTCGTAATTTTTAGAACTGGTGGAATAGTGACACTTATTATGTATTTTACACTCATACTATATACTTTTTTATATTATACACTTATTTAAATCCTATAAAGAACACTTTGTGCCAACTGAGTGGGCATGTGTCATTAATGGATAGTTTGATTGAAGACTACTGCATTGCAAAACAAATCGAGAATAAAATAATCTACACAAGATCTGTAGCAAAAAATGTATTTGTATTTTACACTCATACTATATACTTTTTTATATTATACACTTATTTAAATCCTATAAAGAACACTTTGTGCCTACTGAGTGGGCATGTGTCATTAATGGATAGTTTGATTGAAGACTACTGCATTGCAAAACAAATCGAGAATAAAATAATCTACACAAGATCTGTAGCAAAAAATGTATTTGTCAATAAACTATGAAACAATTCATACGGACGGGTTGCTCGCACCGAGCCGGTTTTAGCCAGTTTTTGAATAATGTATTCATCTTATGCTAATATTATTCAACAAATACTAATCTACATATATGCCATATGTACAACAGGTGTCGAAAGACCGAGCCTTTATGCAAATTGTCCGACGCCACAAAAGGGGACGTAATTTAGGCATGCGACCCGCGTAATCACGCATCCGCGCAGTCTGATCTGAGTATACGCAGATCGCTTGTATTAATGAATCATTCCCGATCCCTTTTACACCACATCCTGCGCTAACACTGCCAATACACTAAGTCGCTTTATTGAAACGTATTTGAATATTGAAATCAAACAGCTTGATTGATTGAACCTGAGCTGTGCAAGAGCTCAGGCTCATCCAATGAAATTGCTTCAATTTGTATCGACATCGATGTCGACATCTGGGCAGGTTTAACGCATACTGTTGTGTACGCAATTTTAATGGTACTAGTCTGAAATCGTCAATCCAGTTGAACTTCGCGCGCGTTACAATTAGCGAGCACAGGGTAAATCCCGAAACCAGTCCGTACTTCCGTTGGTTTAAAAGAAATGGTTCCTGGCAAAATGGCACATCTTATTTTGGGAATGTACAGAGGTTTTGGTCTCAGCTGGTTAATGTATTAAAGGATATTTCACTTTATGCAGCAATTGAATCGGTACACTATGGAAGCGTCCTGGAGACGATGCTAAAGTAGTTTTTACTAAGTCCTAATTAGGATACAATAACTCCTAATTTGGAGATAATGTAACACATATACATGTATATTCATGTTTATACACAGGTGTGTAGAAGCCAAAGTATACATTTAACACACCGAAATGTAACTATTATGTTCTAACGACAGTATATGGTGATTTCCTTGCTGATATCATCTGTATAACGACTTATTGAACACATATATATGGTGTTCTTGTATAAGTAGCTAAAAATAAGACGGTTACATGTAATACACGACTGAAAGCGTACATGTAATTATAACATTCAATGTTACACTGAACAATACACGCCTGAACGCGTACATATAATTATAACAGTAGATATAAAGCGGGGAAGACAATACTAAAATTAAATCTAAAAATGTTACATCGACGAATACACAGCAAATGTCAAAAGGACAATACTCGAATGAAAGTGTAATTATTACAGTATATGCTATACGGGTAAATGAAAACGTTGAATGTCACATGTACGTAAATATGTATCAGTAAATATTAAAGGACAATATACGAATGAAAGCGAAATTATAACACTAAATGATAGTTTTTTGATTGTTTGTTAGTTTGTATTCTGAAACAAATTTATACAAATACATTATATAATATTCTCAGTCATACAATGTGCTGCAATACTACAACAGTTAAGACATTTACATGTAACTACCAATAATATATGATTTGTTAAGGTTGTTGTACCCTTCTTGTGGCCGCATGTGAAGTCTATGGAAATCTAATAAAAAACCCTACTCATAGATCAATAACTCCCATTTCAGTCGCGTATTCTTATTATAACAGCTACGTTTATAAATACGCTTTCAGTCGTGTATCGTCCTTATAATATGTGCTGATATAATTAAGATATCAGTACATAATTCAGTTTAATGGAAAAAAGGAAAGTATACTATGTTTTCACTTTTGCAGATGCATTTTGGCAATATATATATCGTTTTTTTGTTCGTTTTCCAACACCCTGGGAAGCTGAAACTCAAAATCTTCTGTTTTAGCTTTTTCCAAATGTGCCTGAAAACGTAAAACAAGACGCCCACATGGGCATGATACATGCCCATACGGGCCTCTTGTTTTACGTTTTCAGGCACATTTGGAAAAAGCTAAAACAGAAGATTTTGAGTTTTAGTTCACCTGTAAGTATTATCCCAATAATAAAGTAAATCAAAAACCGCACAGACTCGAGTATGTTTACCAAGTTCCATCAAGATTTGTCTACAGTTCATAAAAAGTCATTTGAATGATGTTCGGTTGTCTCAAAATATACAGTCCAATGACAGGAAAAAACAGGTCCTTCTTTATATTGAAGTCATCGTTTTAACAAATCTGAAAGAGCATTGACCTTCGATCATTTCTGCCAAGTTTCGGCGAAATCGGTTTGGCGGTTCGTGAGAAGAAGATTTTTTTAAGAATTCAACCGAATTTTCTATGGATGCCATCTTGGATTAGGCGACGACCTCTATTTTAACAAATATTAAAAGGCTTCACACACGCACCAGAGCTGTGAAGTTTGATGAGCATCGACCAAGCGGTTCACGAGAAGAAGACGTTTGAAATCTACAATAAATGGATGACATTTCGACGGCCATCTTGTATGACGTAAATGCTTCAGAGTGATACCATCCATTTGATGTCCCAGGGTGTCCCGTTTAGTGAGATTTCACTGTAAATCAGGCATTTGATCATTCTGAGCCATAGTTGTGTGCTATGTGCTAACGAACAGACATTATCACCTGAGATAAATGACCAAGAAACTTGTCAAGAATAAGATCACAGGCGTTTTCTTGGTTCGGTTTAAAGAGGTTCCACTGTAATTATGACATGACAATATACGGTCAAATGTGAAATTTGACCCCTACTTGACACCCCCGGCCACCATTTGAACACATTTGAAACAGCATTGACTATCGATCATATCGATTTCCGTTGAAATTGGCCTGACGATTTGTGAGAAGAGTTTTTAAGAATTTGACTTACTTTTTCACGGTGGCCATCTTGGATTATGCAACGACCTCCAATGTTATAAATTTGACTTGGCCTCACCCATAGATCATTCATGTGAAGTTTGAAAAAACATTGGCCAAGCGGTTTATGAGAAGAAGACGTTTGAATGTGTGGACGGAAGACGGACGGACGGACGGACGGAGGGACGAATGACGAAAAGCGGTAACAATAGCTCACTTGAGCCTTTGGATCAGATGAGCTAAAAACGCCACAAGTAAATGCAAATATGCGTCTGCAAAAGATGAAACTTAGTAGACTTTCCTCTTTTGCAATAAATCAAATTACATATTGCATATTAACTATTCTAGTGATATCTTTTTCCATTCCAGTCGTGTATGCTCATTATAACATTGACTGTTATAATTACACTGTTCCTAATCCCCGAGACAGTGTCATGGAACATGAGAAGAGGGACAGACGACCAATACGGGGACCTCGCAGAAATTGACGAACCAATGGCCCAATGGCTGGAAAGGAGAGCTTATCCTGCTAACGGTAAGTGATCTATCGGCCATAGTAGCGGTAGACTAAGTGCGTTTATGTTCCCATTGCAAACAAAGGGCGAACGCCCGTGTCCTGTGTTTATATTAGCCAATGAAATACATGTATTCCCGTTGCAAACGTTCTAAAACGGGTTTTCCTGTTGTTTTTTTAAAAGCAAACCCAGACCCCATTCCCCTTTTCTGGATTTCCTATTCAACGAAAATGAGTTTTTTCACTTCATGTTTATGGCATACACAAGGTGCGTGATCACGTGGTACTAACAACAACAACAAGTACTGAAACTTCGAGAATCCATCCGGTTCAAAGTATGTATTCTTTTATATTGTCCTTATTATGTAACGGATTTTGATGAAATATGGCGCATCAAACGTGTCTTGTTAAGATGCATTTGGTGGTCTCTGTATTTTCGCCCAAACTTCTTTCGTTTTTGCGAAGAATCGATTTCCGTGTCTCCGACACGGAAATCGATTCTTCGCAAAAACGACATAAGTCTGTGCCAAACTGCCTAGACCACCAAATGCAGCTCATGAAGGCGCGTTTACTGCGCCATATTTCATCAATATCCGTTGCGTATTAAGGAAAATATCAAATAATACTTAATTTGGAGTAGGCGACGTTGTTGTTGTTGTAACCACGTGATCATGTACCTTGTATGTTCACGTGACATCTTTTCGAACACTGACAACCCAGATCAGACACATAGGCGCAGTCTGGTGTCGGTTTTCGCTGGTAATGAAAATATTTTCACCGTTTTTGTCAGATTATTGCTCATTAGAATTGTATGTTCGTGAGATAGCTTTGCGAATACTGACAACCCAGATCAGACGGCACATCGGCGCTGTCAGATGTCGGTCTTCAGTGGTCTCAAAAATAATAATACCACTTTTGGCATATTATTGTTCATTAGAGTGTATATTCACGTGATAGCTTTGCGGACACTGACAACCCAGATCAGCCTGCACTTGCATGCGCAGTCTGGTGTCAGTCTTCAGTGGTCGCGAAAATAATACTACCGCTTTTGGCATATTATTGTTCATGCAATTGTATGTTCACGTGCTAGCTTTGCGAACACTGACAACCCAGATCAGACTGCACATTGGTGCAGTCAGATGTCGGTCTTCAGTGGTCACGAAAACAATAATACCGCTTTTGGCGTATCATTATTCATAGAATACACGGTACAAATGGAAGATAATAGTTTATGTGTATGAATAATTTGAACATATGCATTATATTACCATACATCTAGACATGTATATATCTAGAATATGTTCTTGCACAACTGCAATTGTACAACACACTTATTGAATAATATTTTACACAGTAATAGCATATTATGCACATTGCATGATCTTTCAACATCTGAAAGAGACGGCATACATGTGCCGATTCAACACACACAGCATCGCTTACCCGTTCCTTTTAGTGTATATACATGTACCTGTATGTAGTGATATTGCTTTACGTTTCGCTAAGATCACACGTCATTATGCAGAAACAAGCATGGAAAGGATGTGATAAACCTATTGTGGGTAAACGAATTGTATAAGCTCACTGAAAAAAATGTTTTATTACAGAAATGGAAAATATAAGTACGTCACCTGACTTTTCTAGATTGGCAGAAAAAGTAGTGTATTGTTGTTTACTCAGCTCATAATCATGGTAACAGAATCGTTATAGAACTCGCAGATTAATGGAAAGGTCCTCCATAGTTGTTTACTTATAGTCTCTTTAAATACTCAGGGACTTCGAGACACTGTTAAACGTGCAAGATTATTACAATAGCTTTCACAACAGAAATATGATATTGCATTGCTTCAGGGCTTAATATATTTTTTCTCGATGTAAATTTTCTGTTCTGATTTTGGGATTTTATTGCTTCAGAAGACACAGTTCACGCGTGCTCTATTTAACCTGATCAATAGTGAATTTAATGAGTGGAATACTTTTCACTCATTTGGAGAATCTAACAGTAAAGGATGTTCAATTTTAATAAAAATATATATACAATTCACCATTATAGCAGAGTTGTATCACACTAACGGTAGATACATAATATTAAATATAGAAACACTTGCCAACACATTTACATTATTAAGTATATACTCTCCTAATGAAAAGACGGCTAGGAATTATTACTTTAAATCGCTAACTAGCATTTTAAGTGATAATGCACAAGGTATTAAAATAGTTGGTGGTACGATACTCTAAATATAACGAATAGAGTTTTTAAAACGTTACCGTGAAGAAAAATTAAAATGCCTGTTGAAAACCTCAGTAAATTTATTAAATTTCATAATCTTACTGACCGTTTGGAAAAAGTTCCATAATGACAAATCTCAGTTCACCTGGCGTAGAAAGAACAGTATAGAAAAAAGTAGAATAGATTACTGGTTAATTGATGAAAATTTGATACCGCTAATACACTCAACTGACATTAGACCCGCACTCATTCAATGTACCGACCATATGGTGATTTCTTTAAAACTTAAGATTCCGAATAATAGAGGACCAGGCTTCTGGAAATTAAATACGTCACATTTGACAGATAGTGATTACATTAACACAATAAGTAGTGCTATTGATTCTATACTCTCTTTAAATATAGCCAGTTACAGAACAAAATGGGAAATTTGCAAATACGAAATCCGAGAAAATCAAAATCGCGAGATCGAAATAACAGACTCCATGATCTGGAAAAGAAACTGCAGAATCCGACCGCATTGATACAATACAACTACAAATTAATGTACTGGAAAAGTAAATAGAAGAAATATATAATTTAAAGACCTTTGCAGCTCAAATACGTTCTCGAGTACAATTTTTGGAAGAGGGCGAACATAATTCAAAATATTTCCTTAGTCTAGAAAAATCAAGACAGAATACAAAAGTAATTATCTCCTTGTCAGTTAATAATAAACGAGTCAGCTCAACTGAAGATATATTAAACGAAGAAACAAAATTCTATGAAACCCTTTACACATCAAGTAATACAGAACTGGATTCACAATTTTATATCGACTCAGTTGATTTAGAAAACAAACTTGACGAGACATCTGCAAACAGGTGCGAAGGGATAATAACAATTGAAGAATGCAAAATCGCAATTAATGAAATGAAACTGAATAAAAGCCCTGGACTTGATGGCTTGCCAGTTGAATTGTATTTAAAATGTTGGCATAATATTGGATATACAATCGCATCATTACTAAATGAAGGATTTCATGAAGGGGAATTGTCTTGTACTAAAGAACAAAGTGTCTTATCATTACTGTATAAAAAAGGGAATCCAGAAAATATTGAAAATTGGAGACCAATATCTCTCTTAAATGTTGACTACAAAATAGCTGCATAGGTTTTATCGAAACGTTTACACAAAATAATACCAGCTATCATCAGTTAAGATCAACAAGGATATATTAAAAATAGATACATCGCAAATATTATAAGACAAATTCAAGATATAATTGATTATACAGATATACTAGATTTAGATGCAAACATATTATTTCTAGACTTCAGGAAAGCATTCGATACAGTAGAATGGGATTTTATGTTCAATGTGCTTAGGAAATTCGGATTTAAAGCAACTTTTATACGTTGGGTAAATGTGTTATATAGCAATATATCAGCAAGTATCATAAACAACGGCTGGAAATCACAGAGTTTTAATCTATCCCGCGGAGTCAGACAGGGGTGTCCCATGTCTGCACTTTTGTTCATAATTGTAGCTGAAAGTTTAGATATACAAGTTAGATATAATGGCAACATAAATGGTATTTCGGTGAAAACGAACAATACGAGTAAACAAATAAAAATCACTTAGTTAGCTGACGATACAACGCTTTTCTTAAAAAATGCAAAAGACGTAGAACACGCCATAAAAACGGTTAATGAATGTGGGACATTTTCTGGGTTAAAATTAAACAAAGATAAAACGATAGGTCTTTGGGTAGGAAAATCTAAACATAGCATGCATAAAACCGTTTTCGATATAGCATTCACAAACACCACTGTTAAAGCTCTAGGTGTACACTTCGGTAACAATAAAGAAGAATGCGAGCTTCTCAATTGGAATGATAAGATAAAACAATTTGAGCAAATGATTACATCGTGGAGTAAAAGGAAACTAACATTTTACGGTAAAATATTAGTAATAAAATCGTTACTTTTATCTAAACTGACGTACCTTATACAAACCATTTTTACACCAAATTCCATTATCAGTAAACTAAATTCACTAGTTTACAAGTTCTTATGGAATGGCAAAAAAGACAAAATTAAACGTTAAATCGTCATAAGGAAAAAGCTTGTGGGCGGCTTAGAAATGACTGACATTGATACTTAAGGAAAACATATGAAATTAAAGTGGATCAAATCATTGAAAATTATAGAAAATGCCAATTGGAAAATTATACCAGCATTTTTCCTTAACCAATATTGTAAAAACTTTCTTATATTTACCACATGAATATAGACACATTTAAATCTCTTCAAAACGTACACAATAGCATGCCCAGATTCTACAAACAACTTATTGAAATATATGTCCACCTTCGCATGGCATTGTATAATGAAAAACCGAAGCGCTTTCCACGATATTCGAAAGTAATAATTTGGGGTAACAAATATATGAAACATAAAGGTAAGACTCTAGTTTTTAAACATTGGATAGAAGCAGACTTGATTTTCATCAATGATATACTTTCTAATACAGGAAAAATTGATAATACAAATATACTCTTACGATTGAAAAAGAAACACAACTGGATATCAGAAATCAGCATAATTACACAGTCAATTCCAAGAACTTGGAAGACTATTGTAATGATCACTGATTCAATTAGAACAAACATTAAAACAAGCCTATCTATGAGTCGCATAAATAACAAGCCCTTTGAAAACATAACAAACATATACATGTATAATATATTATTTAAAGAAAAGGTTGAAAAATCATATATTCATACATTCTGATCTGGATCATCATATTTTTGTGTGTGAGCATTTATAACCCAATATTATATGTACACATATAACAATATTATTAAATACTATATATACTGTGCAACACCTCTAAGCCGGACACTCTGACAAAATGTATATTTAATTTACATGTGTTTTGCTGTTATGCATCTCTGATTACAATGACGTTTCATGACTGCAAAACACTAGAATGTGCCATAAAGCACTAACATGTCTGATTTACAATGGAACATCCCAAGGTGTCCGGGTTTGGAGAGGTCCCACTGTACGTGTAAATTAACAAACTAAATATTTTTGAATGAGCATAAGAATACACGTATAAAATATCCAATTTTACTTCGAACAGACAGCTCATATCTGCAGTCTGTCCACAGTTAAATCGGTTATATCTCTGCAAGAACAATGAATCACGACATCTATCCAACTAAATGTGAAACAATCAGCGTAGAATCCGACCAGAACGCACATCCGTGCGATAAAAATCTGAGTCCACACAGCTTGTCATTATAATATTAACTGCATCAGCATAGTTTGCAAATAAATATCAATAGCCTTTTGAATTTGACAATAATTGTATGTATTGTGAGATCCAATAGTGTGAATCCTACCAGATCGGACGTAACCATGGTCTGATCAGCTCCACACTATAGGTCGCTGACTTTGTTATACATGTTTGTTATTTATACACAAATAATGGATGATGATACTGATGATGACAACGGCGGTAAAGGTTTACTTAGTATTCTTTGGTATTTCAGTATGACAAGAGTGTAGGAAAATAATAGCCATGGAAGGAATTGATTCACGACGCGGAAGAGTATTGAAATACCCAAATAGATGCATCTAAATACAATAATATGTCTTTATATAAGAGTACATTAATTAAACAAGAATGTAATATAAGATACAGAGATAAATCTATATATACAATTCCATATTATATATTTACAGTGGCAAGTAAATAAATAAGTACCTGGCGCAGTCAATGTAAGATAATATATATTCATACATTAATACTTGCAATATAGGTTAGTATTCTTTAGTACTTCTATATGAAAATACTGTAGGAAAGTAATACCCTTTGAAGGAATTGAGTCATGACGCGGATGATTATTAAAATACCAAGCTAGAAGCAACTAATTACGATAATATGTCTTGTTATACATGTGCGATACATTGACTAACAAGGAACGCGACTACTTATGTAATTTTGAAGTCAAAGACAGTAACTTTTATGGGTCCCAGCTGTGAAACACATAGACTAAGTGATGTAATCGACCGACTGTTAAAGAGAGTTTAGACTTCCTAAACAATGTGCATGAAACTGTAGAAAGTGGATCAACATTAGTATCGTTCGATATAATAAACCTATATACGAACATCTGGAAACGCTTATCGATTATTGTTTAATCATATGGACGAAATCACTAGAATATTTGAATTTATTTAACCACATTTTAAACATATTTTATAAAACCACGGATACCAAACAATACCAGGATTTCAATTCTTATCATACAGGTCATACAAAAAGAAGTATTCCGTACAACCTTGCACGTACAATATGAACAATTGTGACGGATCAGGATAAAACACAGACTATTATGATTAAATACATATTTAAAATGTAGAAATTATCCATAAAAACTACGTAAACGTAAATAAACATATTGCTTTGTAGCGCCATTATGAACACCTAATGGAATGTCCTCGTTTGTTCGTTTGGCATAGCGTTTAACTTAGCGCATACTGTGAATACGTAATTACCGTGACACGGCCAGCCAATCAAATTCGCTGCAGTTGTATTTATACATTTGTCATATCACATTTCTGACAAGGGATAAACATAGAAATTGCTTTTTCTTGAATAATAATGGTCAATATGGGTGCATTGTATATATACTGGTGAAAAAAGTGTATATACTAATAATAATACAGAAATAATGATATACATGACTGCTTATTTTATGACTAACGGTGAATTACCTGAATTTATTAGTTGAAACTGTGGGAATACGGCTTTTCAACGGTAAAACTGTAAAAATACGGGTTTGAAGTGTGAAAAATATCATTACATGCCGAACTACTTTTAATCAGTGAATATGGCATGGCGACAAGGAAGACAATTCCAGAGCCGGGCTCATATTTAAAATATTGACCTGTCCTGATGCTGTCACGTCCATTATTAATACATGTTCTGTTCTTGGTCTGCAACATGTTTATTCTAACCTCCATTGAAAATGACGTACCGGGTGAATACTGTCTAATCGTGCGTCAACTGACGACGATTGTGTGTACCAACAGCCGGTATGAATATCAAACACCGACAACCTGTTTAATTCAGCCCTCGTGACAGTGGAAATTCTGGTCAGCTTCTTCACGTTTAGCAGTTATTTTAAATCCAGATCGACACTTTCAATAAATCACAGTGGCGACCATTTTTTTATATTTGAAGAAATTTCTGCGCCATGAGGGCGTGGCTTAAAATGCAAAATCTAATAAATAAAATGTGTATTATTGTTTATCGTATTATTTTATTGTTTAATTATATGTGCAACATGTATTTTATGAAATATATTAACATATTATGAGAGGAATATCAGCATAATAAAATATAATACATAATAGCATTTAACTTAGCGCATACTGCGAACACGTACTTACCATGATGTGGCCAACCAATCAAATTCGCTGCAGGTGTATTTAATATATATGTCATATCACATTTCTGACACGGGATAAACATATCAATCGCTTTTTTCTTGAACAATAATGGTGAATATGGGTACATTGTATAAAAACAAAGCGTATCAAGCATACATATGACCAGGATGTAAGCAAAATAATTTCTGGAGGCGGTGTAACTACTGCTTCCGAGTGGTAGTGGTAGTAGTAATATAGCTTGATTTCCTTCATTTGTGGAGAGTACATTAATTAAAGAAACATGTAATATAAGATAGATAGATAGATTCATAAAAACAATTACAGTGGCAAATAAATAAATAATTACCTGACAGAGTAAATTTATGATAATATATATTCATACGTTAATAGTTTTCTTCTTCGTTATTTTCAGATGATGACAAAGGCGGTAAAGGTTAATATTCTTTAGTACATCAGTATAAAAATAGTGTAGGAAAATAATAAAACAGCTTGGAAGGAATTGATTCATGACGCGGAAGATTATTAAAGTATACAACTAGATATTTACAGTGGCAAGTAAGCAAATAAGTGCCTGGCACAGTACATTTATGATAATATATATTAATACGTTCTTCTTCGTTATTTTCAGGTTTATGAAACAAGTCAGGCACAATTTATGCAGCGAGGTGCATATCATTGCTTGCGAGATTCATATACACTTTTACATTAAAGGTACATGCCCACTCAGTAGGCATTATCATACATTTTATACATTAAATATATGAAAGACGTATATTATTCTGGAATAATTACAGCAAGATTCAAAAACAACCACATATGTCAGTGTATATGTCTCCTGTTATGTGTTGACATTTTCCACCCTTTTAGTATACATTTACAAAGTCTCATAGTAAGCAGTTAATTGCAAACTAAATATATGTTTAAAGTAACTTGCAATGTATATTATTAGATAGATAGATAATCCCAAACGAGTACCATTTGATTCGAGATTTATGAAGCAAGTCAGCACAATTTATGGAGCGACGTGCATAACATTGATGACGAGTTTCATATTGACTTTTACGTTAAATGTACATGCTCGCTCAGTAGGCATTATTATACATTTTATATCAGACGTAAATTTCCACACTGATATCAGGGGCGATAACCGTGTTTCCTTAAAATGTTAACGGACGTTACTTTTTATTATATGTATTTATCTTTTGATGTGCAATGATCATACTTTACTGCGAATACATACTTACCGTGATGAGGCCAGCCAATCAAATGCGCTGCAGTTGTATTTATACATATTTTATATCACATTTCTGACAGGGGATAAACATAGCAATTGCTTTTTATGGAACAGTAATGGTGAATATGGGTACATTGTATATTTACTGGTGAAAAAAACCGTATATATCATAACAATACATATATAATGATATACATGTATATACACTACTATACGTACTGTTTATTTATCAGGTGAACTGATTATCGTGAAATAATGCCCGATTGGGTCCTTACGCTAAACAGCTCACCTGGATAAATAAACTAGTCCGCACGTTAACAGTTTTTCTTCTTCATTATTTTCAGGTGATGACAAAGGCGGTAAAGGTTAGTATTCTCTATTACATCAGTATGAAAAGATTGTAGGAAAATAATAGACTTGGAAGGAATTGATTCACGACGCCGAAGAATTTTAAAATACACAACTAGACGCATTTAATTATAATAATGTGTCTTTCTAAGTCAGCCATTATGAGTTTGTATTACACATATCCTGATTGTACATCTACAGTGAAACAAGTAATTTGAGGATATATTGAATCTATGAAAACATATTCATAGTGAAAACATAGTAATTTTCACAAAACATCTACGTACAACTCAATGTATATGCCTAGTATTATGTGTTGAAATTCTGTTCCTGTTTAGTATTTATCTACAAGTCACTTATGAAGCAGTTAATTACCTACTAAATTTATATATGGACATTTTTTTTACTTCCTTATTCTTTTCATGTGATAAAGGCAGCAACCGTTAATATTAATTATTCGTTATAATTTGTTAGTATCCCTTTGAAATAATCGTACGCCTAATAATTTTAAAATACACAACTAGACGCATCTAATTATAATAATGTGTCTTTATATGTCAGCAATTATGAGTTTGTATGACACATATCATGATTATACAAGTAATTTGCAAATGTAGTAAATCTATGATAAAATATGCACAGTGCAGACATAGTAATTTTCACATTAAATATATGATATATGTATATTCTTCGATAATACTTATTGTAATATGGAAAAACACCTAATGTACAACTCATTGTATATGTCTTCTATTATGTGTGTTTATATTTTGCTCTTGTTTTGCACATATTTATGATAATATATATTCATACGTTAATTCTTTTTCTTCTTCGTAATTTTCAGGTGATGACAAAGGAGGTAAAGGTTAGTGTTCTGTAGTACATCCGTATGAAAATATTGTAGACAAATAATAAACTTGGAAGGAATTGATTCATGACGCGGAAGATTATTAAAATACACAACAAAACGCATCTAATTAAAATAAAACGTATTTATATGTCAGCCATTATGAGATTGTAGTACATACATCTTGATTATACATCTACGGTGTAAGTAAATAAGTAACTTGCGGATATAGTAAATCTATGATAAAATATGCATAGTGTAGACATAGTAAGTTTCATATTAAATATATGATATACGTATATTCTTCTGGAATAATTACAGCAAGATTGAAAAACAACAACATATCTCATTGTATATGTCTACTATTATGTGTTGATATTTTCTACCCTTTTAGCATACATTTACAAAGTCACATATTAAGCAGTTAATTGCATACTAAATTTATATATGGACGTTTTTTTTACTTCCTTATTCTTTTCATGTGATAAAGGCAGCAACAGTTAATATTATTTATTCGTTATAATTTGGTAGTATCCCTCTGAAACAATCGTACGCCTAATAATTTTAAAATACACAACTATGCTCATCTAATTATAATAATGTGTCTTTATATGTCAGCAATTATGAGTTTGTATGACACATATCATGATTATACAAGTAATTTGCAGATGTAGTAAATCTATGATAAAATATGCACAGTGCAGAAATAGTAATTTTCACATTAAATATATGATATATGTATATTCTTCGATAATACTTATTGTAATATGGAAAAACACCTAATGTACAACTCATTGTATATGTCTTCTATTAGTTTACATTTTGCTCTTGTTTTGTACATATTTATGATAATATATATTCATACGTTAATTCTTTTTCTTCTTCGTAATTTTCAGGTGATGACAAAGGAGGTAAAGGTTAGTGTTCTTTAGTACATCCGTATGAAAATATTGTAGACAAATAATAAACTTGGAAGGAATTGATTCATGACGCGGAAGATTATTAAAATACACAACAAAACGCATGTAATTAAAATAAAACTTATTTATATGTCAGCCATTATGAGAATGTAGTACATTCATCTTGATTATACATCTACGGTGTAAGTAAATAAGTAACTTGCGGATATAGTAAATCTATGATAAAATATGCATAGTGTAGACATAGTAATTTTCATATTAAATATATGATATACGTATATTCTTCTGGAATAATTACAGCAAGATTGAAAAACAACAACATATCTCATTGTATATGTCTAATATTATGTGTTGACATTTTCTACCCTTTCAGCATACATTTACAAAGTCACATATTAAGCAGTTAATTGCATACTAAACATATGTTTAAAGGAACTTGCAATGTATATTATTAAATAGATAGATAATATTGAACGAGTACCATTTGATACGAGTTTTATGAAACAAGTCAGGCACAATTTATGCAGCGAGGTGCATAACATTGCTTACGGGTTTTATTTGAACTTTTACGTTAAAGGTACACGCCCACTCAGTAGGCATTATTATACATTTTATATCCGACGTAAATTTCCACAATTATATCAGAGGCGATAACCGTGTTTCCTTAAAATGTTAACGGACGTTACTTTTTATTACATGGATTTATTTTTTGATGTGCAATGATCATATTTTACTGCAAATACATACTTACCGTGATGAGGCCAGCCAATCAAATTCGCTGCAGCTGTATATTTATACATATGTCATATCACATTTCTGACACGGGATAAACATAGCAATTGCTTTTTCTGGAACAATAATGGTGAATATGGGTACATTGTATACTTACTGGTGAGAAAACGTACATATAATAACAATTCATATATAATGATATACATGTATTTTCAGTAGCGCTTTTCTGCTCCTTACCTATTTGTATATACTAATATCGTATACATATCGTAATCGTATAGTGAGCATATCGTATGATGAGCATATCGTATGATCATATACTATTGGTATGTTTGTACCGTATCATCGTATAAGTAGTACAGTTTGCTTACATTATACAAACGTACTATACTAATAGTATACAAACATACGATATCCGTTCGTATATATGATATATCCGTAAGGATATGGTATGAATATACAGTGGGGTCATCGTGCGGTTACAATATACCGATGCACAGGTTCATTTCGCATGTAAACATCCGGTTTTCATTTCGATTATCTGCCACAATTTTAAATTTTTCAAAATGAATATATTTTCAGTTTTACGATACAGAATCAATTTAAAACTGAGCATTGTGAAGTATCACAGTGCATCTTATACATGTGTGTTCAATACAGTAATTCATCAGTAATTCATCACTGTACTCCGCACCACCGCCGGGAACACAAAACAATGATCCCCCACACACACCAGCCATCTACATTTGGCGACTGATCACGTGCTAAACTAGTCATGGTGCGATGGCCGACTGATCAAGTGCTATACTAGTCCTGGTGCGATGGCCGACTTATCAAGTTCTTAACTAGTCCTGGTGCGATGGCCGACTGATCAAGTTCTAAACTAGTCCTGGTGCGATGGCCTACTGATCAAGTGCTAAACTAGTCCTAGTGCGATGGCCGACTGATCAAGTGCTATACTAGTCCTGTAGTCGATTTCATCAAAATTGCAAAGTATACTTTACTAGCAAAGTATACTTTGAGGGAGTAATCATTTATTTTTCCTGAAATGCATTATTTCATATACAACTAACAACTGCATATATTTGATGATTAAAAGTATGCAGAATTATTATACTGAATTTATTACATTATCACAGCCAGAATGGCTGTGATAATGTAATAAATTCAGTATAATAAAAAATAATAAATTTATCCTAAAATTTAAAATTTCTCCCTCAAAGTATACTTTGCTAGCTAAGTATACTTTGGAATGTTGATGAAATCGGCTACTGGTGCGATGGCCGACTTATCAAGTTCTAAACTAGTCCTGGTGCGATGGCCGACTGATCAAGTTCTAAACTAGTCCTGGTGCGATGGCCTACTGATCAAGTGCTAAACTAGTCCTGGTGCGATGGCAGACTGATCACGTTCTAAACTAGTCCTGGTGCGATGGCTTACTACTGATCAAGTGCTAAACTAGTCCTGGTGCGATGGCCGACTGATCAAGTGCTAAACTAGTCCTGGTGCGATGGCCGACTGATCAAGTGCTAAACTAGATGGTGCGATGGCCGACTGATCAAATCGCATGCCATAATAACTAGATGGCCATGGCATGCATGTCGTGCCAGCCGAGGTACAAAGAAAAATTGTATTGCAACAAAGCTTTAGCCCGTTGACGTAAAATCATGCCGCACCCGCAGAGGCTTTGATAGTATACACAAACACTTTAACCAAAAAAACACTTTAATAAAAAACTTTATCTTGAATGCACGCCAATGTGCCGACTATATCGCTCTGTCTGCAAGCGGGCCCAACACAAACTTTAAGGGAAATTTGAAAGTAATTTGACTTTGACATTGAGCACATATAAATAATAATGAAAATGTGGGTGACAAATACACAGTATGTGATGTTTCGAGTGAATTGGTGAAGCGGTTTCAGAGATATAATGTTCTTAAAGGTAGATACCCACTCAGTAGGCACAAAATGTTTTGTATATCAGAGACATCATCTGAGAAATGTTCAGGCAAAATAAACATTAATTCACCATTAATACACATATTTATTGGCATTATTATACATTTTATATCAGACGTAAATTTCCACACTGCTATCAGGGGCGATAACCGTGTTTCCTTAAAATGTTACCAGACATTACTATTTATTTTTTGGTGTGCAATGATCATACTTTATAATCTGTCGAAAACATTATTAGTTCAGGGGACACAAGTAATTCAAAAATATCATGCCCCATTTGCCTATGAAAATAGCCTGATACCACCGCGTGTCACTATCAGTGAAATAAACATTGTTAGAACTGGTGGAATAGTCACACAATTATACACTTATTTAATTCCTATAAAGAACAGTTTGTGCCTACTGAGTGGGCATGTACCTTTAACAACTTTAACCTTAAACAAAAAAAAGTTTAACCGGACGCACGATGTGACGTACATATGGATGTACGTACGTATGTATGCCAATGTGACAACTTTATCGCACTGTCCACAAGCAGGCACGCCAATGTGCCGACTATATCGCTCTGTCTGCAAGCGGGCCCAACACAAACTTTAAGAGAAATTTCAAAGTAATTTGACCTTGACATTGGGCACATATAAATAATAATGAAAATGTGGATGACAAATACACAGTATGTGAAGTTTCGAGTGAATTGGTGAAGCGGTTTCAGAGATATAGTGTTCTTAAAGGTACATGCCCACTCAGTAGGCACAAACTGCTCTTTATATCAGAGACATCATCTGAGACATTTTCGGGCAAAATAAACATTACTTCACCATTAATACACATATTTATTGGCATTGCTATGCATTTTATATCAGACGTAAATTTCCACACTGCTATCAGGGGCGATAACCGTGTTTCCTTAGGATGTTACCAGACATTACTATTTATTTTTTGATGTGCAATGATCATATTTTATAATCTGTCGAAACATTTTTTTTTTCAGGGAACACATTTAATTAGTATAAGTAATTAAAAAATATCATGCCCCATTTGCCTATGAAAATAGCCTGATACCACCGCGTGTCACTATCAGTGAAATAAACATTACTAAATGATTATATCCATATAACGGGCACTCGTAATGTTTAGAACTGGTGGAATAGTGACAAAAGTATACACTTATTTAATTCCTACAAATCACATTAATTTCTGTGCCTACTGAGTGGATATGTACCTTTAATTAGCATAAATAATTAAAAAATAGCATGCATCATTTGAATATGAAAATAGCTTGATACCACCGCTAGTCATTATCTGTAAAATAAATATTACTAAATGATAATATATGGATAGCGGGCACACGTAATTTTTAGAACTGGTGGGATAGTGACACAATTATACACTTATTTAATTCCTATAAAGAACAGTTTGTGCCTACTGAGTGGGCATGTACCTTTAAAAACTTTAACCTTAAATAAAAAAAAATTTAACCGGACGCACGAAGTGACGTACATATGGACGTACGTACGTATGCAGGCCAATTTGACAACTATATCGCACTGTCCACATGCAGGCATGTCAAAAACTTTGAGGTAAATTTCAAAGTAATTTGACCTTGATATTGCGCACATGGGTTGCAGGGGTTGAGCATAGAATGAAAATATGGATGATGGTAAACACACATGTGAAGCTTCGAGTGAATTGACGAAGCGGTTTCTGAAATATACTGTTCTTAACAACTTTAACCAACGGTAAATACAAACAAGATGGCCGTGGCCCGCATGCCGAGCCCACCGAGGCATTTGATAGTCTCAGAGTATATTTATTTGAAGTTTTAATTAATGTATTTAAAAGCTTTAACGCAAATTTGAAAGTCATTTGACCTTGATATTGGGCATGTGGGTCGCATGCCTGTGCTATAGTATGACAATATGGATGATAATAAAGAATTATCTGAAATTTGAAGCAAATCTGAGTAAGTGTTGTGGAGATATAAGGTATGCAAAAACTTTAACACAAATTTCAAAGTCATTTGACCTTGACCTTGGGGCACAGGGGCCGCATTAGTGTGACACAGAATGAATATATGGATGAGAACTAATAAGCATTTGATGTTTCAAGTCAATGTGACTTAGGATATGGTATTTAAAAACATACACAGATTTCGGACGTACTGAGGCACGGACTGATGCACGGACGTCATTGTGATCACTATGTCTCGCTTTCCGCAAGCAGGCTCGGCAATAAAACTACGGATGGACGTCAATGCGCAGACTATATCGCACTGTCCGCAAACGGACACGACATAAATTGTCCAACCCATTTTTAAAGGTGCATGCCCACTCAGTAGGCTAAAAATGCTCTTTATGGGAATTAAATAAGTGTATAATTGTCACTATTCCACTAGTTATAAACATTACGAGTGCCCGCTATACATATATAATCATTTGGTAATATTTATTTTACCGATAGTGATGCGCGGTGGTATCAGGGTATTTTCATATGCCAATGGGGCATGATATTTTATAATTATTTATACTAATTAAATGCGTCAACTGAAAAATAATTCGACAGATTTTGAAGTATGATAATTGCACATCAAAAAATAAATACAGAGAATAAAAAGTAATGTCCGTTAACATTTTAAGGAAACACGGTTATCGTCCCTGATATCAATGTGGAAATTTTCTTCTGATATAAAGTGTATAATAATGCCAAACAATACGTGGGTAATGGTAAATGATTGTTTATCTGGCCAGAAAATGTCTCCGATGATGTCTCTGACATAAATAATTGTTTGTGCCTACTGAGTGGGCATGTACCTTTAACGCTAGCTCCGCACTGTCCCGTGAGACCTATGCATGTGTTAAGTTTCATAAAAATATTGCAAAGGGTGTTCGCGTTATGCTCCGGACAAATCAGTGCGCGAAAAAACAAAGAGAGATAACTAAGCTAGAAAATGTGTTCATAGAACACGAATACCCCACATATCGCTTTGATATTAAACAAAGCAAAATCCAGTGTCAAAAGGGGGAGATAATCCATGACACGGGATTCGAATCAAAAATCGAAATAAACTTTCCACATCTATTCATCATAAAGAAGCTACATATCAAATTTCAGTGCTGTAGCTATTACAAAATGTTAACGAGTTACACGTCAAACAGGGGGAGATAATCAATGACTCGGGGATCGAATCAAAATAAACTCATCATACGGAAGCTACATACCAAGTTTCAGGTGTGTAGCTATTAGGGTTTAAAAGTTTTACGAGCTACAAGCCAAAATTGGAAAATGCTAATTTGAAAAGGGGGAGATAATCCATGACCATGGGGTCGAATCAAACATACATGTACGAAGTTGTTCAGGTCTGTAGCTATTACGGCTTAAAAGTTTTACGAGTTACTAAGTTGGTGACGGACGGAAGAACGGACAAGGGTAACATTAAATGCCCCATCCACTATCGTTGTGGGGCATAACAATTAGTGAGGCAAAAGTTTTCATTCTTGTTAACAAGTTAACGAGTTAGCGACGGCCCGCATGACGAGCCCTTTAAGGGCTGAACTCTACTTTTCGAAAAGTTTAAAAATAACATAGACCGCACACCTGGACGTCATTGTGAGTGTGTTGAGTTATCTGCAAGCGGGCTCTACGAAAGCAATAGTGGCATGCCCCAGCATATACAAGTAACTTACCTTAATTCATTAGTTACACATCAGACGCTGAATGAATTTTAATTATCATTTGTAGAATATTAAAGTTATTCAATATGTTCAATAATGCTGCTTTGACATGACGTGAAATTAAAACATGCATGACATGATCTGGAAGAATAACCACAGACCAAGCACTCATATTCAGAATCACGTCTGTCGGTTCTTATCCAGCTCCGATTTCTGTCACCTGTCCACAAAATCCAGAATCCAACATTGTCGCAAATTTAATCCTCTATGTTAGAACAAAATGTCACTTAGTATATTATCCAATGCGGGTTGTAATCTCTTGTTTCTCTAAATAAATGTATCCAACAATCCCTGTAGCTGCTATCGTGTTAAAAAATGTTAAATGTTCTGTCAGCGCCTCACATATTGATCTTAATATCCACCATTTTGATTCCAAGTACCAGAATAATGATGTTTCCATGCGCCGTCGTAGTGTTATCTGTCAGATTCCGTTGTTTATTTGATCAAATTGATGGACAAATTTGTGTCCGCTAAGGTCGCCAAGAGCATAATCTGTGAAGTCGACTTTAAAAATTTGGCATAACTTCTAGCTTGTGAATTTTTGGTTGAATGAAGTGATCACTATGGTGAATAAATGTGTATCTGTGCCCGGTTTGCTCAGTAGGCAGAGCGATGGTGTGGTAAACCAGAGATCCCCGGTTCGATTCCGGGCTGGTGCGCATCTTTCTCACCCTGTGACATTTAGCGCTCAACGTAGTTGCGGGAAGTAACTCTGCAGAATACTCCCGTATCGTCCGTACCAAGAGTTATGGTGCTCTCTGTAGGTTTCCCCTGCACTTCAACTGTTAATTGCGACATATTTTCTGTATTTTTCAATTGAAAGAAATGTCAGTATTATACTTACATTCATTTCTGTGGAATAGGTACAGAAAAATATGTCACAATTAACAGCTAAAGCGCGAATGAGATCCGATTCGGTACTCTGCAGGAAAAACCTATGGAGCACCGTAACTCTGGGTGCGGACGATAATTGAGTATTCTGCAGTTACTTGCCGCAACTACTCACAACGTGGAGTCATGACTGACGTAGAAATGTTCCACAAATATGGAATTCAAGGTGGACATATTTCTCCCCAGTGATAATTGTTGCCCATCGAAGGACCGTGACCGATAAATACTCCCAAAATTGTACCCAAACATATGGAATACGGAGACAAAACTTAACATGGAATTCGAGGACGAATTTCAATTTGGCAGGGAAGAATGTCACAGTACGCAACTGATTATGGGGATGAAGTGTGTATGATCTGTGCCTTGCTAGCTTGCTCGGTAGAGCCATGGGCATGGTACGGTAAACATGAGGTCCCCGGTTCGATTCTGGGCCGGTATGCATCTTTCTCACTCTGTGACACAAATAAACCGTTTTCTTTTAAAGAAATGGCCATCACCGGTATAAATATTATCTTCACAAAATTTTATTCGGGCCAATAGAAATCAACAGCCAGAGCAGAACGTTCGCAGTAATAGAAATCTATTAGTAATTAGTAATATTACGCATTTCTGAATATTATGAAAACAAAATTCTGAGGCGGACCAAGTATTATGGGTGGTCCAAATATTAGGGCAAATAGTACACGGCAACACCGTTAATATATCGTATACATTTACGGTATTCTGGTACATTTATACCGTACACAAATCTGGTATGTTTGTACGATACAAACGTACCAGAATTATACACATGTATAACAATCATATAAACGTACGATTTGAATGGTATATATATATGATATTGATTGGTATGTACGGTACAAACATACCGTACGTTTATATTATATGCATATCGTATAGAAATCATATCGTATTGGCACAGTATACGTATAGTATTGGTATAGTACGTATATTTGACCTGCAGAAAAGCGCTACTGTACACTACTATACATTCAGTTTATTTAATCAGGGGAACTGATTATCGTAAAATAAGGCCCGATTGGGTCCTCACGCTAAACAGCTCACCTTGGTAAATAAACAAGTCCTCACGTTAATAGTTTTTCGTCGTCGTTATTTTAATGTGATGACAAAGGCGTTAAAGGTTAGTATTCTCTAATACATCAGTATGCAAAGATTTAAAGAAAATAATAAACTTGCAAGGACTTGATTCACGACGCCGAAGAATTTTAAAGTACACAAATAATGCATCTACTTATAATAATGCGTCTTTATAAGTCAGCCATTATGAGTTTGTATTACACATATCTTGATTATACATCTACTGTGAAATAAGTAATTTGCGGATATAGTAAATCTATGAAAAATATCCATAATGCAAACATAGTAGTTTTGTATATGCCTAGTATTATGTGTTCTAGTCCTGTTTAGTATATATCTACAAGTCACTTATTAAGCAGTTAATTACGTACTAAATTTATATATATAAGTTCTTTTTTCTTCCTTATTCTTTTCATGTGACAAAGGCAGCAACAGTTAGTATTATATGGCAGCCATTATGAGTTTGTATTATATACATCTTGAGTGTACATCTACGTTGCACGTAAATAAGTGTAGTCATAGTAATTAAATTTTCACATTAAATATATGATATATGTATATTCTTCTGGAATACTTATTGTAATATGGAAGAACACCTACGCACAAATCATTGTATATGTCTTCTATTATGTGTGTTTGCAATTTGCTCCTGTTTAATATGTATTCATGATAATATATATTCATACGTTAATACTTTTACTTATTCGTTTTTTTCAGGTGATGACAAAGGAGGTAAAGGTTAGTATGAAAATATTGTAGACACATATTACACTTGGAAGGAATTGATTCATGACGCGGAAGGTTATTAAAATACACAACTAAACCCATCTAATAAAATAAAATAAAATGTCATTATGAGTTTGTATTACATACATCTTGCTTATACATCTACGGTGCAAGTAAATAAGTAACTTGCGGATAAAGTAACTCTGTGATAAAATATGCATAGTGTAGACATAGTAATTTTCACATGAAAAATATCATATACGTATATTCTTCTGGAAAAATTACAGCAAGATTGAAAAACAACCACATATCTCAGTGTATATGTCTAATATTATGTGTTGACATTTTCCACCCTTTTAGTATACATTTACAAATTCACATATTAAGCAGTTAATTTCATACTAAATATATGTTTAAAGTAATTTGCAATGTATATTATTAGATAGATAGATAATCCCAAACGAGTACCATTTGATACGAGATTTAAGAAACAAGTCAGGCACACTTTATGGAGCGAGGTGCATAGCATTGATGACGAGTTTCATATTAACATTTACGTTAAATGTACATGCCCACTCAGTAGGAATTATTATACATTTTATATCAGACGTACATTTCCACACTGATATCAGGTGCTATAATCGTGTTTCCTTAAAAAGTTAACGGACATTACTATTTATTATATCTATTTATTTTGTTGATGTGCAATGATCATACTTTACTGCGAATACATACTTACCGTGATGAGGCCAGCCAATCAAATTCGCTGCAGGTGTATTTATACATATGTCATATCACATTTCTGACACGGGATAAATATAGGAATTGCTTTTTCTGGAACAAAAATGGTTAATGATATACATGTATACACACTACTATACATACCGTATATTTAATCAGGTGAACTGATTATCGTGAAATAATGCCCGATTGAGTCCTTATGCTAAACAGCTCACCTGGGTAAATAAACATGTCCGCACTTTAATAGTTTTTCTTCTTCGTTATTTTCAGGTGATGACAAAGGCGGTAAAGGTTAGCATTCTCTAGTACATCAGTATGAAAAGAGTGTAGGAAAATAATAGACTTGGAAGGAATTGATTTACGACGCCGAAGAATTTTAAAACACACAACTAGACGCTTCTAATTATAATAATGCGTCTTTATAAGTCAGCCATTATGAGTTTGTATTACACATATCTTGATTATACATCTACATTGAAACAAGTAATTTGCGGATATAGTAAATCTATGAAAAATATGCATAGTGCAAACATAGTAATTTTCACAAAACATCTACGTACAACTCATTGTATATGCCTAGTATTATGTGTTGAAATTATGTTCCTGTTTAGTATATATCTACAAGTCACTTATTAAGCAGTTAATTACATACAAAATTTATATATATACGTTTTCTTTTACTTCCGTATTCTTTTCATGTGACAAAGGCAGCAACAGTTAGTATTATTTATTCTTTATAATTTGGTACTATCCCTGTGAAACAATCGTACACATGTGACTTTTAAAATACACAACTAGACGCATCTAATTATAATAATTTATCTTTACATGTCAGCCATTATGAGTTTGTATTACACATATCTTGATTATACAAGTAATTTGCAGATATAGTCAATATATGATAAAATATGCACGGTGCAGACATAGTAATTTTCACATTAAATCTATGATATATGTATATTCATCTGGAATAATTGCTGCACGATGGAAAAACACCTACGTACAACTCTTTGTATACGTTTTCTATTATGTGTGTTTACAATTTGCCCCTGTTTAGCATATGTTTATGATAATTTATATTCATACGTTAATAGTTTTACTTCTTCGATATTTTCAGGTGATGACAAAGGAAAAGGAGGTAAAGGTTAGTATTCTTTAGTACATCAGTATGCCAATATTGTAGACAAATAATAAACTTGGGAAGGAATTGATTCATGACGCGGAAGGTTATTAAAATACATAACTAAGCGCATCTAATTATAATAAAATAAAATGTCATTATGAGTTTGTATTACATACATCTTGCTTATACATCCACTGGGCAAGTAAATAAGTAACTTGCGGAAAATGTAACTTTGTGATAAAATATGCATAGTGTAGACATAGTAATTTTCACATTAAATATATCATATACGTATATTCTTCTGGAATAATTACAGCAAGATTGAAAAACAACCACATATCTCAGTGTATATGTCTACTATTATGTATTGACATTTTCCACACTTTTAGTATACATTTACAAATTCACATATTAAGCAGTTAATTGCATACTAAATATATGTTTAAAGTAACTTGCAATGTATATTATTAGATAGATAGATAATCCCAAACGAGTACCATTTGATACGAGATTTAGGAAACAAGTCAGGCTCACTTTATGGAGCGAGGTGCATGGCATTGATGACGAGTTTCATATTAACTTTTACGTTAAATGTACGTGCCCACTCAGTAGGAATTATTATACATTTTATATCAGACGTAAATTTCCACACTGATATCAGGGGCGATAACCGTGTTTCCTTAAAAAGTTAACGGACATTACTATTTACAACATCTATGTATTGTTTTGATGTGCAATGATCATACTTTACTGCGAATACATACTTACCGTGATGAGACCAGCCAATCAAATTCGCTGCAGGTGTATTTATACATATGTCATATCACATTTCTGACACGGGATAAACATAGGAATTGCTTTTTCTGGAACAAAAATGGTGAATATGGGTACATTGTATACTTACTGGTGAACAAAAACGTATATATAATAGCAATTCATATATAATGATATACATGTATATACACTACTATACATACCGTATATTTAATCAGGTGAACTGATTATCGTGAAATAATGCCCAATTGGGTCCTTACGCTAAACAGCTCACCTGGGTAAATAAACTTGTCCGAACGTTAACGGTTTTTCTTCTTCTTTATTTTCAGGTGATGACAAAGGCGGTAAAGGTTAGTATTCTCTAGTACATCGGTATGAAAAGAGTGTAGGCAAATAATAGACTTGGAAGGAATTGATTTACGACGCCGAAGAATTTTAAAATGCACAACTAGACGCTTCTAATTATAATAATGCGTCTTTATAAGTCAGCCATTATGAGTTTGTATTACATATATCTTGATTATACATCTACATTGAAACAAGTAATTTGCGGATATAGTAAATCTTTGAAAAATATGCATAGTGCAAACATAGTAATTTTCACAAAAAATCTACGTACAACTCATTGTATATGCCTAGTATTATTTGTTGAAATGACGTTCCTGTTTAGTATATATATACAAGTCACTTATTAAGAAGTTAATTACATACTAAATTTATATATATACGTTTTTTTTTAACTTCCGTAGTCTTTTCATGTGACAAAGGCAGCAACAGTTAGTATTATTTATTCTTTATAATTTGGTACTATTCCTCTGAAACAATCATACGCCTATGACTTTTAAAACACACAACTAGACGCATCTAATTATAATAATGTGTCTTTATATGTCAGCCATTATGAGTTTGTATTACACATATCTTGATTAAACAAGTAATTTGCAGATATAGTCAATATATGATAAAATATGCACGGTGCAGACATAGTAATTTTCACATTAAATATATGATAAATGTATATTCTTCTGGAATAATTGTTGCACGATGGAAAAACACCTACGTACAACTCATTGTATACGTCTTCTATTATCTATGTTTACAATTTGCCCCTGTTTAGTATATATTTATGATAATATATATTCATACGTTAATAGTTTTACTTCTTCGATATTTTCAGGTGATGACAAAGGAAAAGGAGGTAAGGGTTAGTATTCTTTAGTACATCAGTATGAAAATATTGTAGACAAATAATAAACTTGGGAAGAATTGATTCATGACGCGGAAGGTTATTAAAATACATAACTAAACGCATTTAATTATAATAAAATAAAATGTCATTATGAGTTTGTATTACATACATCTTGCTTATACATCCACTGTGCAAGTAAATAAGTAATTTGCGGATAAAGTAACTCTGTGATAAAATATGGATAGTCGAGACATAGTAATTTTCACATTAAATATATCATATACGCATATTCTTCTGGAATAATTACAGCAAGATTGAAAAACAACCACATATCTCAGTGTATATGTCTACTATTATGTATTGACATTTTCCACACTTTTAGTATACATTTACAAATTCACATATTAAGCAGTTAATTGCATACTAAATATAAGTTTAAAGTAACTTGCAATGTATATTATTAGATAGATAGATAATCCCAAACGAGTACCATTTGATACGAGATTTAGGAAACATGTCAGGCTCACTTTATGGAGCGAGTTGCATAGCATTGATGACGAGTTTCATATTAACTTTTACGTTAAATGTACGTGCCCAGTCAGTAGGAATTATTATACATTTTATATCAGACGTAAATTTCCATACTGATATCAGGGGCGATAACCGTGATTCCTTAAAAAGTTAACGGACATTACTATTTATTATATCTATGTATTGTTTTGATGTGCAATGATCATACTTTACTGCGAATACATACTTGCCGTGATGAGGCCAGCCAATCAAATTCTCTGCAGGTGTATTTATACAAATATCATATCACATTTCTGACACGGGATAAACATAGGAATTGCTTTTTTTTCTGTAACAAAAATGGTGAATATGGGTACATTGTATACTTACTGGTGAACAAAAACGTATATATAATAGCAATTCATATATAATGATATACATGTATATACACTACTATACATACCGTATATTTAATCAGGTGAACTGATTATCGTGAAATAATGCCCAATTGGGTCCTTACGCTAAACAGCTCACCTGGGTAAATAAACTTGTCCGAACGTTAACGGTTTTTCTTCTTCTTTATTTTCAGGTGATGACAAAGGCGGTAAAGGTTAGTATTCTCTAGTACATCAGTATGAAAAGAGTGTAGGAAAATAATAGACTTGGAAGGAATTGATTTACGACGCCGAAGAATTTTAAAATACACAACTAGATGCTTCTAATTATAATAATGCGTCTTTATAAGTCAGCCATTATGAATTTGTATTACACATATCTTTATCATGCATCTACATTGAAACAAGTAATTTGCGGATATAGCAAATCTTAGAAAAATATGCATAGTGCAAACATAGTAATTTTCACAAAACATCTACGTACAACTCATTGTATATGCCTAGTATTATTTGTTGAAAGTATGTTCCTGTTTAGTATATATCTACAAGTCACTTATTAAGCAGTTAATTACATACTAAATTTATATATATACGTTTTTTGTTACTTCTGTAGTCTGTTCATGTGACAAAGGCAGCAACAGTTAGTATTATTTATTCTTTATAATTTGGTACTATCCCTCTGAAACAATCGTAAGCCTATGACTTTTAAAACACACAACTAGACGCATCTAATTATAATAATGTGTCTTTACATGTCAGCTATTGTGAGTTTGTATTACACATATCTTGATTATACAAGTAATTTGCAGATGTAGTCAATATATGATAAAATATGCACGGTGCAGACATAGTAATTTTCACATTAAATCTATGATATATGTATATTCTTCTTGAATAATTGTTGCACGATGGAAAACACATACGTACAACTCATTGTATACGTCTTCTATTATGTGTGTTTACAATTTGCCCCTGTTTAGTATATATTTATGATAATATATATTCATGCGTTAATAGTTTTACTTCTTCGATATTTTCAGGTGATGACAAAGGAAAAGGAGGTAAAGGTTAGTATTCTTTAGTACATCAGTATGAAAATATTGTAGACAAATAATAAACTCGGAAGGAATTGATTCATGACGCGGAAGGTTATTAAAATACATAACTAAACGCATCTAATTATAATAAAATAAAATGTCATTATGAGTTTGTATTACATACATCTTGCTTATACATCCACTGTGCAAGTAAATAAGTAATTTGAGGATAAAGTAACTCTGTGATAAAATATGCATAGTCTAGACATAGTAATTTTCACATTAAATATATCATATACGCATATTCTTCTGGAATAATTACAGCAAGATTGAAAAACAACCACATATCTCAGTGTATATATCTACTATTATGTGTTGACATTTTCCACACTTTTAGTATACATTTACAAATTCACATATTAAGCAGTTAATTGCATACTAAATATATGTTTAAAGTAACTTGCAATGTATATTATTAGATATATGGATAATCCCAAACGAGTACCATTTGATACGAGATTTAGGAAACAAGTCAGGCTCACTTTATGGAGCGAGGTGCATAGCATTGATGACGAGTTTCATATTAACTTTTAAGTTAAATGTACGTGCCCAGTCAATAGAAATTATTATACATTTTATATCAGACGTAAATTTCCACACTGATATCAGGTGCGATAACCGTGTTTCCTTAAAATGTTAACGGACATTACTATTTATTAAATGTATTTATTTCTTGATGAGCACTGATCATACTTTACTGTGAATACATACTTGCTGTGATGAGGCCAGCCAATCAAATTCGCTGCAGGTGTATTTATACATATGTCATATCACATTTCTGACGCGGGATAAACATAGGAATTGCTTTTTCTGGAACAAAAATGGTGAATATGGGTACATTGTATACTTACTGGTGAACAAAAACGTATATATAATATGAATTCATATATAATGATATACATGTATATACACTACTATACATACCGTATATTTAATCAGGTGAACTGATTATCGTGAAATAATGCCCGATTGGGTCCTTACGCTACACAGCTCACCTGGGTAAATAAACATGTCCGCACGTTAACGGTTTTTCTTCTTCTTTATTTTCAGGTGATGACAAAGGCGGCAAAGGTTAGTATTCTCTAGTACATCAGTATGAAAAGAGTGTAGAAAAATATAGACTTGGAAGGAATTGATTTACGACGCCGAAGAATTTTAAAATACACAACTAGACGCTTCTAATTATAATAATGCGTCTTTATAAGTCAGCCATTATGAGTTTGTATTACACATATCTTGATTATACATCTACATTGAAACAAGTAATTTACGGATATAGTAAATCTTTGAAAAATATGCATAGTGCAAACATAGTAATTTTCACAAAACATCTACGTACAACTCATTGTATATGCCTAGTATTATGTGTTGAAATTATGTTCCTGTTTAGTATATATCTACAAGTCACTTATTAGGCAGTTAATTACATACTAAATTTATATATATACGTTTTTTTTTAACTTCCGTAGTCTTTTCATGTGACAAAGGCAGCAACAGTTAGTATTATTTATTCTTTATAATTTGGTACTATTCCTCTGAAACAATCGTACGCCTATGACTTTTAAAACACTCAACTAGACGCATGTAATTATAATAATGTGTCTTTATATGTCAGCCATTATGAGTTTGTATTACACATATCTTGATTATACAAGTAATTTTGCAGATATAGTCAATATATGATAAAATATGCACGGTGCAGACATAGTAATTTTCACATTAAATATATGATAAATGTATTTTCTTCTGGAATAAATGTTGCACGATGGAAAAAACACCTACGTACAACTCATTTGTATACGCTTCTTATATTGTGTGTTTACCATTTGCCCCTGTTTAGTATATATTTATGATAATATATTCATACGTTAATAGTTTTACTTCTTCGATATTTTCAGGTGATGACAAAGGAAAAGGAGGTAAAGGTTAGTATTATTTAGTACATCAGTATGAAAATATTGTAGACAAATAATAAACTTGGAAGGAATTGATTCATGACGCGGAAGGTTATTAAAATACATAACTAAACGCATCCAATTATAATAAAATAAAATGTAATTATGAGTTTGTATTACATACATCTTGCTTATACATCCACTGTGCAAGTGAATAAGTAATTTGCGGATAAATTAACTCTGTGATAAAATATGCATAGTCTAGACATAGTAATTTTCACATTAAATATATCATATACGCATATTCTTCTGGAATAATTACAGCAAGATTGAAAAACAACCACATATCTCAGTGTATATGTCTACTATTATGTATTGACATTTTCCACACTTTTAGTATACATTTACAAATTCACATATTAAGCAGTTAATTGCATACTAAATATATGTTTAAAGTAACTTGCAATGTATATTATTATAGATATATATCCCAAACGAGTACCATTTGATACGAGATTTAGGAAAACAAGTCAGGCTCACTTTATGGAGCGAGGTGCATAGCATTGATGACGAGTTTCATATTAACTTTTTATTACGTTAAATGTACATGCCCAGTCAGTAGGAATTATTATACATTTTATATCAGACGTAAATTTCCACACTGATATCAGGGCGATAACCGTGTTTCCTTAAAAAGTTAACGGACATACTATTTATTATATCTATTTATGTTTTTGATGTGCAATGATCATACTTTACTGCGAATACATACTTGCCGTGATGAGGCCAGCCAATCAAATTCGCTGCAGGTGCATTTATACATATGTCATATCACATTTCTGACACGGGATAAACATAGGAATTGCTTTTTCTGGACCAAAAATGGTGAATATGGGTACATTGTATACTTACTCGTGAACAAAAACGTATATATAATATCAATTCATATATAATGATATACATGTATATACATTACTATACATACCGTATATTTAATCAGGTGAACTGATTATCGTGAAATAATGCCCGATTGGGTCCGTACGCTAAACAGCTCACCTGGGTAAATAAACATGTCCGCACGTTAACGGTTTTTCTTCTTCTTATTTTATTTTCAGGTGATGACAAAGGCGGCAAAGGTTAGTATTCTCTAGTACATCAGTATGAAAAGAGTGTAGGAAAATTATAGACTTGGAAGGAATTGATTTACGACGCCGAAGAATTTTAAAATACACAACTAGACGCTTCTAATTATAATAATGCGTCTTTATAAGTCAGCCATTATGAGTTTGTATTACACATATCTTGATTATACATCTACATTGAAACAAGTAATTTGCTGATATAGTAAATCTTTGAAAAATATGCATAGTGCAAAAAACATAGTAATTGTCACAAAACATCTACGTACAACTCATTGTATATGCCTAGTATTATGTGTTAAAGAAATTATGTTCCTGTTTAGTATATATCTACAAGTCACTTATTAGGCAGTTAATTACATACTAAATTTATATATATACGTTTTTTTTTAATTTCCGTAGTCTTTTCATGTGACAAAGGCAGCAACAGTTAGTATTATTTATTCTTTATAATTTGGTACTATTCCTCTGAAACAATCGTACGCCTATGACTTTTAAAACACTCAACTAGACGCATGTAATTATAATAATGTGTCTTTATATGTCAGCCATTATGAGTTTGTATTACACATATCTTGATTATACAAGTAATTTGCAGATATAGTCAATATATGATAAAATATGCACGGTGCAAACATAGTAATTTTCACATTAAATATATGATAAATGTATTTTCTTCTGGAATAAATGTTGCACGATGGAAAAACACCTACGTACAACTCATTGTATACGTCTTCTATTATGTGTGTTTACAATTTGCCCCTGTTTAGTATATATTTATGATAATATATATTCATACGTTAATAGTTTTACTTCTTCGATATTTTCAGGTGATGACAAAGGAAAAGGAGGTAAAGGTTAGTATTATTTAGTACATCAGTATGAAAATATTGTAGACAAATAATAAACTTGGAAGGAATTGATTCATGACGCGGAAGGTTATTAAAATACATAACTAAACGCATCCAATTATAATAAAATAAAATGTCATTATGAGTTTGTATTACATACATCTTGCTTATACATCCACTGTGCAAGTGAATAAGTAATTTGCGGATAAATTAACTCTGTGATAAAATATGCATAGTCTAGACATAGTAATTTTCACATTAAATATATCATATACGCATATTCTTCTGGAATAATTACAGCAAGATTGAAAAACAACCACATATCTCAGTGTATATGTCTACTATTATGTATTGACATTTTCCACACTTTTAGTATACATTTACAAATTCACATATTAAGCAGTTAATTGCATACTAAATATATGTTTAAAGTAACTTGCAAGTATATTATAGATAGATAGATAATCCCAAACGAGTACCATTTGATACGAGATTTAGGAAACAAGTCAGGCTCACTTTATGGAGCGAGGTGCATAGCATTGATGACGAGTTTCATATTAACTTTTACGTTAAATGTACATGCCCAGTCAGTAGGAATTATTATACATTTTATATCAGACGTAAATTTCCACACTGATATCAGGGGCGATAACCGTGTTTCCTTAAAAAGTTAACGGACATTACTATTTATTATATCTATTTATTTTTTTGATGTGCAATGATCATACTTTACTGCGAATACATACTTGCCGTGATGAGGCCAGCCAATCAAATTCGCTGCAGGTGTATTTATACATATGTCATATCACATTTCTGACACGGGATAAACATAGGAATTGCTTTTTCTGGACCAAAAATGGTGAATATGGGTACATTGTATATTTACTCGTGAACAAAAACGTATATATAATAGCAATTCATATATAATGATATACATGTATATACACTACTATACATACCGTATATTTAATCAGGTGAACTGATTATCGTGAAATAATGCCCGATTGGGTCCGTACGCTAAACAGCTCACCTGGGTAAATAAACATGTCCGCACGTTAACGGTTTTTCTTCTTCTTTATTTTCAGGTGATGACAAAGGCGGCAAAGGTTAGTATTCTCTAGTACATCAGTATGAAAAGAGTGTAGGAAAATAATAGACTTGGAAGGAATTGATTTACGACGCCGAAGAATTTTAAAATACACAACTAGACGCTTCTAATTATAATAATGCGTCTTTATAAGTCAGCCATTATGAGTTTGTATTACACATATCTTGATTATACATCTACATTGAAACAAGTAATTTGCTGATATAGTAAATCTTTGAAAAATATGCATAGTGCAAACATAGTAATTTTCACAAAACATCTACGTACAACTCATTGTATATGCCTAGTATTATGTGTTGAAATTATGTTCCTGTTTAGTATATATCTACAAGTCACTTATTAGGCAGTTAATTACATACTAAATTTAAATTTATATATACGTTTTTTTTTAACTTCCGTAGTCTTTTCATGTGACAAAGGCAGCAACAACAGTTAGTATTATTTATTCTTTATAATTTGGTACTATTCCTCTGAAACAATCGTATGCCTATGACTTTTAAAACACACAACTAGACGCATCTAATTATAATAATGTGTATTTATATGTCAGCCATTATGAGTTTGTATTACACATATCTTGATTATACAAGTAATTTGCAGATATAGTCAATATATGATAAAATATGCACGGTGCAGACATAGTAATTTTCACATTAAATATATGATAAATGTATATTCTTCTGGAATAAATTGTTGCACGATGGAAAAACACCTACGTACAACTCATTGTAAACGTCTTCTATTATCTATGTTTACAATATGCCCCTGTTTAGTATATATTTAGATAATATATATCATACGTTAATAGTTTTACTTCTTCGATATTTTCAGGTGATGACAAAGGAAAAGGAGGTAAAGGTTAGTATTATTTAGTACATCGTATGAAAATATTGTAGACAAATAATAAACTTGGAAGGAATTGATTCATGATGCGGAAGGTTATTAAAATACATAACTAAACGCATCCAATTATAATAAAATAAAATGTCATTATGAGTTTGTATTACATACATCTTGCTTATACATCCACTGTGCAAGTAAATAAGTAATTTGCCGATAAATTAACTCTGTGATAAAATATGCATAGTCTAGACATAGTAATTTTCACATTAAATATATCATATACGCATATTCTTCTGGAATAATTACAGCAAGATTGAAAAACAACCACATATCTCAGTGTATATGTCTACTATTATGTATTGACATTTTCCACACTTTTAGTATACATTTACAAATTCACATATTAAGCAGTTAATTGCATACTAAATATATGTTTAAAGTAACTTGCAATGTATATTATTAGATAGATAGATAATCCCAAACACGAGTACCATTTGATACGAGATTTAGGAAACAAGTCAGGCTCACTTTATGGAGCGAGGTGCATAGCATTGATGACGAGTTTCATATTAACTTTTACGTTAAATGTACATGCCCAGTCAGTAGGAATTATTATACATTTTATATCAGACTTAAATTTCCACACTGATATCAGGGGCGATAACCGTGTTTCCTTAAAAAGTTAACGGACATTACTATTTATTATATCTATTTATTGTTTTGATGTGCAATGATCATACTTTACTGCGAATACATACTTGCCGTGATGAGGCCAGCCAATCAAATTCGCTGCAGGTGTATTTATACATATGTCATATCACATTTCTGACACGGGATAAACATAGGAATTGCTTTTTCTGGACCAAAAATGGTGAATATGGGTACATTGTATACTTACTGGTGAACAAAAACGTATATATAATAGCAATTCATATATAATGATATACATGTATATACACTACTATACATACCGTATATTTAATCAGGTGAACTGATTATCGTGAAATAATGCCCGATTGGGTCCGTACGCTAAACAGCTCACCTGGGTAAATAAACATGTCCGCACGTTAACGGTTTTTCTTCTTCTTTATTTTCAGGTGATGACAAAGGCGGCAAAGGTTAGTATTCTCTAGTACATCAGTATGAAAAGAGTGTTGGAAAATAATAGACTTGGAAGGAATTGATTTACGACGCCGAAGAATTTTAAAATACACAACTAGACGCTTCTAATTATAGTAATGCGTCTTTATAAGTCAGCCATTATGAGTTTGTATTACACATATCTTGATTATACATCTACATTGAAACAAGTAATTTGCGGATATAGTAAATCTTTGAAAAATATGCATAGTGCAAACATAGTAATTGTCACAAAACATCTACGTACAACTCATTGTATATGCCTAGTATTATGTGTTGAAATTATGTTCCTGTTTAGTATATATCTACAAGTCATTTATTAGGCAGTTAATTACATACTAAATTTATATATATACGTTTTTTTTTAACTTCCGTAGTCTTTTCATGTGACAAAGGCAGCAACAGTTAGTATTATTTATTCTTTATAATTTGGTACTATTCCTCTGAAACAATCGTATGCCTATGACTTTTAAAACACACAACTAGACGCATCTAATTATAATAATGTGTATTTATATGTCAGCCATTATGAGTTTGTATTACACATATCTTGATTATACAAGTAATTTGCAGATATAGTCAATATATGATAAAATATGCACGGTGCAGACATAGTAATTTTTCACATTAAATATATGATAAATGTTTATATTCTCTGGAATAAATGTTGCACGATGGAAAAACACCTACGTACTAACTCATTGTATACGTCTTTCTATTATCTATGTTTTACAATATGCCCCTGTTTAGTATATTTATGATAATATATATTCATACGTTAATAGTTTTAACTTCTTCGATATTTTCAGGTGATGACAAAGGAAAAGGAGGTAAAGGTTTAGTATTATTTAGTACATCAGTATGAAAAATATTGTAGACAAATAATAAACTTGGAAGGAATTGATTCATGACGCGGAAGGTTATTAAAATACATAACTAAACGCATCCAATTATAATAAATAAAATGTCATTATGAGTTTGTATTACATACATCTTGCTTATACATCCACTGTGCAAGTAAATAAGTAATTTGCCGATAAATTAACTCTGTGATAAAATATGCATAGTCTAGACATAGTAATTTTATTTTCACATTAAATATATCATACCGCATATCTTCTGGAATAATTACAGCAAGATTGAAAAACAACCACATATCTCAGTGTATATGTCTACTATTATGTATTGACATTTTCCACACTTTTAGTATACATTTTACAAATTCACATATTAAGCAGTTAATTGCATACTAAATATATGTTTAAAGTAACTTGCAATGTATATTATTAGATAGATAGATAATCCCAAACGAGTACCATTTGATACGAGATTTAGGAAAACAAGTCAGGCTCACTTTATGGAGCGAGGTGCATAGCATTGATGACGAGTTTCATATTAACTTTTACGTTAAATGTACATTGCCCAGTCAGTAGGAATATTATACATTTTATATCAGACTTAAATTTCCACACTGATATCAGGGGCGATAACCGTGTTTCCTTAAAAAGTTAACGGACATTACTATTTATTATATCTATTTATTGTTTTGATGTGCAATGATCATACTTTACTGCGAATACATACTTGCCGTGATGAGGCCAGCCAATCAAATTCGCTGCAGGTGTATTTATACATATGTCAATATCACATTTTCTGACACGGGATAAACATAGGAATTGCTTTTTCTGGACCAAAAATGGTGAATATGGGTACATTGTATACTTACTGGTGAACAAAAACGTATATATAATAGCATCATATATAAGTATACATGTATATACACTACTATACATACCGTATATTTAATCAGGTGAACTGATTATCGTGAAATAATGCCCGATTGGGTCCGTACGCTAAACAGCTCACCTGGGTAAATAAACATGTCCGCACGTTAACGGTTTTTCTTCTTCTTTATTTTCAGGTGATGACAAAGGCGGCAAAGGTTAGTATTCTCTAGTACATCAGTATGAAAAGAGTGTTGGAAAATAATAGACTTGGAAGGAATTGATTTACGACGCCGAAGAATTTAAAAATACACAACTAGACGCTTCTAATTATAGTAATGCGTCTTTATAAGTCAGCCATTATGAGTTTGTATTACACATATCTTGATTATACATCTACATTGAAACAAGTAATTTGCGGATATAGTAAATCTTTGAAAAATATGCATAGTGCAAACATAGTAATTGTCACAAAACATCTACGTACAACTCATTGTATATGCCTAGTATTATGTGTTGAAATTATGTTCCTGTTTAGTATATATCTACAAGTCATTTATTAGGCAGTTAATTACATACTAAATTTATATATATACGTTTTTTTTTTTAACTTACCGTAGTCTTTTCATGTGACAAAGGCAGCAACAGTTAGTATTATTTATTCTTTCTTTAATTAATTTGGTACTATTCCTCTGAAACAATCGTATGCCTATGACTTTTAAAACACACAACTAGACGCATCTAATTATAATAATGTGTATTTATATGTCAGCCATTATGAGTTTGTATTACACATATCTTGATTATACAAGTAATTTGCAGATATAGTCAATATATGATAAAATATGCACGGTGCAGACATAGTAATTTTCACATTAAATATATGATAAATGTATATTCTTCTGGAATAAATGTTGCACGATGGAAAAACACCTACGTACAACTCATTGTATACGTCTTCTATTATCTATGTTTACAATATGCCCCTGTTTAGTATATATTTATGATAATATATATTCATACGTTAATAGTTTTACTTCTTCGATATTTTCAGGTGATGACAAAGGAAAAGGAGGTAAAGGTTAGTATTATTTAGTACATCAGTATGAAAATATTGTAGACAAATAATAAACTTGGAAGGAATTGATTCATGACGCGGAAGGTTATTAAAATACATAACTAAACGCATCCAATTATAATAAAATAAAATGTCATTATGAGTTTGTATTACATACATCTTGCTTATACATCCACTGTGCAAGTAAATAAGTAATTTGCCGATAAATTAACTCTGTGATAAAATATGCATAGTCTAGACATAGTAATTTTCACATTAAATATATCATATACGCATATTCTTCTGAATAATTACAGCAAGATTGAAAAACAACCACATATCTCAGTGTATATGTCTACTATTATGTATTGACATTTTCCACACTTTTAGTATACATTTACAAATTCACATATTAAGCAGTTAATTGCATACTAAATATATGTTTAAAGTAACTTGCAATGTATATTATTAGATAGATAGATAATCCCAAACGAGTACCATTTGATACGAGATTTAGGAAATAAGTCAGGCTCACTTTATGGAGCGAGGTGCATAGCATTGATGACGAGTTTCATATTAACTTTTACGTTAAATGTACATGCCCAGTCAGTAGGAATTATTATACATTTTATATCAGACTTAAATTTCCACACTGATATCAGGGGCGATAACCGTGTTTCCTTAAAAAGTTAACGGACATTACTATTTATTATATCTATTTATTGTTTTGATGTGCAATGATCATACTTTACTGCGAATACATACTTGCCGTGATGAGGCCAGCCAATCAAATTCGCTGCAGGTGTATTTATACATATGTCATATCACATTTCTGACACGGGATAAACATAGGAATTGCTTTTTCTGGACCAAAAATGGTGAATATGGGTACATTGTATATTTACTCGTGAACAAAAACGTATATATAATAGCAATTCATATATAATGATATACATGTATATACACTACTATACATACCGTATTTATAACAGGTGAACTGATTATCGTGAAATAATGTTCCCGATGGGTCCGTACGCTAAACAGCTCACCTGGGTAAATAAACATGTCCGCACGTTAACGGTTTTTCTTCTTCTTTATTTTCAGGTGATGACAAAGGCGGCAAAGGTTAGTATTCTCTAGTACATCAGTATGAAAAGAGTGTTGGAAAATAATAGACTTGGAAGGAATTGATTTACGACGCCGAAGAATTTTAAAATACACAACTAGACGCTTCTAATTATAGTAATGCGTCTTTATAAGTCAGCCATTATGAGTTTGTATTACACATATCTTGATTATACATCTACATTGAAACAAGTAATTTGCGGATATAGTAAATCTTTGAAAAATATGCATAGTGCAAACATAGTAATTGTCACAAAACATCTACGTACAACTCATTGTATATGCCTAGTATTATGTGTTGAAATTATGTTCCTGTTTAGTATATATCTACAAGTCATTTATTAGGCAGTTAATTACATATAAATTTAAATATATATACGTTTTTTTTTTTAACTTCCGTAGTCTTTTCATGTGAAAAAGGCAGCAACAGTTAGTATTATTTATTCTTTATAATTTGGTACTATTCCTCTGAAACAATCGTATGCCTATGACTTTTAAAACACACAACTAGACGCATCTAATTATAATAATGTGTCTTTATATGTCAGCCATTATGAGTTTGTATTACACATATCTTGATTATACAAGTAATTTGCAGATATAGTCAATATATGATAAAATATGCACGGTGCAGACATAGTAATTTTCACATTAAATATATGATAAATGTATTTTCTTCTGGAATAAATGTTGCACGATGGAAAAACACCTACGTACAACTCATTGTATACGTCTTCTATTATGTGTGTTTACAATTTGCCCCTGTTTAGTATATATTTATGATAATATATATTCATACGTTAATAGTTTTACTTCTTCGATATTTTCAGGTGATGACAAAGGAAAAGGAGGTAAAGGTTAATATTATTTAGTACATCAGTATGAAAATATTGTAGACAATAATAAACTTGGAAGGAATTGATTCATGACGCGGAAGGTATTAAAATACATAACTAAACGCATCCAATTATAATAAAATAAAATGTCATTATGAGTTTGTATTACATACATCTTGCTTATACATCCACTGTGCAAGTGAATAAGTAATTTGCGGATAAATTAACTCTGTGATAAAATATGCATAGTCTAGACATAGTAATTTTCACATTAAATATATCATATACGCATATTCTTCTGGAATAATTACAGCAAGATTGAAAAACAACCACATATTCAGTGTATATGTCTACTATTATGTATTGACATTTTCCACACTTTTAGTATACATTTACAAATTCACATATTAAGCAGTTAATTGCATACTAAATATATGTTTAAAGTAACTTGCAATGTATATTATTAGATAGATAGATAATCCCAAACGAGTACCATTTGATACGAGATTTAGGAAACAAGTCAGGCTCACTTTATGGAGCGAGGTGCATAGCATTGATGACGAGTTTCATATTAACTTTTACGTTAAATGTACATGCCCAGTCAGTAGGAATTATTATACATTTTATATCAGACGTAAATTTCCACACTGATATCAGGGGCGATAACCGTGTTTCCTTAAAAAGTTAACGGACATTACTATTTATTATATCTATTTATTGTTTTGATGTGCAATGATCATACTTTACTGCGAATACATACTTGCCGTGATGAGGCCAGCCAATCAAATTCGCTGCAGGTGCATTTATACATATGTCATATCACATTTCTGACACGAGATAAACATAGGAATTGCTTTTTCTGGACCAAAAATGGTGAATATGGGTACATTGTATACTTACTGGTGAACAAAAACGTATATATAATAGCAATTCATATATAATGATATACATGTATACACACTACTATACATACCGTATATTTAATCAGGTTAACTGATTATCGAAAGAAATAATGCCCGATTGGGTCCGTACCTAAACAGCTCACCTGGTTAAATAAACATGTCCGCACGTTAACGGTTTTTCTTCTTCTTTATTTTCAGGTGATGACAAAGGCGGCAAAGGTTAGTATTCTCTAGTACATCAGTATGAAAAAGAGTGTAGGAATATAATAGACTTGAAGGAATTGATTTACGACGCCGAAGAATTTTAAAATACACAACTAGAAACGCTTCTAATTAAAATAATGCGTCTTTATAAGTCAGCCATTATGAGTTTGTATTACACATATCTTGATTATACATCTACATGAAACAGGTAATAATTTGCGGATATAGTAAATCTTTGAAAAATATGCATAGTGCAAACAATAGTAAATTTTTTTTTACAAAACATCTACGTACAACTCATTATGTATATGCCTAGTATTATGTGTTGAAATTATGTTCCTGTTTGTTTAGTATATATCTACAAGTCACTTATTAGGCAGTTAATTACATACTAAATTTATATATATACGTTTTTTTTTAACTTCCGTAATCTTTTCATGTGACAAAGGCAGCAACAGTTAGTATTATTTATTCTTTATAATTTGGTACTATTCCTCTGAAACAATCGTACGCCTGTGACTTTTAAAACACTCAACTAGACGCATCTAATTATAATAATGTGTCTTTATATGTCAGCCATTATGAGTTTGTATTACACATATCTTGATTATACAAGTAATTTGCAGATATAGTCAATATATGATAAAATATGCACGGTGCAGACATAGTAATTTTCACATTAAATATATGATAAATGTATATTCTTCTGGAATAATTGTTGCACGATGTAAAAACACCTACGTACAACTCATTGTATACGTCTTCTATTATGTGTGTTTACAATTTGCCCCTGTTTAGTATATATTTATGATAATATATATTCATACGTTAATAGTTTTACTTCTTCGATATTTTCAGGTGATGACAAAGGAAAAGGAGGTAAAGGTTAGTATTATTTAGTACATCAGTATGAAAATATTGTAGACAAATAATAAACTTGGAAGGAATTGATTCATGACGCGGAAGGTTATTAAAATACATAACTAAACGCATCCAATTATAATAAAATAAAATGTCATTATGAGTTTGTATTACATACATCTTGCTTATACATCCACTGTGCAAGTAAATAAGTAATTTGCGGATAAAGTAACTCTGTGATAAAATATGCATAGTCTAGACATAGTAATTTTCACATTAAATATATCATATGCGCATATTCTTCTGGAATAATTACAGCAAGATTGAAAAACAACCACATATCTCAGTGTATATGTCTACTATTATGTATTGACATTTTCCACACTTTTAGTATACATTTACAAATTCACATATTAAGCAGTTAATTGCATACTAAATATATGTTTAAAGTAACTTGCAATGTATATTATTAGATAGATAGATAATCCCAAACGAGTACCATTTGATACGAGATTTAGGAAACAAGTCAGGCTCACTTTATGGAGCGAGGTGCATAGCATTGATGACGAGTTTCATATTAACTTTTACGTTAAATGTACGTGCCCAGTCAGTAGGAATTATTATACATTTTATATCAGACGTAAATTTCCACACTGATATCAGGGGCGATAACCGTGTTTCCTTAAAAAGTTAACGGACATTACTATTTATTATATCTATTTATTTTTTTGATGTGGAATGATCATACTTTACTGCGAATACATACTTGCCGTGATGAGGCCAGCCAAGCAAATTCGCTGCAGGTGTATTTATGCATATGTCATATCACATTTCTGACACGGGATAAACATAGGAATTGCTTTTTCTGGAACAAAAATGGTGAAAATGTGTACATTGTATACTTACTGGTGAACAAAAACGTATATATAATAGCAATTCATATATAATGATATACATGTATATACACTACTATACATACCGTATATTTAATCAGGTGAACTGATTATCGTGAAATAATGCTCGATTGGGTCCTTACGCTAAACAGCTCACCTGGGTAAATAAGCATGTCCGCACGTTAACAGTTTTTCTTCTCCTTTATTTTCAGGTGATGAAAAAGGCGGTAAAGGTTAGTATTCTCTAGTACATCAGTATGAAAAGAGTGTAGGAAAATAATAGACTTTGAAGGAATTGATTTACGACGCCGAAGAATTTTAAAAAACACAACTCGACCCTTCTAATTATAATAATGCGTCTTTATAAGTCAGCCATTATGAGTTTGTATTACACATATCTTGATTATACATCTACATTGAAACAAGTAATTTGCGGATATAGTAAATTTATGAAAAATATGCATAGTGCAAACATAGTAATTTTCACAAAACATCTACGTACAGCTCATTGTATATGCCTAGTATTATGTGTTGAAATTATGTTCCTGTTTAATATATCTCTACAAGTCACTTATTAAGCAGTTAATTACATACTAAATTTATATATATACGTGTTTTTTTTTACTTCCGTAGTCTTTTCATGTGAGAAAGGCAAAAAACAGTTAGTATTATTTATTTTTTATAATTTGGTACTATCGCTTTGAAACAATCGTACGCCTATGACTTTTAAAACACACAACTAGACGCATCTAATTATAATAATGTGTCTTTATATGTCAGCCATTATGAGTTTGTATTACACATATCTTGATTATACAAGTAATTTGCAGATATAGTCAATATATGATAAAATATGCACGGTGCAGACATAGTCATTTTCACATTAAATATATGATATATGTATATTCATCTGGAATAATTGCTGCACGATGGAAAAACACATACGTACAACTCATTGTATACGTCTTCTATTATGTGTGTTTACAATTTGCCCCTGTTTAGTATATATTTATGATAATATATATTCATACGTTAATAGTTTTACTTTTTCGATATTTTCAGGAGATGACAAAGGAAAAGGAGGTAAAGGTTAGTATTCTTTAGTACATCAGTATGAAAATATTGTAGACAAATAATAAACTTGGAAGGAATTGATTCATGACGCGGAAGGTTATTACAATACATAACTAAAGGCATCTAATTATAATAAAATAAAATGTAATTATGAGTTTGTATTACATACATCTTGCTTATACATCCACTGTGCAAGTAAATAAGTAACTTGTGGATAAAGTAACTCTGTGATATAATATGCATAGTCTAGACTTAGTAATTTTCACATTAAATATATCATGTACGTATATTCTTCTGGAATAATTACAGCAAGATTGAAAAAACAACCACATATCTCTGTGTATATGTCTACTATTATGTGTTGACATTTTCCACAATTTTAGTATACATTTACAAAGTCACATATTAAGCAGTTAATTGCATACTAAATATATGTTTAAAGTAACTTGCAATGTATATTATTAGATAGATAGATAATCAAGTCACATATTAAGCAGTTAATTGCATACTAAATATATGTTTAAAGTAACTTGCAATGTATATTATTAGATAGATAGATAATCCAAAACGAGTACCATTTGATATGAGAATTATGAAACAAGTCATGACGAGTTTCATATTAAATGTTACGTTAAATGTTACAGTAATCATTATTATACATTTTAGATCATACGTAAATTTCCACACTGATGTCAGGGTCGATAACCGTGTTTCCTTAAAATGTTAACGGACATTAATATTTAGTATATGTATTTACTTTTTGATGTGCAATGATCTTACTTCACTGCGAATACATACTTACCGGGATGAGGCAAGCCAATCAAATTCGCTGCAGGTGTATTTATACATATGTCATATCACATTCTGACACGGGATAAACATAGCAATTGCTTTTTCTGGAACAATAATTGTGAATATGGGTACATTGTATACTTACTGGTGAAAAACAAACAGTATATATAATAGCAATACATATATAATGATATACATGTACATGTATATACACTACTATACATACCGTTTATTTAATCAGGTGAACTGATTATCGTGATATAATGCGCGATTGGGTCCTTATGCTAAACAGCTCACTTGGGTAAATAAACATGTCCGCACGTTAATAGCTTTTCTTCTTCGTTATTTTCAGGTGATGACAAAGGCGGTAAAGGTTAGTATTCTGTAGTACATCAGTATAAAAAGATTGTAGGAAAATAATAAACTTGGAAGGTACTGATTCAAGACGCCGAATAATTTTAAAATACACAACTAGACGCATCTAATTATAATAATGTGTCTTGTATGTTAGTCATTATGAGTTTACACATATCTTGATTATACAAGAAATTTGCATACATAGTCAATATATGATAACATGTGCACAGTGCAGACATAGTAATTTTCACATTAAATATATGATATACGTATAAAGGTTGTAACGGTCCGAATATTATGCAAAATAAATGATGGACCAGGACAATACCTGACGAAAACACGAAAATTAGATCTTTTTTGATACTATACATATAAGTATATTAATACACATATTTTTAATATACGAATGCCATATCCGTATGTAGACATTATGTCTTTTATTTCCGCTAACCGATTTGACTGCTTTTCTAGATTGCCAGCGACTGGCGCTACGCTACAACATTACCTGACATTATTACACAATAGTACCAAGTGATATAACTCATATTTTCAAATGCATACATGTATCTGTGAATAATTATAGTTGTCAAGAAGAAAACACCACAATAGAAAATCTCATTGTATATACCATGAAATATATATATATAATGTATAGATCATGAAAGCTGTAACTTAGAGATGTTAATTTCTGTATATATTATACTAGAAATTAGATATTCTACAATTTTAATAGAAATAAATATGTATATATACGCTAATTGTTTCTTCCAAATTCTTTTCAGGTGACAAAGGTAGCAAGGGTTAGTATTATTTATTCTTTGTTATTTAGTACTCACATTCTGAAAAGATTGTACAGTTATATATAGGAAAGAGTAATTTAGTAGTAAGATTAAGCTAGAAAATGTTAAACCATGGTAACTATTTTTATCTTTCTGGCAGTGAACCCGGTTGGGGAATTATCATATAATTGTATAGTGGAATTGGACTTTATTTTATATCATGTACGAGTATAATAATTATACAATATATACTTCATATAATTTATATATTATTGTAGTTTATAAAGTTTATAAAACTGAATCTCAATTAAAATACACAATTTAACACATCTCGTTATTGCTGATATATTTGCCTACATACAGCTTTATTATATGTAGCATCTGCATATATGCAGCGATGGGAAGAAAATAAAATATAAAAACTATCGACCAGATGTATATTTCTGGAAAATAACTAAACTACACAACTGGATACACACCATGGCAATAATATGTATTTATATGTCTGCAATTATGAGTTTTTATTACATATATCTTGTTTACAATTATACAGAATAAATAAATAAGTAATTTGCACATATAGTAAATCTATTATAAAATATGCACAGCGCAGGCATAATAATTTCGCATTAAATATATGAGATACATATATTCTTCTGGTATAATTATTGTAAGGTCGAGAAACAACTATGTACATCTCATTGCATATGCCTAGTATTATGTATTGACATTTTGCATATTTTCAAGTCACTTATTAAGCAGTTAATGACATAATACATATATATATATATAAACGCTAATAGTTGTTTCTTCCTCATTCTTTTCAGGTGACAAAGGCAGCAAGGGTTAGTATTAGTTATTCTTTATTATTTAGTAATCTCATTTTGACAGGCAGTGACCCGGGTTGGAAACAGGAATTAAAATATATTGCATACTGGAATCTAACTTTCTTTCAAACATATACATTTCTTGTAAGTGCACATCTTTTTTTGATACTATACATAGATATATATCGGGTGATTCATAAAAAACATTCCTAGATTTAAGTTACTGTAACACAGACACCGTTTTATGAAGACATTTGCAACTTCACATAGTGATAGTTTAGGGTGTTGTCTATAACTCCTATGATATACCGAATACTGTACAAATGACTAAGTATGCAAAATTTCAGGTTGGAACTGACAATATCATTGATGCAAGACTCTCGCAGATTTTGTCTGCCGGCTAACCTGTGGTCCCGGCATAATATATGTCAGTGTCAGTCAGTGCCAAAATGAAACATTACACAAATTATGCCTTTACCGAGACAAATGTAGGTTCTACAAGAAGCTGATGGTTTCGGCCGGTCTTTCCTGGCATGGAAAGACAAATATTCACGATATCAACACGGAGACGGTGTAAGTGAACGATGATAGCTACATGTTGTTATTACAGAGAGGTTTGTTACGTGACTGTCGGTGTCTGTACCCAAATGCAGACTTTGTGTTCCTGCAGGATGTTGTATCATCACATACCAGCAGGGAAACATAATCTTATTTGTAGATACCAGCCCAGAAGCTAGATCAGAAGCAGCATTTCAGCATGCAATAAATGTCTGTGAACTTTGCAACAAGATGATGGTGGATGGATCGACCATTGTGTGTAGTTACATCATGCATATAAGTTGGTACAATTAGCAGAAATTTGAACACTGCCGATATTGTACATTTCTAACCACCATTTTGCGTAATTTGTCATTTGTAAAATGTTTAGTTTCTCAAGATGATATTTATACAAGTTATCTACAACATCCTCATGAACCATCTTGCAAAGTTTCAATTATGTATCTAGAGTAGTATCGTAGTTATAGGAAATTAGATTTGGAAACGTTTTTTTCGACTCACCCGATATATATAATATGAATACTCATATTTTTAATATATGAATGCCATAACCTTATGTAGAAATTATGTCATTTATTCCGGCTAGCCGGTTTGACAGCTTTTTTAGATTGTCAGCGACTGGCGCTACGCTACAACGTTACCTGACATTATCACACAATAGTGCCAAGTAATATAACTAATATTTTCAAATGCATACATGTATCTGTGAATAAGTATAGTGGTCAAATAGAAAACACCACATTAAAAAATCTCATTGTACATGTATATACCATGAAATATATGTAATGTATATATCATGAAAGCTCTAACTTAGAGTTATTACTTTCTTTCTGTGTATATATTTATACGCTAATTGTTTATTCCTCATTCTTTTCAGGTGAAAAAGGTACCAAGGGTTAGTATTATTTATTCTTTGTTATTTAATACTTACATTCTGAAAGAATCGTACAATTGACAAAGGTAGTAGAGAAAAGAGTAATTTAGAGAAAATTTAAGCTAGAAAATGATGAACCATGGTAACTAGTTTTATCTTTCTGGCAGTGAACACGGTTGAGGAATTTACATATAATTGCGTAGTGAAATCAGAATTTGTTTCATGTCATGTACGAGTATATGTTTTATATATTATTGTTGTTTATCAAGTTTTTAAGACTATCTCTCCATTCAAATACACAATTGAACACGTCTCTTTACTGCTGATATATGTAGCATGTGCATATATGCAGTACTGAGGGAAGAATAAAATATAAAAACCACTGACCAAATGTATATTTCTGCAAGATAACTAGAATACACTGCTGGATACACCCCATGGCAATAACATGTATTTATATGTCTGCAATTACGTATTTCTATTACGTATATCGTGTTTACAATTATACAGTGGAAGTAAATAAGTAATTTGTAAACATAGTAAATCTATTATAAAATAGCACAGTGCAGACATAATAATTTCGCATTAAATATATGACATACATATATTCGTCTGGTATAATTAGTGTAAGGTCTAGAAACAACTGCGTACATCTAATTGTATATGCATGGTATTATGTGTTAACATTTTTCAAATCACTTATTAAGCAGTTAATTACATACTACATAATTACATACTACATTTATATAAATAAAAACTCTAATAGTTGTTTCTTCCTCATTATTTTCAGGTGACAAAGGCGTCAAGGGTTAGTATTAGTTATTCTTTATTATTTAGTTCTCTAATTCTGAAATGCAGTGACAAGGTTTGTAAACAGGAATTACAATATAAGCGCGTAGTGGAATCGGAATTTCCTTCAGGCATATCAATTTCTTGTACGTGCATATCTGTTTGCATACTATATATATACATATATATATGGTATGGTATGATTCAGCATATATATATATATATATATATATATATATATAATAGGAATATACGCTAATTGTATCTTCCTCATTATTTTCAGGTGACAAAGGTAGCAAGGGTTAGTATTATTTATTCTTTGTTATTTCGAACTCACATTCTGAAACAATCGTATAATTGACAAACTTTAAGGTAGTATAGGAAATATTAATTTAGTAGGAAAATTAAGTTAAAAAATGATGAACCTTGGTAACTAGTTTAACTTTATGGCAGTGAACTCGGTTGAGGGATTAACATATAATTGCGTGATGGAATCGGACTTTCTTTCAGGCATATACATTTCTTGTACATGCACATCTGTTTTCCTACTATACACACATATATATATATATGGGCCGCGCTCTGTGAAAACCGGCCTTAATGACAACGTCATGAAAGCCTGAAAATGACGTCGCAAAGTTACGCTTGAAACCAACGTCACGTCGGATTTTGACACTTGAAATAGTTGCGTCATTTCAATAAGTTGACGTTGTCCTATATATAACCGTACTGTACGTTTTACTATTTGTGGCTCACAAACATTTTAATGCTGGATACGCGTAGCAGAATTTTACAGTTGTTTCCATAGTGGTTCAGACAGTTGTCAGTTTTTTTCGGTTTCCTTCAAGGAAACACGTAGTGATTTTGTAGAATTTGTTTTCATATATGGACGACATTTGAAACTAAATAACCATACAACCGGTAATGTTTAGATAACACCATCACATAATCAGTATTATGTAACAAATAGAACTGGGCACAGGGCTTAATTCGTTTAATTTACTGTTTCGCCTGTCGAATATTTCAAAAGTCAACATAAAAATACGATTTGGAAATATTCAGAAAAATAAGCGTATCACAGATGTATAATTATGGTAGTGCCAAAATATACGCCGCTCCTGGCATATCTCATCATGGTGACACTGTGCCAAACATGTTTTAGTATTTAGTGTGTTGGTATTGAGTCACACGCATATTTACTGCGCCACAATAATCATGGTTATATCAGATTATTGTAATACATAAGTGTCGCCACCAAAGACATAGCCTACTGATTTCTATCTGTATCTTCTACCACTTACGTGTTCGGTGTCACGTAATATTAAACGACTTTCACAAATATCGCATTGAATCAGCCGTATGATTGCCGTTTGATAACAATGTAAATATTCTTTAAAATGACCACTTGTAAATATGGTTATATGAATGTATAGTAATTTTACTAGTATATTTGCAATCATTGCAGACACTGATCAGACTGCACAGATACACAGGTCTCCAACATTTACACATTTAAGAAGTCCGACTTTGCCAGACTGTTGTTAATTGTCTTACATTGTACTACATTGTACTAAATAGTGCACGTCTGCGTGCTTTGTTTGTTATCAAAGGGCCGTTCTAGTCGGAGGCGTGTAAATAATATAATACAAAAGCACATGCATACCTTAAACGCATCTACATTCAAATGAGCCGCTTCGAACAATAGTCGCAGGGTGTGGAACGTCATTTCAACAAAATCAATGTTGTGATCGGGACAAATTTAGCCTGAGTGTGTAAATCACTGACTGTGTTATAGTGCGCAGTTATGCAAAATACATGTACGTACAGTAGCTCCTTACCTATTTGTATATACTAATATCGTATACATATCGTAATCGTATAGTATTGGTGGTATATAATGAGCATATCGTAAGATCATATAATATTGGTATGTTTGTACCGTATCATCGTATAGTACAAACGTACTATACGAATAGTATACAAACATACGATATCCATTCGTATATACGATATATCCGTACGGATATGGTATGAATATACGATACCCGAAGTGTGGCTTTTCATTCTACTGAAAACACCTCTCATTTTAAAGAAATTCTCGACTCCAAAGAGGACCAAATATTAGGGGCGGACCAAATATTAGGGAAAATAGTACACTGCAACACCGTTAATATATTGTGTACATTTATGGTATGCAGGTACATTTATACCGTACACAAATCTGGTATGTTTGTACGATACAAACGTACCAGAATTATACACATGCATAAAAATCGTATAAACGTACGATTTGAATGGTATATCTATACGATATTGGTTGGTATGTATGTTACAAACATATCATACGTTTATATTATATGCATATCGATTAGAAAACATATCGTATTGGTATAGTATACGTATAGTTGACCTGCAGAAAAGCGCTACTGTACGCCAATGTGCTTTTCAGGGGCGGACCCATAATTTCAGGTTAGGGTGGGGGGGGTGCGGGACTTCTTAATTGAAATAGTTTACTATACTTTCGAACTAGCACCGTTTGTTCGTCGACCAAGCGGAGCTGGGGAGACTGCTAGGTGGGTCCGGCGGTATGCCCTCCGGAATATGTTTGATATTTACACCCCATTTATGCGCATTTTAGAGCAAACATATCTTTACTCGCCAAATTTTAGGAATGGGGTGGGGGGGGGGGGGTGGCGCCGGAGTTTCCCTTACGTGAATCCGCCCTTGTTTTTAGCATGGCTGTTTTTTTGTTTACAAATGCGCTGAATGTACTTTTTCTGAAACACAACAAAACTAAATGGCACATTTCATTTTCAAATTAATTATTCCCGACAAGAGAATATACTGCCGGTATTTCTATCGGGACATGTAACAATTATACAACCATGTATGTTACATCTCCACATTTTCCTGGCAGAGGCGGTGGTGCCAGTCGAGGGAGTGTGTGTCAGCGCAGCATTTTCCCATAGACCTGCTACCTGCTAGTACGGGGTACATGTACATTAGCCCGTCCGCCAGTTATATTGGCTACACAGTCCCGCTTTGTGAGATGTAAATTTACAGTCGATTTTTAGTTTGTTTAAAAATTCCCGGGGGTGTCCGACTACCCTCTGGACCCCATCGGGCGCTGAAGTCATTGATATGTGCAGCCATGGGCCTATCCAAATTCTGGTCATTCATTTCTACAGAAATAAAATGCATTTGTTTCAATCACCGATACGATGTGCATATAATTTACAATTTCCAACACCAGGAATGCCGTTTAGTTTTTTGTTTTTTGGTCTTTGGTGACGTATTGCCTAAATCAATAAATGACGTCACAATTAACTGTAAATGACGCCAATTCTTAAATAATTACATCTATCTTTCTGACGACACACGTATATGAATATATTATGGCGATGATGACAAATTACGAAGCCACAGGTCGGCTAATTATAGATTTAAAATCAATAGTTGTGCGTTTGTTTTGTTCACTACATGTACATATCATAATTTTATTGTGATGAATGTTTGATATTATACATACTAACATTTGTAGACACATTTAGTGCAACTTATCAGCAAATACAGTTTACAGCAAGCACCGTCAATGAGTCTATGAACACTCATTTCTACTGTAGGCTGTTGAGTTGCATTGTACAAACGTCGCCGTTTCAATAACGTCATTTTCTCGATGACGTTACGTTTGTTTTTCGTGCGTGATTCACATGGTGCTACAAAAAGTGAGAAAAAACAAAAACTATTAAACATAATTGCATTTTCTTTTCAGAATATTGTTTTTGAAAGGTGTCCGCATCAGAAAATGTAAAAAAATGCAAATTGAAAATTTTGTCATTAAGGCCGGTTTTCACAGAGCGCGGCCCATATATATGAATACCCATTATTTTTGATATATGAATGCCATAACCTTATGTAGACATTATGTAATTTATTCCGGCTAGCCGGTTTGACTGCTTTTCTTGATTGTCAGCGACTGGCGCTACGCTACAACGTTACCTGCCATTATGACACAATTGTAAAATTTCATTGTATATACCATGAAATATATGTAATGTATATATCATGAAACCTGTAACTTAGAGTTATTACTTTCTTTCTGTGTATTTATATATACTCTAAATGTTTCTTCCTCATTCTTTTCAGGTGACAAAGGCAGCAAAGGTTAGTATTATTTATTTTTTGTTATTTAGTACTTACATTCTGAAACAATCGTACAATTGACAAAGGTAGTAGTGGAAAGAGTAATTTAAATGTAGTAGGAAAATTAAGCTTCAAAATGATGAACCATGGTAACTTAGTTTATCTTTCTGGCAATGAACCCGATTGGGAAATAGGAATTAACATACAATTGCGTAATGAAATCGGACGTTGTTTCATGTCATGTACGAGTATAATAATTATACAATATATACTGCATATGTTTTATATATTATTGTCGTTTATAATGTCAGGAGATGAAAAGGCAGTAACGGTGACGGTACTTTAATAGGAATATTATACAAATAATTGATGGTCCAAGACAATATCTGACAAAAGCACGCACATTCTGTACGACTTTACTCATTATGGCCAATATTTTGCAGTAGGACTTTTCTGTTGGTTACTATTTGTTTTTTAAATATAGTATGCATAACTTATACATATAGTTTTGGTATCTATTCATATTAGCAATCACAATGGCGGCTTTCCAGGGCAAAGTCGAAAATAAAAATGGGACTTCGGTACCTAATTGAGCAACTGAAAATTAGCTAAGTGAAGAAAGTGCGAATGTGGAACATTCAAACAGCAACTTGAACATAAAGTTATTAACTATTTTCAAGCATATCAACAGATGCACTTATTTTAGCAGAATACCCATTTATTACCAACATTAGGAGTACAAAATACAAACAGCTATGTGAAAATATGCTTCGAATTCTTCAACTTGAGTAGTGAAAACACTGTAATAAAGTTGACAATTTACTTTATTGCCTTTTTTTGCAGATCAAATAAATGAATTTTTAAATTTGCTTTAATTTCTTAAATTTGCTTTAAAGGTACATGTCCACTGAGTAAGCACAGACAATTCTCTATAGGAATTAAATAACATAATTGTGTCACTGTTCCATCAGTTCGAAAAATACAAGTGCCCGCTATACATATAAAATCATGTAGTAATATGTATTTTACTGATAGTGACTCGCGGTGGTATCAGGCTATTTTCATATGTAAATGAGGCATGACATTTTATTAATTATTTATACTAACTAAATGCGTCACCTGAACAAATAATATTTTTGACAGATTATAAAGTATGATCATTGCACATCAACAAATAAGTAAATACAGATAATAAATAATAATATTCGTTATCATTTTAAGGAAACACGGTTATCGTCCCTGATATCTGTTTGGTCATTTTCGTCTGATATAAAATGTATAATAATGCCAATCAGTACGTGGGATAATGGTGAGTGAATTTTTCTTTTGCCAGAAAATGTCATATCTACAGAATATACAAAACAATCTGTCTCCCTGTAGTATAACCTGGCATTTGTGCCTACTGAGTGGGCATGCACCTTTAATAAGGAAGATCATCGATAATACATTTGTAAACGCAAACTATGCATTGAATTTGACATCTGGGGGTATAATACTCTTTAGATACAGAACCTCTCTGGAGCTCTGACATCATATCGATTCATGACTATAAACGGTATTTATCATATAGAAACCTTGTTATGACGTGGTGTAACCAATTTAATACAATAACAAAGTTTAACACTTCTGCATAAAGAAGGAACCCACTTTTCCGACTTTTGGACACAAAGCATTTATCAAGAAATTAGTTTCTACTGAACGCTAAGTGGCATCCATTTTTGATTTGTTTTCTTCAGAAATATAGCATTAGTCCATGTACGTGCGTACGTGCATACATGTACGTTAGTAACACCTTTTATATTTCAATAACTTATGAACTGCTTCACCGATGTTGATAATATTTGTCCATAATATATGTCTATGTATAGTGCTCTGTTTTGCATACAACCCATGTCCGATCGTCCAAGGTCAAGGTCAGTAAAAACTAATACTTATGTTCACCTTGTTTGTAAGGCAAAAATGTTAAGCTTTTTTATTCTCAAGGCTGCCAGTGAGGGGATTAGCTTAGTGATAACGATGCCCTTGTTATTACGCATGCGTCATATCACATTTATGAAATTATACCATTGTGTTCACCGTGATACATACCGTTTATTTAACCAGGTGAACTGATTATCGTGAAATAATACACAAGTGATTGGGTCCTTCTGCTAAACAAACGAGTGAGCGTAGCGAAACGAGTTTGTTTAGCCGTAGGACACAATCACGATTAACATGGTTAAATGAACATTTCCTTTCATTTCACATATGATTTGCCATAAAACACAAAGCAAATAAAGCGTAAAATATGGCCATGTGGTTTGCGAATTAATTTATGGATGCGGGTCGTTGTAACGACGACTGTCTCTCGATTCCAAGGGTGTGTCTGAGAACGTGAATTGATTGGTCGAAGGAAACACGTCATTGTGACGTTACTGACGTCATTTCCCCAATATATGGTAAACACGAGAGTTACATTTGTATGTAAACTACTGCTGCCAAGTGGTGTAATTCATAGATATATTTATGTAAGCTACTGGCTGAAATGTAAGAAAACATAATATCAACTAGAAATTCAAGTTTGTATAATGGAAAGTTCCAGTGGTCAGAAACTTGACATGACCGTTTAATTAATTTTCGATTTTCGATCACATTTCTTTACATGTGTATTTCAGCACTACAACGTTAATACTAAAACTATAGAGTTGAAACTGTTGCATGGCATGAACAATTTAGCATGAGGCGATGGTATGATAAATTATACTTCCGTAATTAGTGCAGGTTGTGATCAACGAAATTCGAAAGAAAAGCTAAGGGGCTATTTATTCATCCGATATATTATATTTGTAGGAAAAGGAAAAGGAAAAGGGGATGAAGATGGTATGTATTACTTAGAACACGTTTCGTCCGCATGTACAGTCCGGATTTGTTCCAGTAGCGGATTTCATCAACAATGCAAAGTATACTTATCTAGCAAAGTATACTTTGAGGGAGTAATCATTAATTTTTTCCAGAATGCATTATTTCATATAGAACTAACCACTGCATATAGTTGATGATTGAAAGTATGCAGAATTATTATACTGAATTTATTACATTATCACAGCCAAAATGTAATGATGTACGTATATAATAAAACATTGATTGTTTGGCATATATCCACATACGTATATAAAAGCGTATATAAATTGCACATACAAATCAAATAAATAAAGTAAAATTGTAATTTGCAATAACCTCCAAAGGGAAGCACATTTAATACACATTGTTATAAAGTCACTCTTTTTATTAAATTTTCGACCACATGGTCTTTATCAAAATAGTGTGAACATGTATTGACAGTCCTATGTGACACTATTTTGATAAAGACCATGTGGTCGAAAATTTAACAAAAAAGTGACTTTAAAACAATGTAAAGTAAAATAATTTATAATTCCGAATAAACCAGGGACAACACTAGTCAATATGGTGGATGTGGGAGAATATATAGATAATAGTAGGTTAGTGCCGTGAATGGGAAAACATATCTGGCAAGGCATAGGAAACGGGATGGGCGAGGCTCTGCTTCCGTACCGCGCCAGATAATTTTGGCATTTACGGCACTAACCTACTATTCTATTTTACACATATCTGCACCGAATCTTAGAAACAAACTCCGTAGTGTACGTGAAATTATGTCATCATTTTGTAAAATCTTCCTATTCTTCTTACTCAAAATTCAATTCCGAATTTTCTTAAATTAGTCTTAAGCAAGACATAGCCCGTTGTTTCTATAGTTACGACTATGTATATTATTTGTTTATGTCAAATCTATTTCAAAATTCTCAGCCTTACCATTATATTTTTCCCAAACTCAACGGATATTATTAATGAATATATTATTTTATCCCGTCAACACTGTGCGTATGTGCCGTGAAACACCCGTACCGTGAAACATTTTTGATATCCTGTCAATACGACCTAATCATTGCGTATGAATATGTTGCATTTTACAGCACGGAAACGGGCCTCGCCCATCCCGTTTCCTGAGCCTTGCCAGATATTTATTCCCATTCACGGCACTAACCTACTATTCTCTATCTATTTTCCTTATTTCTCAACCAAAGTATATGTTGTGACCACTCATTTGAACCGTCTCGCCGAGACGGTTCAAATGAGTGGTCACAACATATACTTCTGATGAGAAATAAAGAAATTCTAGAGCCTTGCCGGATATTTTTCCGTGAATGGGAAAGTCTACGAAGTCTCCTGTTTTGCATATGCATATTTTCATTTATTTAGAATAAATCGAAAGTAGTTTTTTATGATCGATATGATCGAAAATAGTTTTTAAATACAGTCGAACCTCCCCGAACGGCAACCGCTCTACAACAACACCCTCTCTGTAACTGCCGCTATTTTATGTTCCAAATGGTTGATTTCCTCTATATCTAACCCTTAGACTGCTGAACACGAAAAATGTCGACTGCTGTTGTTTTTGCCTTCTTTATCAATAAAAACATGTTTTGACAGCACTTAAAGAATCATTTCCATTGGGAAAGATTCTAAAATGCTGTAAAAGCATGTATTTGATGATAATTATCGAAGAAAGTAAATAAACAATAGACAACAAAATTTAATTCAGCGTTAACCTCCCTACAACAGCCACCTCTCTACAACAACCAGTTTTGTGTCTTCCCATATGAGTGGCTGTTGTATAGAGGTTACACTGTATAATGTTAGTTTAATTGATATGAAATGAGAGTACTACAGAAAACGTGCTTGGTAACCAGAACAGTAGCCTATTTCACCAACATTGCAAAGTATACTTTTCTAGCAAAGTATACTTTGTGAGAAAATTTTCAGCTTTATGATAAATTTATTAATTAGCATTATACTGAATTTATTACAATATCACAGCCAAAATGGCTGTGATAACGTAATAAATTTAGAATAATAAGTATGCATGTTTTAATCATCAAATATATGCGGTCGTTAGTTCTATATGAAATAATGCATTTCAGGAAAAATAAATGATTACTCCCTCAAAGTATACTTCGCAATTTTGATGAAATCGGCTATTGATGAAAAGCATGATGGTATGATCTGGTCATAAACACAATAAAATATAAATATATGTGATGATTTAATACGACATCGTTTCTTATGGAACAATGGCCGTGACTGCGTTGGAAACGCGATTGAAACGGAATACTGCAATACGGATGGCTGTCCCGGTAGGAACGAATTACAAAGTTTTAGTAGATACCAGGACATGAATTTAAAGACTACTTATAGTGAATCAACACATGTACTTTTTAAATAAAGTATTTTCAGATCACTCGTAAATAGATTTACTAAAATGTCATCACAATAACCATAATTCAGTTTATTGCAAATGAGGAAATGTCTACTACTGCCTGTTTCACAAAAGTTGCCCGAATTTTACAGCCATATAAACAATGCAAAAACAATATTTTTTTCGATAATATTAAATTTTATATAAAGTTAAGAATGAGCCTTCTTTTCATTTCGTGAAATTTTGATTTTTGCACGGAAAATTGATTTGTCTATGGGAATTTAACCTGGGGGAAAAGGAGTTAGAGGAGCTAAGGGAGGAGTCCAACAAAATAAAATGGAAATGGACTCCGAAACCTGGCTAGATAGCTTGGAAATGATCTAACTAATGTCTATGGGGATTTAACATTGAGAAATTGTTTTTTTTCCTTTAATTTTATATTATTGAAAACAATATTGTTTTTGTATTGTTTATATAGCCGTAAATGTATGTATGTATGTTTATTCATGATATACATATACTATAATCGTACGGTATGGTCATGTCCCACATACCAACCAATATTATATATATATACCATTCAATTCTTTTATTTATACGAAGTTTATAAATGTGAATACTTGTAGTATGTATGTATATTATATACGTACATGTATCACATACTTGTATAGCGGTGTGATGTGTGACTTTATCCCCAAATTCCGGTAGGCGTACGGGATATTGATACCAGTATCAGTATAACTAAGAGACATGGGTACGATATCGTATGTTTGTATAATATTTGTATAGTATGTTGGCATAAGTAGAAGCAACACAGTCACGTTAGTATACGACGATACGGTACAAACATAACAAAATATAAATGATTTCCAGTTCACAGAAACTCTGACATACATGTATCCGTACTTGACCGTGTTCAAACTAGAATGAACTGTATAACTACTTACACATTAGGAATGTCTACTAAGTTTTGTCTTTTACAATGCATATTTGCGTTATTTATGTCGTTTTTATACCCGGGATGTAATATGTATACCTCGTTAACGCGATGAGTCAACTTCTACTTGACCGATCGTAACCAAAATTCAGCATATCCAAGGCAAGACGAAGAAGCGCATCCGTTTTCCAAAACAAGAAATCCGATGATTTATCTCCTCTTGGCGGCCATTTATAATTTTCGCTTTCTGTATCCCTGTCCGCGCAATAACTCAAATTCTACTTCACCGATCGTAACCAATGTCGGTATACATGTTTATCACGGCAACACGAAGAAACTTATTTATTTTAAAAAATGGCTGATGACTTACTTCTGTTGGTAGCCATTTTTTATTTTCGGACTCTGTACCCATATTCACGGAATAACTCCGAATAAGTTGTACTTGAAGGATCATAAACAAATACAGAATATATTGTTTATCAGCGCAATAAGAATAACCCTATTTGTTGTCCGTGAGTTATCTCCCCTTGTTGACTGGCTTTGCCTCGACGGGCGTATATTGCGACCATCGGGACTCTAGTCTCGCTTCTTGAAACTCTTGAGTTTCATCCTCTTCCATGGGTATAGAAAAATGTAAAAAGTCAGGGAATGAAATTGAAAGTACGTCACATATACTTTTTAATTATTTATACAAATTAAATGCGTCACCTGAACAAATATAGAGAATAGTAGGTTAGTGCCGTGAATGGGAAAAAATATCTGGCAAGGCTCAGGAAACGGGATGGGCGAGGCTCTGCCGAGAGGCTCTGCCGAGCACATCCCGTTTCCGTGCCGCGCCAGATATGTTTTCCCATTCACGGCACTAACCTACTATTCTATTTATCCCGTCAACACCTACAAATGGCTGTAAAATGCAAAAATTGTATTGACTGGATATCAAAAATGTTTCACGGCACCGTGTTTCACGGCACATACGCACTGTGTTGACAGGATAAAATAGTTTCGACAGAATTTAAAGTATGATCATTGTACATCGAAATATAAATACAGAGAATAAATAGTAATGCCCGTTAACATTTGATGGAAACACAGTTATCGCCCCTGACATCAGTGTGGACATTTACTTCTGATAAAATGTATAATACTGTTAAGCAATATGAGGGGTGATTGTGAATGAATGTTTATTTTCCCAGAAAATGTCTCAGATGATGTCTCTGATATAAATAACATTGTGTGCCTATTGAGTGGGCATGTATCTTTAATGTAAAGTTAAGTAGATACATACATTAACTGACCAAACTGAATTAATGGCATAAAACATCTAGTGTATTTTCCTTACCATACTACTTACAACGCGCATGAATATCTGATGATTTAGTGTGGTTAAACATAGTTTTTGCACTTCATAACTCATGTTAGTGCACTGTGATGTTTGTTTCCAGTTGTGCACCACTAGTGCAAGTATCATTCACATTACGTGCACTGGGGTGTTTTTTGTTTGTTTTCCGTCACCTTTGGAAAAAGCTAAAATTCAAAATCTTGAGTTTTACCTTATCCCAAGTGTGCCTGAAAACGTAAAAAACGACACAAGGAATTGCAAATATGCATCTGCAAAAGAGGAAATGTAGTATATTTTTCTCATTTGCAATAAACTGAATTGTGTATTTATTCGTTATTCAGTTGACGGCGCCTGGTGCGCTTGGAGTATTTGGACCGACTGGTCAGGGACATGTGGAACTGTTCAAAGAACTAGAACTCGCACGTGCACAAGTCCGGAGCCCCAGAACGGTGGAGACGACTGCGTTGGAGACGACACAGAAACGGAGGAGCAGACACTAGCCGACTGTCCTGGTAACTACTATGGACATATTACACTACCGCCTCCGCTAATTTTGCCAATATTTGACAATTTCTGTAAATCTTAAGTCAAACTACTAACAACTCAAAATCACAGTCGCGGTCCCAAGTACATGTTTTCCTATATAATAACTCGCGTTAACTTAAATGTCGTTAACTGAAAGTATGTTCGTTAGTCCCCTGGACCTTGAGCAAACGAGTGCAGACTGTACTGGTATATTGTTAACTACGCAGCTTGGTTCGTACGATATCGTATATTTGTATAATATTCGTATAGTATGTTGACATAAGTAGAAGCAACACAGTCACGTTAGTATACGACGATACGGTACAAACATAACAAAATATAAATGATTTCCAGTTCACAGAAACTCTGACATACATGTATCCGTACTTGACCGTGTTCAAACTAGAATGAACTGTATAACTACTTACACATTAGGAATGTCTACTAAGTTTTGTCTTTTACAATGCATATTTGCGTTTATTTATGTGGTGTTTATACGCCCGGGATGTAATATGTATTCCTTGTTAACGCCATGAGTCAACTTCTACTTGACCGATAGTAACCAAATTCAGTATATCCAGGGCAAGACGAAGAAGCGCAATCCGTTTTCCAAAACAAAACATCCGATGATTTATCTCCTCTTGGCGGTTATTTGTAATTTTCGCTTTCTGTATCCTGGTCCGCGCAATAACTCAAATTCTACTTCACCGATCGTAACCAATGTCGGTAAACATGTATATCACGGCAACACGAAGAACCCTATTTATTTTAAAAAATGGCTGATGACTTACTCCCCTTGGTAGCCATTTTTAATTTTCGGACTCTGTACCCATATCAACGGAATAACTCAAGTTGTACTTGAAGGATCATAACCAAATGCAGAATGTATTGTTTATCAGCGCAATAAGAATAAACCATATTTGTTTTCCGTGAGTTATCTCCCCTTGTTGACTGGCTTTGCCTCGACGGGCGTATATTGCGACCAACGGGACTCTTGTCTCACTTCTCGAAACTCTTGAGTTGTATCCACTTCCAAGGGTATAGGAAAATGTAAAAAGTCAGGGAATGGAATTGAAAATACGTCACATAACAAACATATAATTAATATTCAAACTTGTAAAAGAAACCCACAAACTGTGATTGTAAATGATTTAATTAAAGGTACATGCCCACTCTGTAGGCACAAAATGTTCTTTATATCGTGAATTAAATAAGTGTATAATTGTGTCACTATTCCATCAGTTCTTAAAAATACGAGTGCCCGCTATACATATTTAATCATTTAGTAATATTTATTTTACTGATAGTGACGCGCGGTTGTATCAGACTACATGTATTTTCATATGCAAATGAGGCACGATATTTTTTAATAATTTATGCTAATTAAATGCGTCACCTGAAAAAATAATAGTTTCGACAGAATACAAAGTATGATCATTGTACATCGAACTATAAATACAGAGAATAAACATTCATGCCAGTTAATATTTTATGGAAACACAGTTATCGCCCCTGACATCAGTGTGGACATTTACTTCTGATAAAATGTATAACACTTTCAAGCAATATGAGAGGTAATTGTGAATGAATGTTTATTTTCCCAGAAAATGTCTCAGATGATGTCTCTGATATAAATAACATTGTGTGCCTACTGAGTGGGCATGTACCTTTAAAGTAAAGTTAAGTAGATAAATACATTAACTGACCAAACTGAATTAATGGCATAAAACATCTAGTGTATTTTCCTAACCATACTACTTACAACGCGCATGAATATCTGATGATTTAGCGTGGTTAAACATAGTTCTTGCACTTCATAGCTAATGTTAGTGCACTGTGATGTTTTTTTTCCAGTTGTGCACCATTAGTGCAAGTATCATTCACATTACCAGGCCTCGACAAATTTTTATTTTCTGACTCGTCCCACTGGACGAGAGAACCTAAAAATCTACTCGTCCAGACTGGACTTCTACTCGTCCAAACTTTTGGTCAAATAACAAAACATACATTTTTGTATGTACAGTTTGTGATAATATTTTGTGATAACAATAATATTTCCACAGTCAATGTGCCCGTGTAGATCTATATTTCCAGCTTTCGGTGCGCGGCTTCAACAAATAAATTATGTAATTTATGTAATTTGTGTAACTGTTGCTACACAGCGTGAAACAATGGTGCCGTGGTGGGAGGGGTACACTGCAGTTTGCATCTTATTGTAAACGGCTTAGCGTAGCGTTGTGTATTGCAGGAATAATAAGATTGCCAAGTTTTAGATATAATTCGCCAGATAACCGTGAATAATTTCGCCTTTTCGAGTTGTTCATTGGATCTATCAATATCTCCGCCGCCCTGCAAAAACCGGCGTATGTCTGAAATCTTGTTTTGTTTGTAAACACAGAGCAGACGACAGTTAAACAGGATGCTAAGTCACGGTGACTGGTTGTAGAATGCACGTATTATATTCAGTAGTTGCAGCCATGAATGGAAATAAGTCGGACACAGTCTACATTGTATATGTGTATCTTGGCAACGCAGAAAGGCGAGTGTAGTAGGTAGTCTCCCTTTACCACGCTCGGTAATCAGTTGAATATTTTATTGGAATTTAGTATTTCGCTTCGCAAAACTTCGCATTTGCATTTTCTCAGTGGTGATCTTCAAATTTCCACTCGCCCGACTGGACGAGCGGCTTTCAATTTTCACTCGCACAGGCTGAAAAGTTACTCGTAAATACGAGCGGACGAGTGGATTTGTCGAGGCCTGATTACGTGCACTGGGGTGTTTTTTGTTTGTTTTCCGTCACCTTTGGAAAAAGCTAAAATTCCAAATCTTGAGTTTTACCTTATCCCAAGTGTGTCTGAAAACGTAAAAAATTGCACAAGGAATTGCATATATGCATCTGCAAAATAGGAAATGTAGTTGACTTTTCCCATTTGCAATAAACTGAATTGTGTATTTATTCGTTATTCAGTTGACGGCGCCTGGTGCGCTTGGATTATTTGGACCGACTGGTCAGGGACATGTGAAACTGTTCAAAGAAATAGAACTCGCGAGTGCGCCTGTCCGGAGCTCCAGAACGGTGGAGCCGACTGCGTTGGAAACGACACAGAAACGGAGGAGCAGACACTACCCGACTGTCCTGGTAACTACTCTGGACATATTACACTACCGCCTCCGCTAATTTTGCCAATATTTGACAATTTCTGTAAATCTTAAGTCAAACTACTAAGTCGCGGTCCCAAGTACATGCTTTCCTATATAATAACTCGCGTTAACTTAAATGTCGTTAACTGAAAGTATGTTCGCTTGGAAAAAGCGAAAACTCCAGATTTCGAGTTTTAGACTTTCCCAAGCGTTCCTGAAAAAGAAAATAAAACGACAGAAATAAATGCATCTACAAAAGAAACTAGCGAACTTCCCTATTTTTGTAATAAACTGCATTGTTATTTCTATTTCGTGACATAGATTTGCCTTCTGTTTGGCATGTGCCTTGACCTAATGCATGCGTGTCTGTATGCTTGTCTGTTAAGCGGGTGACACACATGCATTACGCCATGGCACATGTCAGACAGAAAGCAAATATATGTCACAATATAACAATAACACACGTTCTCCGTTGTTCTACAATCGCACGACCAATGTGTCGAGCTGCTGAAATCATAAATGCATTGCCTAACTTAGTGCATGGAACCATATGCGTACTTCAAGTGAACCGATATACGGTGTCGTCTGCGTCAATATTGATATCGCCAACTGCAATTTATATACATGTAGTATACTTTGAGGGAGAAATTTCCAATGTTAGGATAAATTTATTAATTTTTATTATGCTGAATTTATTACATTATCACAGCCAATTTGGCTGAGATAATGTAATACATTCAGTATAATAATTCTGCATACCTTTAACCATCAATTATATGCAGTTGTTAGTTCTATATGAAATAATGCATTTCGGGAAAAATAAATGAATACTCCCTCAAAGTATACTTTGCTAGAAAAGTATACTTTGCAATGTTGGTGAAATAGGCTACCGGTGTCTTTCTTAACCAACCGGGATAGTACGTGGGATGTTCTGGTGATGGTCAGATCGAAAGTAGTTTTTAAATACAGTCGAACCTCCCCGAAAAGACAATTCTCTGCAACAACACCCTCTCTGTAACAGCCGCTATTTTATCTCGCAAATCTCTTCTATGTCTAACCCTTAGACTGCTGAACACGAAAATTGTCGACTGCTGTTGTTTTTGCCTTCCTTATCAATAAAAACATGTTTTGACAGCACGTTAAGAATCATTTCCATTGGAAATGATTCTAAAATGCTGTCAAAGCATGTATTTGATGATAATTATCGAAGAAAGTAAATAAACAGTAGACAACACAATTTAATTCAGCGTTAACCTCCCTACAACAGCCACCTCTCTACAACAACCAGTTTTCTGTCTTCCCATATGAGTGGCTATTGTATAGAGGTTGCACTGTATAATATTAGTTTAATATATATGAAAATGAGGTTATTACAGAAAACATGCTTGGTAACCAGTAGCCGATTTCACCAACATTGCAAAGTATACTTTTCTAGCAAAGTCTACTTTGAGGGAGTAATCATTTATTTTTCTTGAAATGCATTATGTCATATAGAACTAACGAATGCGAGTATTTGATGGTTAAAAGTATGCAACATTATTATACTGAATTTGTTACATTATCACAGCCATTTTGGCTGTGATAATGTAATAAATTCTGTATAATAAAAATTAATGAATTTATCCTTAAATTGAAAATTTCTCCCTCAAAGTATACTTTGCTAGATAAGTATACTTTGCAATGTTGATGAAATAGGCTACTGGTCATCAACACAATACAATATAAATATATGTGATGATTTAATACGACATCGTTTCTTATGGAATCAGTTTAATACTTGTTTAATACATACGATATTATGTCATTTGTAGGACATGGAGAGTGGTCGGATTGGGTCCCCTGGAGTAATTGCACAGTAACGTGTGGTGGCGGAACGATTTCCCGTTACCGTATGTGCAATAACCCCCCGCCAACGAACAATGGCCATGACTGCGTTGGAGCCTCGAATGAAACGGAATACTGCAATACGGATGGCTGTCCCGGTAGGAGCGAATTACAAAGTTTTAGTAGATACCAGGACATGCATTTAAAGACTACTTATAGTGAATCAACACATATACTTTTTAAATAAAGTATTTTCAGATCACTCGTAAATAGATTTACTAAAATTTCAACACAATAACCATAATTAAGTTTATTGCAAATGAGGAATGTCTACTATTGTCTGTTTCAAAAAAGCTGCCCAAATTGTACAGCCATATAAAGAATGCAAAAACAATATTTTTTTCGATAATATTAAATTTTATAAAAATTGAAGAATGAGCCTTCTTTCTATTCGTGAAATTTGGTCAAATATTGATTTCATCACGGAAAATTTATTTGTCTATGGGAATTTAACATGGGGGAAAAGGGGTTAGAGGAGCTGAGGGAGGAGTCAAAAAACAAATCAAGATGGAAATGGACTCCGAAACCTGGCTAGATAGCTTGGAAATGATCTAACTAAGAAAACAAAAGTTAAATTTTGAAAATCGGTTGAGTATTTCTGAAAATAGAAACATTTATCCATGTTAAATCCCCATAGACAGCTTCACTCTGTGAAGATGTCTAAAAGAATGAAGATGTCTATGGGGATTTAACATGGGGAAATTGTTTTTTTCCTTTAATTTAATATTATTGAAAAATATATTGTTTTTGAATTGTTCATATAGCCGTAAAATGTGGGCAGCTTTCGTGAAACAGACAGTAGTTAGTGTAGGCTGATGGCTGGTATAACATTATACAGTAGCGCTTGTCTGCTGGTCATCTATACGCGTACTACATGTATAGCAATAGTATAATATGCATACGATACAAATACGGTATGTTTATACATGATATACATATACTATAATCATACGGTATGGTCATGTCGCACATACCAACCAATATTATATATATATATACCATTCAATTATTTTATTTATACGAAGTTTATAAAATTAATGTGAATACTTGTAGTATGTATGTATATAATATACGTACATGTATCACATACTTGTATAGCGGTGTGATGTGTGACTTTATCCCCAAATTCCGGTAGGCGTACGGGATATTGATACCAGTAGCAGTATAACTAAGAGACATGAGTACGAGATCGTATATTTGTATAATATTCGTATAGTATGTTGGCATAAGTAGAAGCAACACAGTCACGTTAGTATACGACGATACGGTACAAACATAACAAAATATAAATGATTTCCAGTTCACAGAAACTCTGACATACATGTATCCGTACTTGACCGTGTTCAAACTAGAATGAACTGTATAACTACTTACACATTAGGAATGTCTACTAAGTTTTGTCTTTTACAATGCATATTTGCGTTTATTTATGTCGTTTTTATACGCCCGGGATGTAATATGTATTCCTCGTTAACGCGATGAGTCAACTTCTACTTGACCGATAGTAACCAAATTCAGTATATCCAGGGCAAGACGAAGAAGCGCATCCGTTTTCCAAAAAATAAATCCGATGATTTATCTCCTCTTGGCGGCCATTTGTAATTTTCGCTTTCAGTATTCTTGTCCGCGCAATAACTCAAATTCTACTTCACCGATCGTAACCAATGTCAGTATATATGTTTATCACGGTAACGCGAAGAACCTAATTTATTTCAAAAAATAGCTGATGACTTACTCCCCTTGGTAGCCATTTTTAATTTTCTGACTCTGTACCCATATCAACGGAATAACTCAAGTTGTACTTGAAGGATCATAACCAAATACAGAATATATTGTTTATCAGAGCAATAAGAATAACCATATTTGTTTTCCGTGAGTTATCTCCCCTTGTTGACTGGCTTTGCCTCAACGGGCGTATATTGCGACCAACGGGACTCTTGTCTCGCTTCTCGAATCTCTTGAGTTTTATCCTCTTCCATGGGTATAGGAAAATGTAAAAAGTCAGGGAATGAAATTGAAAGTACGTCACATAACAAACATATAATTATTATTCAAACTTGTAAAAGAAACCCACAAACTGTGATTGTAAATGATTTAAAGATACATTAAAGGTACATGCCCACTCTGTAGGCACAAAATGTTCTTTATATCATTAAGCAAATATCATTATGTTCTTTGTATTAATTAAATAAGTGTATAATTGTGTCACTATTCCATCAGTTCTAAAAATTACGAATGCCCGCTATACATATATAATCATTTAGTAATATTTATTTTACTGATAGCGACGCGCGGTGGTATCAGACTATATGTATTTTCATATGCAAATGAGGGATGGTATGATTTAGTTATTTATACTAATTAAATGCGTCACCTGACAAAATAATAGTTTCGACAGAATTCAAAGTATGATCATTGTACATCGAAATATAAATACAGAGAATAAATACTAATGCCCGTTAACATTTTATGGAAACACAGTTATCGCCCCTGACATCAGTGTGAACATTTACTTCTGATAAAATGTATAACACTTTCAAGGAATATGAGAGGTAATTGTGAATGAATGTTTATTTTCCCAGAAAATGTCTCAGATAATGTTTCTGATATAAATAACATTGTGTGCCTATTGAGTGGGCATGTACCTTTAAAGTAAAGTTAAGTAGATACATACATTAACTGACCAAACTGAATTAATGGCATAAAACATCTAGTGTATTTTCCTTACCATTCTACTTACAACGCGCATGAATATCTGATGACTTAGTGTGGTGAAACATGGTTCTTGCACTTCTTAGCTCATGTTAGTGCACTGTGATGCTTTTTTCCAGTTGTGCACCACTAGTGCAAGTATCATTCACCTTACGTGCACTGGGGTGTTTTTTTGTTTGTTTTCCGTCACCTTTGGACAAAACTCAAATTCAAAATCTTGAGTTTTACCTTATCCCAAGTGTGTCTGAAAACGTAAAAAACGACACAAGGAATTGCAAATATGCATCTGCAAAAGAGGAAATGTAGTAGACTTTTCTCATTTGCAATAAACTGAATTGTGTATTTATTCGTTATTCAGTTGACGGCGCCTGGTGCGCTTGGATTATTTGGACCGACTGGTCAGGGACATGTGAAACTGTTCAAAGAAATAGAACTCGCGAGTGCGCCTGTCCGGAGCTCCAGAACGGTGGAGACGACTGCGTTGGAGACGACACAGAAACGGAGGAGCAGACACTAGCCGACTGTCCTGGTAACTACTATGGACATATTACACTACCGCCTCCGCTAATCCTGCCACTATTTGACAATTTCTGTAAATCTTAAGTCAAACTACTAACAACTCAAAATCACAGTCGCGGTCCCAAGTACATGTTTTCCTATATAATAACTCGCGTTAACTTAAATGTCGTTAACTGAAAGTATGTTCGTTAGTACCCTGGACTTTGAGCAAACGAGTGCAGTCTGTACTTGTATATTGTTAACTAAGCAGCTTAATTCGCTGAGCCTGAGGTGTGCTACATCTGAGCATATTTGTCGCTTTCTGTATTTCAAAATGCATGCGTATTGTGCTTGGAATCAATCAGTTTGATTCGCTGAGTCTGACGTGTGGTACACCTGATATTTTCAGACACGCTTGGAAAAAGTAAATCTCCAGATTTCGAGTTTTAGCTTTTCCCAAGGGTTCCTGAAAAAGAAAATAAAACGACAGAAATAAATGCATCTACAAAAGAAACTAGCGAACTTCCCTATTTTTGCAATAAACGGCATTGTTATTTCCATTTTGTGACATAGATTTACCTTCTGTTTGGCATGTGTCATGACTTAATGCATGCGTGTCTGTATGCTTGTCTGTTAAGCGGGTGACACACGTGCATTACGCCATAGCACATGTCAGACAGAAAGCAAATCCATATCACAATATAACAATAACACACGTTCTCCGTTGTTCTACAATCGCACGACCAATGTGTCGAGCTGTTGAAATCATAAATGCATTGCCTAACTTAGTGCATGGAACCATATGCGTACTTCAAGTGAACCGATGTACGGTGTCGCCTGCGTCAATATTGATATCGCCAACTGCAATTTTTTTAGTACAGTGGAACCTCTCTGAACCGGACACCAAGAAAACACCTGTGATCTTATTTTGATGAGTTTCTTGGTCATTTGTCTCTGGACATAATGTCTGTTCGTGATCGCATAGCACACAACTATGGTTCAGAATTATCAAATGCCTAATTTACAGTCAAACCACTCTAAGCCGGACAGGACACCCTGGGGACCTCTCATGGTGTCCGGTTTAGAGAGGTTTTACTATATACACCAGCAATAAGTCCATATTTGTGCAACATGTCCACTAGTGCTACCCAATTATAGTTGACGGTGAGTGGTCAGATTGGAGCGATTGGACTAACTGTGGAGCGACATGTGGAAGTGTCAACCACTCAAGGAACCGTACGTGTACAAATCCCGAACCATCTAATGGCGGCCTCGACTGTGTCGGAGATGATAATGAAACAGTGGACTGTGGACTATCACCATGTCCAGGTATGTATACGTGGATGTATCCAACATAATGCAGTTGTATCTATTTCTCCCTAACCACCGGTATTTGTTCATTTAATACTGTACTAGATACTTCGTGAAAGTTACACGTTAGGGTAAATTAGAGTTAGAAGACACATACCACACATACCCCATCATATTTGGTGCGCTATACATAAACAAATATGTTCGGAAGATTTTCAACAAGACCTACTGTAAAAATGACGTCACATATTATGTCACGTCGGAAAATGCGAAGATGCATTTTATTTCCATTTTTGTCTCACACACGATAGTGGAAAGTGAGACATAGCTGTCACAATTCCGTCGTCGTCGTCGGTGTCGGTGTCCTCAACAAGTTGGGACGTATATGTTGGACGTAGCCAAATTTCACGTATTTCTTGATCCGTTCGTTGGATCATTACCAAGCTTAAACAAAATAAATAGCTTATTCACATTGATAGCTATTCATCTATTAGTATGATCTTGAGCTTTACCTTGGTGACCTTAACCTTTGTGGGACGCAAATCTTGGATGTAGACACATTTCCCATGCACATGCTGATCTGGATCTAGACTGGTCACAAATCCCATAATCCCCATTTCTCCAGTCACAGCCACAGTTTTGCAACCAGCAGCTGGCAGTAAAACAGGAGCCTCTTATCTTGTCTTGCCTTTGTTCCGTTTTCCAATACCCTTGGAAAAAGCTAAGATTAAAAATCTTGAGGAAACTTAGTAGACTTTCTCATTTGCAATAAACTGAATTGTGTATTTATTCGTTATTCAGTTGAAGGCGCCTGGTGCTCTTGGATTATTTGGACCGACTGGTCAGGGACATGTGGAACTGTTCAAAGAACTAGAACTCGCGAGTGCGCCTGTCCGGAGCTCCAGAACGGTGGAGACGACTGCGTTGGAAACGACACAGAAATGGAGGAGCAGACACTAGAAGACTGTCCTCGTAACTATTATGGACATATTACACTACCGCCTCCGCTAATTTTGCCAATATATGACAATTTCTGTAAATCTTAAGTCAAACTACTAACAACTCAAAATCACAGTCGCGGTCCCAAGTACATGTTTTCCTATATAATAACTCGCGTTAAATAAACATTTCGTTAACTGAAAGTATGTACGTCAGTCCCCTGGACTTTGAGTAAACGTTTGTATTCTGTACGTTCATATTGTTAATTAAGCAGCTTGATTTGCTGAGCCTGGGGTGTGCTACATCCGACGATATTTGTCACTTTCTGTAGTTCAAAATTCTTCAGTAGTTTGCATGAAATCAACCAGCTTGATTGGCTGAGCTTGAATTGCACAACATCTCAGGATATTTATCCATTTATATATTTATAAATGCTTGAGTATTTGCTTGATTGTGAGTTTGTTTAAACATATTTTATTAAGAAATCGATAGTAGTATATACAAGGTGTATGATCACGTGGTACTAACAACAACAACAAGTACCGATTCAAAGTACGTATTATTTTATAGTGTCCTTATTACGTAACAGATTTTGATGAAATATGGCGCATCAAACGCGTGTTGTTAAGCTGCATTTTGTGGTCTCTGTATTTTCGCCCAACACGGAAATGGATTCTTCGCAAAAACGACATAAGTTTGTGCCAAACTCCCTGGACCACCAAAATACAGCACATGAAGACGCGTCTGCTGCGCCATATTTCATCAAAATCCGTTGAATATTATAATATTATAAAATATCAAATAATACTTACTTTGGAGTGGGCGACATTGTTGTTGTTGTAACCACGTGATCATGCACTTTGATACTTATACAAATGGGATTGGATTGAAAGCTTCTATTGATTGCGAGTTGACATTGACAGTAGATGGAATTAAATTTGCATATGAAAATAGTCTGATACCACCGCGAGTCACTATCAGTAAAATAAATATTACTAAATTATTATATATATATAGAGGGCACTAGTATTTTTTAGAAATGGTCGAATAGTGACACAATTATATACTTATTTAATTCCAATAAAGAACAGTTTGTGCCTACTGAGTGGGCATGTACCTTTAATTCATATAAAGAACAGTTTGTGTCTACTGAGTGGGCATGTACCTTTAATTCATATAAAGAACAGTTTGTGTCTACTGAGTGGGCATGTACCTTTATTCAAATAAAAAAAGTTTGTGTCTACTGAGTGGGCATGTACCTTTAATTCATATAAAGAACAGTTTGTGTCTACTGAGTGGGCATGTACCTTTAATTCATATAAAGAACAGTTTGTGTCTACTGAGTGGGCATGTACCTTTAATTCATATGAAGTTTGTGTCTACTGAGTGGGCATGTACCTTTAATCATAGAACAGTTTGTGTCTACTGAGTGGGCAGTACCTTTAATTCATAGAACTTTTGTGTCTACGAGTGGGCATGTAACCTTTAATTCATATAAAGAACAGTTTGTGTCTACTGAGTGGGCATGTACCTTTAAAGGTACATGCCCACTCAGTAGGCACAAACTGTTCTTTATTGGAATTAAATAAGTATATAATTGTGTCACAAACTGTCAGACATCATCTGAGACATTTTGTGGCAAAACAAACATTCATCCACCATTACCCCATGTATTGATTGGCATTATTATACATTTTATATCAGACGTAAACTTCCACACAGATAGCAGGGGCGTTAATCGTATTTCCTTAAAATGTTAACGGACATTACTAGTTTTTCTCTTTATTTACTTTTTGATATGCAATGATCTTATTTAATAATTTGTCGAAAATATCATTTTTTCAGGTGAAGCATTTAATTAGTATAAAAAATTAAACAATATAGTGCCTCATTTGCATATGAAAATAGCCTGATACCACCGCAAGTCACTATCAGTACAAGATTACGAAATGATTATATCTGTATAGCGGGCACTCGTATTGTTTAGAACTGGGGTAATAGTGCCAGAATTATACACTTATTTAATTTATATATAGAACAGTATGTGCCTACTGAGTGGGCATCTACCTTTAAGAAAGGTTGATTATATAACATTCAACGAAAATATTGAAGACCGAACCCATCAAATCGGACCAAAAATGGGCCAGTGTTTTTCCAAACCAAACTGTTAACTGGAAACAAATACATTTAACTACTATACACAGCACACTAGATACTCAATTCGAATTGTAGGAACCAATAAACTTATGGCCAGATGTAATATTATAGGAATGAATGGCCTTTTTGTGGAATTTATCGGGGAATAGACTTGGAAAAGTCGCGGGAATACTGGACGAAGGCCGGAAGGCCTCGTCCAGTATTCCCGCGACTTTTCCAAGTTTATATCCCCGATAAATTCCACAAAAAAGCCATTCATTCCTTATAATTCCAGCATTTGAAATAAATTCATAAAAAGAAAATGTGTTTATTTTCCGTTTTCTTAAGAATTATTTTAACTGCGCCTCACGGTTACGGAAAGTAGTTCTGCGTGGGAGTTTACTGGGATATAAATTTTGGACAGAGACTTGCTACGGGCCAATAAAATGTTAGGGAATTGTGTAAATATGTTTGTGCTGGAATTATAGTAGAATCAAGTATCTGTGATTCCTGTAACATGCAAATAGAAACATCCAATCATCTCTTTTGGGAATGTACTGTGATTCAAACTGTTTGGTCACAAATTAGCAGGTTCTTGACAGACAAAGTTATCACAACAGAAATAATTGTTTTAAGACTTCTTTTGGAATAGTTGAGATAAGTATACATGTCCAACAAACACAATCTATTATTCTCTGAACCAAATATTACATATTCAAATGTAAGTATATGAAAAACGAGCTGATATTTAATAAGCGGGTGCACTATTTGAAGCATAGTATTAAGATTGAAGAAATGATAGCTCTAAGACAAGGTAAATTGGATAAGCACCACATGAATTGGGAACACATTAATATATAATACAAATACATGTATATAAATAAATATGTGGGCGTGTCTAAACAGGACCTTCTAAATAAAAAGAAATCAAATGTTGTTTTAGCCTTAGGCTACAAACAATTAATGCTTATGTTCTCATCTCCGCCCGTCCCTAATAAAACGGCCTGACCAACGGGTTTTTTATTTAAAAAAAATAAATATATATATATATTTTAAATTAAAAAACATTTGTTAAAATTTACGAGAATGAGTCGGCCCGCGTATTATACCACTCCCAAAGCTTTTTATGTGAGTGCTTTACGTAGTGCAATACAGCAACCCCGGAACCCGCCCCCTCCAGATTAGCAATACTTCAATATGAACATGTTATTACAAAACACTATTGCACGCAACTGCGCATTGCAGTTCAACACCTCGTTTTAGTATTGCCTGAACATAACAAATAAAAGTGTCCCACCCGCTCCATTTTTCCCCAAAATTTGGATGAGAATCTAAACATTAATTTGTTGTCGCCTTATGTTAAGCCATAGTATTGGGTGACATGGGGCTGCATCGTATATAAGGGCAGATCGTACATGCATGGCTCCAGATAAGGAATTAGGAATTGAGTATTTTCATTCCATCATATCTGAAGCAATTGGGTATTTCAATACTTTAATTGGGTAAAATAAAATCACACTAATGTTTGCACATCAACACGCAGCAATTATTGAATTGTTTGCTTCGAAATGAAAACATGTCTTTGCATTTCATTAGAATTGTCTTCTTGGAGAAAATTCTAATGAAATACCAAGATGTGTTTTTTATGGAAAATAAGAAAAATATGATATATTTGTGGTCTGGTTATTGTTTTAAATTACATGATAAAGGTACCACAAATTTGTTATTGCTTTTTGATACTCGCTACTTCTGATTTCAATTGGGTTATTGGCAATTTTAATTGGGTATTTACGCAAATACGCAGCTTATCTGAAGCTCTGTACATGTATGTACAAATTGACTGTTACTGGCTGGAAATTCATTTATTCCTTCTTTATTTATATATGTTATTCATCTTTCACTTCCGCTGAGGAATACATCTCAGTCATCTTATGTATCGGGACTTAGCAGTTTTTTGTTTGTTTGTACGTGTGTGTTCTTTTCTCATAACACTTTTTCTTTTGTCTTTTCCCCCTTTTTCATCCTGTTTCTATGTGTAGATGTGGTTGGAGAAATAGCGCTTATGGGTATATAACCAATGTAGCCCCAGATGTAGCGTATTCGCGAAGCCTGATTAGGGATTACGCTGTTTATCCCACCAAACAATATCCAAACATCCATCATGTCTCGATCATACTATACAATGTATATGCCATGATCAAACTACAGGAATACGTTAGCTGATTAAGATCCTTTTTGTTTCCAAAGTCCCATAGACCATTTTCATCCAATTGCGGCCACACTTGCTGAATATATTGTTTTTGTTGTATATTCACTATAAAAGAAATATCATGCCATGCTCATATTATGTAATTGTGCAATTGTATTTTTGTTCTGTAAGGTATTGAGAAATAATTCCAGCACAAAAATATTTACACAATTCCCTAACACTTGATTGGCCTGTAGCAAGTCTCTGTCCAAAATTTATATCCCAGTAAACTCCCACGCCGAACTACTTTCCGTAACCGTGAGGTGCAGTTAAAATAATTCTTAAGAAAACGGAAAATAAACACATTTTCTTGATAAATTTATTTCTAATGCTGGAATTATAAGGAATGAATGGCCTTTTAGTGGAATTTATCGGGGATATAAACTTGGAAAAGTCGCGGGAATACTGTACGAGGCCTTCCACAAAAAGGCCATTCATTCCTATAATAAAACATTGAATGACCAAAAAAGAAACGTTGATAGCATGGACTGCTCGGTATTGAGAAATAAAACATTGAATGACCAAAAAAGAAACGTTGATAGCATGGACTGCTCGGTATTGAGAAATTTAAAAAAAGTATGACCAAAAAAGAAACGTTGACAAGATTAACGCAGACGCTAGCGTAGGACCTGTCTGAATTACAGCATTGTCGCCGGACTTTGTTTCCATGCTCTCCTGCCGCTTGTTTTTAGTTCAAATTTCGATGGCAATCGCCTTGTACAGAGGAGATTCTCCTAGTGTTCTTAACATCATGTCGTGGAGGTTACCAACTATCTCACTGTGATGACTACACAGCTTTGCTGTCAGTTTCTATGTCTATGTCTATTCATTACATTACGATATCCCTGCATTATATATGATTTTCATTGATCTGTTTCCTACGGAGGCCCGCAGGGGATATGGTTTACTAATTCGTTCCCACGAAATAACAATTCGTTCCCTCAATTTAACAATTCGTTACCTCAATTTAACAATTCGTTTCCACGAAATAACAATTCGTTCCCACGAAATAATAATTAGTTCCCACGAATTACAATTCGTTCACTCGAATTAATAAGTCGTTCCCACGAATTGTTTTGGCGCCCAGTCGGGCGTGACTTTTTTTTAATTTAGATTATGGCCAGTAAAACTTCGATGTACGTTCATCTCTTTTGTTAGTTGTATCGGTACCAAACGTCATAAATATGCGTTCGATGGCAATCGCCTTGCACAGAGGAGATTCTCATAGTCTTCTTAACATCATGTCGTGGAGGTTACCATCTATCTCACTGTGATGACTACCAGAAATCTGTGTATATGTTATAAACTGTCTCAGACCATAGTGTATTGAACTTCTCCTGACCACAAATTATTAATTTAAGCCAATTTGCCACAACTTTTTAAAGACAGCTTTGCTGTCAGTTTCTTGTTACGATTGGCAATAATAACTTTGAGGGTAGTGTACCGCATCGACTGCGCTAATCTTGTCAATACTTGTATATTTTTTATTTCAATCTGAAGATACACACTTTTTTATGGAAACAATTAAAGCATTTCTTTATTTATCATCAGAAGTATATGTAGTGTCCACCATTTGAACCGTCTCGCCGAGATGGTTCAAATGAGTGGTCACAACATATACTTTGGTTCACAAATAAGGAAAATAGATAGAGAATAGTAGTATAGTGCCGTGAATGGGAAAAAATAGCTGGCAAGGCTTAGGAAACGGGATGGGCGAGGCTCTGCCGAGCACATCCCGTTTCCGTGCCGCGCCAGATATTTTTCCCATTCACGACACTAACCTACTATTCTATTTATCCCGTCAACATTACAAATAGCTTTAAAATGCAAATAAATAACCACAGCCGCATCTCCAAATCGTATTGACAGGATATCAAAAATGTTTCACGGCACCGTGTTTCACGGCACATACGCATTGTGTTGACGGGATAAATTGTTTTATTTCAAGATACTGTGCTACAACTCAGGCTCAGTCAATCAAATCTGGGCACAATGATCTGGGCACAATGAACACAGGCGGTTATGTAGTGCTATACATCATGTACATGTTAGCATAAAACGTTGATAAAACGAGAATAATGTTCTTACGAAGATTCACTCAATTTACTCCATACATTAATATGGTTCACTGATGCTGCTATTGTCTATCTACATGTCAGGGTCATTAAATCTGAAAAAACAATCACCAAATACTTCCCAGCATCGGCAGCTAATGCCGAATTCGTTGTCAATTTTAGTTTTGCACTAAAATCCAGGCTCGTTCTCTGAAATGGTAGAAATGCCTACCCGTTTCCTAGCATTGCCTGATAGGCTTCATATCGAAATACACTATTGTCTGTTCCACGTTCTGCTGCCTACGAACTTTAGGCAATTAAACACATTAAATCTCAGAAATATTTAAATGTAAGTACTTTTTCATGAATAACAAAAACTCCACCAAATAGTGATTCTATTACGAAGGAAACGATGTTCCTATGTGAATTTATCATGGGGGCTTAAAATAGATTGTTTAAAATAATGTTGGAATGTGTCGACCGATTTTCAAAATCCAACTTTTGTTTTCTTAGTTGCATCATTTTTTCTTCGTTTTTCGATTGCTACTGCAGCTGATTCAGCTTATTTTCCCCCACGTTAAGTTTCCATAGGACAATCGTTTTTTTCTCAATAAAATCAAAATTGGAGAGGGTGACATTTTTGTTATTGATGAAAAAGTACATACAATATTTTTAGATTTAATGTGATTAACAGCCAAATGTTCGTCGGAAGCAAAAAACGTGGAACAGACAGTACGCCTGTATTCTCTATTTAGTTTAAACAATATTTATTAAATTATAAGTTATAAAGGAACAATACATGTTATGTGTGTGTATTCGAAAATAAACTTAAGAATACTTAATATATGAATTCCTCACCACTGTAAGCATGAGTACAATATACATTGTATTATAATGTCAGTTCAAGACTAGTTAATTGTCAATAATGACTGATATAGCAATTGATCATTTATATTTGAAATGAATAGTAATGTTTGTAGATGTTTGGTAGAATATGTTTTTTATAGTAGTATTTATAAAACGACACGTTCAGTATTTCAATAATAAACATGGTAGAACACGTATCGGATGATCAATGTAATCGAAATGTAACGATTGTATGCGAGGTTTTATCGGGGCTGTGGAGGGGGTGGTGGGGATGTGGTAACTGGGGATAAATGGATGGTGCATTATCTATTTATCCTGTAATTTTCAGCCGGAGACTGCACCCCTTGTGATGAGGAAGAGGAGACGGAAATGACACATATGATATGCGACCCAGACACACATACGTGCGTATGTGACGAAGGGTACATGGAAAGCGAGGATTCTGATGAATGTGGAATATGCGTCGGTACGTATTGTGGCATATATTGCCATCGAGATGTCGAGACATAATTCATCGCAACATGTTGACTTAAAATGCGTCGGCAATTTACATAATAGTTATAGTTTATATATTGACTTTTTTATAACTTTATCCGTAGCGAGCGCTACACACAATATGTGAACTATAACGTACTTATTGTTTACGTCGGTAAGAATAGTGGCTTATTATATACGTACTTTCGTTTCCCATTGAAACACAATGCAACGCAAGACGTCAATATTTTTCCATATTGACATCTCGTGAGTTCATATTGGTCAGTGCCGGAACTAGGCTTCACATTGCAACATAGTTCCTTCTAAATCACCACTAATTTGTTTATTTTATTTATATTTTATATGTTTTCGAAGCGCATATACATTAGAAATCATGTGTAATAAAAAGGTTATTTGATTTGTATGAGTATATTTGCCACTCGTTCCGCCGCACAACGATATTGCTCGTGCATATATCCACATACAAATCAAATAACCTATACATATTGAATGCCATCGAGACATAATTTATCGCAATATATTGACTTAAAAATGCGTCGGTAAGCTACGTATGCTTTCATTTGTCGAGAAACTAGGGCAAACAATAAGTACATTTTACTTAAATATACTTTTAAAGCAAATCGCCGAATAGTTTCGCACTCCACCTATTTGAGATATTGCAAGATTGAACCCCAATAAATAGAGAATAGTAGGTTATTGCCGGGAAAGGGGAAAATATCTGGCAAGGCTTAGGAAACGGGAAGGGCGAGGCTCTGCCGAGCACATCCCGTTTCCGTGCCGTGCAAGATATATTTTCCATTCACGGCACTAACTTACTATTCTATTTATCCCGCCAACACCTACAAAATGCAAAACAATAACCCCTGTCACCTCACATATTCATACGCAGTGATTAGGTCGTATTGACAGGATATCACAAATGTTTCACGGCACCGTGTTTCACGGCACATACTCACTGTGTTGACGGGATAAGTTACATCTTACCAGTTAATGACTACCTGTTCGACTGAAATGGAAAAACAATACTCGGACGGAAGACTGCATTATCAACATGGCTAATTAGTAATTGTTATAGTTCACAAATTGATTTTAAATAAATTAATTTCGCGCGAGAATTAGTTTATTAAACATTAAATATGTGAGGTATAACTTACTTATTGCATACCCAGCCCAGTCGCGAAGCTCCCCCCCCCCTAAACGTAATTTTCAATCACTATAGTAGTACATGTATGTAATTGGTGGTGTGACACAAAGTGAGCGCCTGTGTGGGCGTTAATATGCTTTGAGTCTCGTGAACTGATGACAACAACAAAACGTATATAAAACATGGATACTGCATGCATTACACTCTTTTGACAATCTTCATATGAGGGTGGGGTCCATTTAGGCGTGCGTGACTGGTGTAGATCCTGATCCGTGTAGTCTGTTATGGAACCGATTTAATTAACATTGCAAAGTGTACTTATCTAGCAAAGTATACTTTGAGGGAGTAAGCATTTATTTTTCCTGAAATGCAATATTTCATATAGAACTAACGACTGCATATATTTGATGACTAAAAGTATGTAGAATTATTATACTGAATTTATTACATTATCACAGCCAAAATGGCTGTGAAAATGTAATTAATTTAGTATAATAAAAATTAATAAATTTAGCCTTAAATTGAAAATTTCTTCCTCAAATTATACTTTACTAGATAAGTATACTTTGCAATGTTGGTGAAATAGGCTACTGGTCTCGTGTATCACAGTGTACCATTAGTCAGCCGGGGCTGAAATGTATTACATGTTTATTCGATACTTACTGTCTGTTCCACGTTTTGCTGCCGACGAACTTTTGGCTATTAAACACATTAAATCTAAAAAATATTTAAATGTAAGTAAATGTGGATCGATTTTCAAAATCTAACTTTTGTTTTCTTAGTTACATCATTTACAAGCTATCTCGCCAGGTTTCGGGGTCAATTTCCAATTTTTTTCGTTTTTTGATCCTTCAGTATAAATACATATTTGATGGAATTTCATCAAATAATTTTTTTTGGGGGAGGGTGACTTTTTTGTTATTGATGAAAAAGTACTTACTTTTAAACGTTTTTTAGATTTCATGTGTTTATTGGCCAAAAGTTCGTCGGCAGAAAACGTGGCAGAAAACGTGGAACAGACAGTAATTATTTTGCATGTAAAATTACTATGTATGTTCTACATTATGTATACATGTGCAGACAGCATATAGAAGTCACATTCTAATGCACCTTAATGAAATTGTCGAAATCTGATTGGCTGATCGATCAATTACCTGCAAGTAAATCCACGATCTACAAGTAGGTAGCATGGCATGTGATCACATTTACATAATTAGATGTATTCCTCAACGCCATTTCATGTAAAATGTCAAGCTCGACAAGCAAGCATCAGCAATGTCGGCCATCTTTTTCTAACTTTGAATGGGAATTCCCAGCAATGTATGTAATTGGACAGTTATTCTAATATTCAAGGTAGTTTTCAACGATAGATAAAATAATCATTGATGGATGATAAAGAATATATTGATGAAATAAAAGTTTGTAAATGGTAACACAACTCTTCATTAGTTTACGTATTTGTTTTGCACTATTTATTTTTCGTTTATTATGTTTATGGCAGTTGTCACGGTTGCAGACAATGTGTAAATCGGCAAATATAGTAAGGGTTGCAATGGGTATGCCCCTATGGATTGATATTTGGTTCAGAAATCAGGAAAATGAGTCAGAAATGATGGTCGTACATTAGAATAGAGATAACCGTATTGAAATTTGTAATACTCGGTGTATTTACCATGTTTACGGTTGGAAACTTCGATTTACGTCTCCGCCTGCGGCGTCGCCGTAAATCGAAGTTTCCAACCGTCAGTCGACCGAGTATCTCCCACAATTTCAAATTGTTTCACAATTGTGACATAATAACATGACTCAGCATGGGAAACATATTGAATTGTGAATCGGATGTTGGCTATGTCAGCTCCGATATCCAAGGGCGAACAGTGCATATTGTATATATGCGGACCAAATTGCGAAATTACGCAAGTTGATCTGAATATGCACCGGTTGCCATGGTGAATGCAGAACAGCGAATGCCCTGACGAGACTGTTGACATGAGCCGTTTGATCTCGGTCTACTCTGTTCACACAGTATAACTCAGTTCCCCATGAAGAGTCAGGTATGCATACATTTGTAATTGCCATTCAGCCTCGTTTGTATATTTCATATTCTCACTTGCCCCTGATGACGCCATGTACAATAGATTAAGTGTAACTAAACTAAACAAATGTGAACTGATGACAACAAAGCGTAAACGAGTTATAAATATAGCGCTGAAGATATTGAAATATTTAAGGATTAATTTAATATATTTTAATAGATATTTGCGAAAGCGTCGCAATATGCGATTATTTGAGACGAAATGCTGTTCTTTAATTGGTCGAGAACTAGGGTAAACAATAAAGAACAATAACTTATACGTACCTGTATTGTTTGCCCTAGTATCCCGACCAATGAAAGCATAGCATGTCGTCTCAATTAATCGTATATTGCGACGTTTTTGCCAATATATGTAATAGTTATCATTTACATAATGCAATTTAAATAAATTAATTTCGTAGCGAGCGTTAGCGAGCGAGAAAATAATTTATTACAAATTCAATATGTGCTACGTTTTTAGTGATCTGACATCGCAGCGCCCATATACAGATCACAACCGGATGCGTGCCACGTGAATGTCCGCTTACATAAACGGCATAAACGGCATACACAACATAGAAATATGTTCACGGTATCGCGATATCAATTACAATATCACTTCCGATGTACATGTATCTGCACGTTTTCCGCTTTATAAGCACTATGTATATGTTATTGTTCACATATTTCATTTAAGGAATTAAATACAAGGGAGCGCTTGTCACCGCTGTATTGCGTTCCTTAACAAGACAATATGTGAACAATTACGTACACAAATTGCTCAGCCAAGTTTTACTACACTGCATGCATCCCCCATCCGAGTATTCATTTTCCACTTCCTGTCAAACAATTACTGATTACATGTGAAATATGTAGAGCTCGATACTGACCAGCGTCCGTCATAACGCTTTTATCCCGTCAACACAGTGCGTATGTGCCGTGAAACATTTTTGATATCCTGTCAATACGACCTAATCACTGCGTATGCATTTTAAAGATATTTGTAGGTGTTGACGGGATAAATAGAATCGTATTTTAGTGCCGTAAATGGGAAAACATATCTGGCGCGGCATGGAAACGGGATGTGCTCGGCGGAGCCTCGCCCATCCCGGTTCCTAAGCCTTGTCAGATATTTTCCCCCATTCAAGGCACTAACATACTATTATTCTCTATATGTAATGTAAAACAATTAGAGTTTTGTACTGAGACCGAGTATCTTTGCAGATATTGATGAATGCGCAACAGGGGTGGATGACTGTGGGGACTATCAGACGTGTTTCAACCAAATCGGTGATTTCTACTGCAAATGCAATCATGGTTTTAAATACAACGCCGATACTGACATGTGCGAAGGTACGTATTATAAATTAACGACGATAATAAGTTGCTGGAGGTCAATCGACGAGTCCAAAAATAGGTAAAACAGATAAAGTATCATATCAGAGCCTTGTTTTCGTGTAAAATAACAACACGATACATATAAAGGACGTGCATGTATGTAATGGTCATAGTTCATATATTGAATTGTAAATAAATTAATTCAATATGTGAACTATAACGTACTTATTGTTTACCGAGTCCAGTCACGAAGCTCCGCCCCTAACAATGAAGCTCCGCCCCTAACAGTGAAGCTCCGCCTCTGACAGTGAAGCTCCGCCCCTAACATATTGAATTGTTAATCAATTAATTTCGTTGCGAGCGCCACAGGTTGAAGTAACGGACCGAAGTATATAAATACATTAAATATGCCTAAAAGCATCAATGAATGAATACACCCTCCATATACTACATTATCCAAGGTTGGTAAGTTTTTAATAGGCCGAACCCGTACGGGCTCGAGACGACGGACTCTTACGAATCGTCAACCGAGTTATATCATTGTCGCCTATTGCAGAAGTTGGGACAATGTTAGTATTCCGCAACGATATATCCCCGATGCGCTATGCCAATGCGTTTTCGAGCTATCGATTGTTTTGTTTAAAAAAAGTATCATCATTGCTAGGTCGGGAAAGAACCGGAACATTTCCGAGGCCGATACTGCTATATAACGGAGTAAACATCGGGTTCAAAATACACTTTTACGTCGTCCCGGCCCGTAAAGAAACATTTTGCATATACAAAACATTGTTTCCAATCGAACATTTGATCAAACCTACAGTTATATCCGTCTTGTGTGTCACGACAGACAATTTAATCGCACAGACATTTCTGTCATTTCTCGGGAAGCCATTTTGTACATGTATAAACATCGTAGGACAGGTTTATTCGCCGGAACTCGTGCACTTACTATGTGGTAAAAAACGGAACTTTTATAAACGGTTATAATTCATATGTTATAATACCTATGTTGATGATAAAAGTATCAAGTTAAAGGTATGTCTCTCTCTTCCGATTTGGTATGATATTCATAGTGACCACATGGTCAATTTAAGCTAACCAATATGTGATCGTCAGTCGGCAATTTCCGTGATATCGGCTTTTTCCGTAATCACTCGAAAATCTACAGGTGTTACGTGATGTATGCAATTGTATCGATATGTAAATCGATAATCCATTTACATGTATAAATGACAGACGATAATAAGTTGGTGGAGGTCAATCGATGAATCCAAATATAGGTAGACCAGGTGTATTATCATATCATAGCCTGGTTTTCGTGCATACTAATTATATTATAAAGTGCACGTGCATGCATGTCAATATAATAGTGTATCTTGGTGCGCAAAATAGACATGTAGTGTGGATCAGTGGTATCGAAGCGGGAGAATATCCATACGTTTGCATAACTTTTGTTCATTTCATCTGGTCGTGAGTTCACACCACACAAAATGCATTACTTTTGTCGATATCATTCTGTTCTTTTTATGACTGCTTGCTGGAGAAGGGAATGAGTGAAACAGCAAGGGTTATCACTCTTGCTGTATGACCTCATTGTGATATGATCGGCGAGAACATACGAGTTTATATTGTATATTTACACATATATTTGTAGGTCCATAGGGCCGGGTGTTTTCGTCAATATCATATTGTACATATTCCCTGTTTCGTTTAACACCTGTCACTATAATAAACAAATTACTTACTTACTTACTCCCAGATTCTTCATGTAGACACATATGAAATGTGCATAGTTATTTGTTGTCTTCAAAGTGAGACTAACGTTCTACATGCAATCTATTTCATGCTTAATTAATGTAATTTGTAAGAGCAACAGACATAAAAAATAAATATATAATAAAATATAAACAAATAAAAATAGTATGAGTATGAAAAACAAAGATTCGAACTCACTACCTACGGCATTGATATCAGTCACTCTAACCCCTCGACTACATAGGACTTGATAACAAATCTCAAAATCTGTCTCACCTATTCTGTGTTGTGTTTATGACCTGTTTGTTTGTAAACCAGTAGCAAGTTATCGTCTGCGGACTATAGTATGGCGAGTCCACCATTGACCACTGTGATATTCGAATTAACGTGTCAGGCTAACATGTATCTCACTTCCCGAACATGTTTATTTTACAGAAAATTACATCTATGCCCACGTGAAAATGATTTCAGTTAAATAGGTTTTCCGTAAATGACATCGCAAATATTTTATACCAAATGTGGAATTAAATATTCTTCCTTTGCACAAATAAAGTTCAAGGAAGTTTAGTTGGCCGTAAATAATTCCCTGTAAATAAAAACAACACATTTCCATTTATTGACAATTTTATAATTTGTGACACTGTCACCAATGCTAGTTTCGATAGTCGTTGGAAATCTCGTTAATATAGCCGTGAAATCAAGATAAAACATGCAACGATACAAATAGCTACAACCAGCGTAAGTAAGTTTGTAAAGTACTCATCGTCTGACCAAGATTTCTAATTCCCGTGTATGTAAAAAGGGAATTACGTCAGTTATTTCTAACCATATCAAATAAAGATGGACTAATATTAAGTATTGCAAGTTGCAATTATGTCAAAGATAATCACATAAGACAAAGTCTATGCTGAAATTACAAATCAGTAGAACATGTTTGCCGTACTGCAAATTTAAGAGACACACTTGTTATTAGGGTCTCATGATCTAACGTTACACAAATCTGGTAATAAAACAGAGCAATATAGGCCAGTTCAGCATTATCATCCTTATGAAGGTGAATTGCACATTATCAAAGGAATTACAAAGTTATTCACACAAATAACATTAATAATATTTCAGTTGCTACATGCATGATAGGTGTATACTATGATCAGACTGCGCGGATGCAGACCTTATTTGCGTGTATGCTATTTTCTAATCGATTTTTAAAATGTGTGCGTGTTTGAGTCTGATATGGGCTTCTTACACTCGTTACATATTATTATTTTGATTTACGGAATGAGCTATTTATACATGCATAATCTGTGATACCAAATGTTTCTTTCATGTCAAATTCGGACAAATTTATTAATCTGTTCCAGAATGAAAATCTGATTAAATATTGTGCCAAAACCTGTCATGAGGCAAAGGGCCTGGATGTTGCTAGGGGGTCCGGGGGTATGCTCCCCAGGAAATTTTTGAAATTTGAAACGCCATTTCCTGCATTCTCAGCAAGTTTGAGGATAATAATATGTGCTTTATTACAGAATTATTGCCCCCCCCCACTTCCGCCGTCCCTGCCGTAAACTAATTGTCAAGCCGTATTGCCCCATAGCAAGGATTTATTTTTAGATTTTTATGTACACTCATTTAGTAATATTTATTTTACTGATAGTGACGCGCGGTGGTATCAGCCTATTTTCAATATTTACACATTGCTGAATTAAATGTTGTCGTCTGCTGATTTTTCTTTATTTGCCATTTTCATCATCAACTACATGGTTAGACCACACCTTTGAATCATTTCCAATGGAAATTATTCTAAAGTGCTGTCAAACCATGTTTTTGTTAGTTCTATACGAAATAATGCAGGATTCCGCAGCTCCCTTGAGTCCCCAGTCAGTATGTTACATACTGGTACTACCCAGTGCTACAAATACCCACTCAAAAGTGGCATACATAGTGATCAATTTGTGTCTCCCTTAGCTCCTCAGGGATATTTCAGTCCCCCAGTCCCACTTCAGTCACCCTTCACCCGTAGTAATCACACACAACACCCTCCCGACAGTACACCCCAAAATCCGATTCTGGGAACGAATAGGTGACTAGGGTAGGGATGATCAGCGGTTAAGACCTACAACATAACGCGAAGTATATTCCCCGACGGGGAGCCACATCCATCCCTAGCACACATACACATCATACCAAATCGGAGTAGAGAGACATACCTTTAACTTGATACTTTTATCATCAACATAGGTATTATAAAATATGAATTATAATCGTTTATAAAAGTCCATTTTTTTACCACATAGTAAGTGTACGAGTTCCGGCGAATAAACCTGTCCCACGATGTTTATGCAAAATGGCTTCCCGAGAAATGATAGAAATGTCTGTGCGATTAAATTGTCTGTCGTGACGCACAGGACGGGTATAACTGTAGGTTTGATCAAATGTTCGATTGGAAACACTGTTTTTTGTATGCAAAATGTTTCTTTACGGGCCGGGACGGCGTAAAAGTGTATTTTGAACCCGAGGTTTACTCCGTTATATAGCAGTATCGGCCTCGGAAATGTTCCGGTTCTTTCACGACCAAGCAATGATGATAATATTTTTTAAACTAAACGATCGATAGCTCGAAAACGCGTTGACATAGCGCATCGGTGAATATATCGTTGCGGAATACTAACATTGTCCCAACTTCTGCAATAGGCGACAATGATATAACTCGGTTGACGATTCGTGAGAGTCCGTTGTCTCGAGCCCGTCCGGGTTCGGCCTATTAAAAATTTATCAACCTTGTATAATAAAGTATATGGAGGGTGTAAAAAAAAAATCTTTTTTTTTCCTTCATTCATTGATGCTTTTAGGCATATTTAATGTATTTATATATCTCGGTCCGTTACTTCAACCTGTGGCGAGCGCTAGCGAGCGAGAAATTAATTTATTGAAAATTCAATATGTGATCTATAACGTACTGATTGTTTACCAGCCCAGTCGCGAAGCTCCGCCACTAAACTTGATTTAGAATCGTTATGCTAGTATGTGATTGGCGGTGTGAGACGAAAGCGTCGCAATATGCGATCTATAGCATATTTATTGTTTACCAGCCCACTCGCGAAGCTCCGCCCCTAAACGTGATTTCGAATCGCTATACTAGTATGTCATTGGCGGTGTGAGACGAAAGCGTCGCAATATGCGATCTATAGCATACTTATTGGTTACCCACCCAATCGCGAAGCTCCGCCCCTAAACGTGATTTAGAATCGTTATACTATTATGTGATTGGCGGTGTGACACGAAAGCGTCGCAATTTGCGATCTATAGCATACATGTACTTATTGTTTACCAGCCCACTCGCGAAGCTCCGCCCCTAAACGTGATTTCGAATATGCTATACTAGTATGTCATTGGCGGTGTGAGACGAAAGCGTCGCAATATGCGATCTATAGCATACTTATTGTTTACCCGCCCACTCGCGAAGCTCCGCCCCTAAACGTGATTTCGAATCGTTATACTATTATGTGATTGGCGGTGTGACACGAAAGCGTCGCAATTTGCGATCTATAGCATACATGTACTTATTGTTTACCAGCCCACTCGCAAAGCTCCGCCCCTAAACGTGATTTCGAATCGCTATACTAGTATGTGATTGGCGGTGTGACACTAAAGCGTCGCAATATGCGATCTATAGCATACTTATTGTTTACCAGCCCACTCTCGAAGCTCCGCCCCTAAACGTGATTTCGAATCTCTATAATAGTATGTGATTGGCAGTAATAGGCTTTGCGTCTCGTGAACTGATGACAACAAGGCATACAATCAGTTATAAATATAGCACTGAACATTTAATGATTAATTTAATACAATATCAAGGTGCACGATCACGTGGTTACTACAACAACAACAATGTTTGAAAGTGTTGAAAGCGCACCCACTCCAATGTAAATATTATTTGATATTTTGCCTAATGCGTAGCGGCTTTTGACGAAATATGGCGCAGCAAACGTTTTTCATGACCTGCATTTGGTGATCTCGGGACTTCGGCACATACTTGTGTCATTTTTGCGAAGAATCGATTTCCGTGTCAGTATCGGTTTGGGCCGAAGTACCGAGACCTCCAAATGCAGCTTAACAAACAGCGTTTGATGCGCCATATTTCATTAAAATCCGTTACATAATAAGGACAATATAACAGAATACGTACTTTGAATGAGATGCGCTTCTGGAAGTTTAAGTAATTGTTGTTGTTGTTGTAACAACTTGATCATGCACCTTGAATATGCGATTAATTGAGACGAAATGCTGTTCTTTCATTGGTCGAGAAACTAGGGTAGACGATAAATTATTAACTTAGAGCTCATAAGCAAATATTTGGTGTAGCTCAGTGGTATCAGTGCGAGTTTGCGAAATAATAATATGACGTTAATGTGACATACTCAGCGAGAACTTTATCTCTCAGTTTCTTCATTTGCTGCAGGAATGTAAAATATTGGACACGAAGCAATATGCATTTAGTTTTACTAAAATGGCATATGATTACAATATTTACATAGATATTTCCTTTGGTTAACATTTTTATTTGAGCTTGCAATGTCAATACTATTCGGCTCACAACCTTCATACTTGCACACTTTAGCCCGTCAACACAGTAATAGAATAGTAACAGAGCCTCGCCCATCCCGTTTCCTGAGCCTTGCCAGATATGATTTCCCATTCACGGCACTAACCTACTATTCTCTATCTATTTTCCTTATTTCTGAACCATATATATGTTGTGACCACTCATTTGAACCGTCTCGGCGAGACGGTTCAAATGGTGGTCACTACATATACTTCTGTTGAGAAATAAATAAAATTATATATACAACCTTCATACTTGCACACTATCACGAGTTAGAGATGTGTACCCCAAACCACTGTGAAACAAATTACCTTCATATGACCTTGACCTATAGTTACAAATAGTTTCAAATAGTTTTCCTTGGTTAAAATTTTTTCTTAGAGCTTGTATCTCATACAACTTTTAAACTGGAGGCTTTCTACTTGACAGAGGTCCAGATAAGCTGCGTATTTGCTTAAATACCCAATTAAAATTGCCAAATACCCAATTGAAATCAAAAGTAGCGAGTATCAAAAAGCAATAATAATTTTGTGGTACCTTTATCATGCTTCAGAAGACAATAAACAGGCCATAACTATATCATATGTTTTCTGACTTTCAATAAAAACACATCTTGGTATTTCCAAGGAGACAATTCTAATGAAATGCCAAGGCATGTTTTCATTTAGAAGCAAACTATTTAATAATTGCTGTCTGTTCATGTGTAAACAGTAGTGTGATATTATTTTACCCAATTAAAATTTTGAAATACCCAATTGCTTCAGAAATGATGGAGTGAAAATACTCAATTACTAATTCCTTATCTGGAGCTCTGTGCTTGGTATATATGGTCCTTATAATGTGCAGATGCGCATAATTAGATGAACGCTTGATACATGTAGTTTCTATATGGTGTTTAGAGGCACTTAGTGAACAACTCTTTTTTATTTGAAACGCTGCCATGGATTACATATCTCTCCCTTTTGGACTTAGAATATTGCCTCGTTTACTATCAAAGCGATATGTGGGGCATCCGTGTTCTATGAACACATTTTCCTTTTTGTTTCCATTCGTTTGATAGGACATTTTTCGTGAAAAACAAACGATACTTTACCATTACCGGACGTGCTAATAGATATTATTTTTGTTATAGCAAATGTGCATAGTCAGTTTGATATCACGGGCGATAACCATGTTTCCTTAACGAACACAACTAGTTTTTCCATTTATTTTCGAATGTGCGATTATCATACTTTATAATTCGTATTCGGCTTATAGTTAAGGGTGGGAATTGTCTCGAACACCTTCCATACCCGGTCATACTTTATAATATGTCGCGGATTTATTTATTCAGATGACGCAATAAGGTGATATAAGTAAGTTAACCCTTTCACCTCTACGTAACTGAATGGGCTGCGATATGTTAATTTTGCAACCAATCCAATCATCGCAAAATGATTTTCAGACTATTCCATTTATAAAAAGGGGGTATTTGTTGTTCTCAAAAATATGAAAATTACCTTTCAAACAGTGCAGATCCTGATGAGACGGCTCATCTGGATCTGCACTGTTTGCATAAACCGATATAGCGTGCTTTCGGGTTCAAAGGGTTAAACATGTCCTGCCTCATTTGCATATTAAAATAGCCTGATACAATCGCGCGTCTCCATCAGTTAAATAAATAGTGGGGTCCCTTAACAGAATTATCTACATGTATACACGCATATATCCAATATAGCCACCCACCATGTATTTTCATGTTCACTATTTTGGGCTATGGAGGGTCTAACCCCACTAATAATTGATATATATTGACATTTATTGTTGCTTGACAATTACTTTGTGACTTTAAAATGCATTTGGATAATAATACCAGATAACATATTCCAAAATGGCCACAAAATAGCAATATTAGTGACAACATTATGATATTTAGCGTGTATTTGACACATTTTAGGTTATACATTTCTGGTTTGAAATCCATTTAGGTGAAGTGAAAGGACACTTGTTTCCCATTGTGTAACATGTGTGCTGCAACAGACATTCTTTAGCTAGCAAGCCTGTGTGTATACATTTCTAGCTGCAGAGATCGGTAAATAAAGCACAGCTTTGGTATACTTGCAGATAGTGCGCCCTCTAACAAACTTGTATCCATATTGGATGAGGTCAGTCAATTTGTTATGTCCAATATTCCGTCATAGAGTGTTAGTATGTCAAATATGAATGTTTGCCTTGCTAGAACATGTCTCAGATGATGTATCAGTAGCCTATTTCATCAACATTGCAAAGTATACTTTAGTAGCAAAGTATACTTTGAGGGAGAAATTTTCAATTTTTTTTAAAATTTATTAATTTTTATTATTCTGAATTTATTACATTATCACAGCCAATTTTGGCTGTGATAATGTAATAAATTCAGTATAATAATTCTGCATACTTTTAATCATGAAATATATGCATTTGTTAGTTCTATATGAAATAATGCATTTCAGGAAAAATAAATGATTACTCCCTCAAAGTATACTTTGCTAGTAAAGTATACTTTGCAATGTTGATGAAATAGGCTACTGATATAAAGAACATGGTGTGCCTACTGAGTGGGCATGTACCTTTAAGGGACCCTATTACAAGCTTACGAAATTATTATATATGTATAGCGGACACTCGTAAGTTTTCAAACTGTTGAAATAGTTACACAATTATGCACTTTATTCATTCCTAATAACGAACATTTCGTGACTAACTGAGATGATCTCAACTTTAAAATCTACCCACAGATGTAATCGAGTGTGGTACCCACAACGACCCGTGTGGAGTAAACGAAGTCTGCATAGAAACCATGGGCCCCAATAGCATCTGTGAGTGTAAAGACGGCTACACTAGGAAAGCCTATGGTTGCGTAGGTACGTATAATGCAAAAGGGGAAAGTAATTCGCAGATAAATATTTACATTCACTTGTGTCGTTACTCTTTACGTATTCAGACAGCCTTGAACAAATCTAAATTTTTGAGTTTCAGCTTTTTCCAAGGGTGTCGGAAAGCGAAAAGAAAACGACATGAAACAATAAATGCAAATATGCATCTACAAAATAGAAAACCTAGTAGACTTTCCTATTTTGCAATACACTGAATTTTCAGTTTATAAATTAGTACTTACTTCACCACTGTGTGTCGTCTAGTGATGCTTATATTGTATGCTCGTAGGCATATTGCCAAATTAAAAAAATGCATAATATAATATACTATGTTTGACTTTTCAGACATAATTGAGTGTGGGACGGACAAGGCTCTATGTGACACACACGCTTCTTGTCAGGATGTCATGGGAACGTTTGAGTGCACGTGCGATCTAGGGTGGACGGGCAATGGGTTTGAATGCGAAGGTAAACATTTTCATTCATCCCGGATTTGTACAGGATTCCGCAAACGAACGATTCCGTATCGCTTACGTATCGTTTTCACATCGTTTTTTGTTATTAAATAGGAAACGATAGGCGTTTATCTATAATGCCAATCACTACATTGGGTACTTGTGAATTAATGTTTATTTTGCCAGAAAATATCTCAGACGATGTCACTGATGTAAATAAGAGTTTGTTATACTGAGTAGACATGTACCTTTAACTTATGAGACATTCTATCAAACCAATTCCTATCCATTATGCCATGCAAGCCGCAGGAAAGTAATATGTACCTTTACATTAAACTAGCTGGCGACTCACCAACCGGCCCCATCATTCCGAGCGAAGGCTCGAACGATAGACCTCCTAGTTTCGAGGCGGATGCCTTATCCACTAGGTCATTACTTATATGTATTGCATCTCACTGTTTAATAACAAAGTGTAATAAAAATCACATTACACTAGTGTAATAAATTTGCAAATTATATCATTACAGAAAACAAGTTTGGTGAGCAGTACAGCTGGTTATGCAATGATGTGCTTATGCAATAAATATAATCTAATATTTGTGATCATTTAATATGGTACTTATTAAACTAGTTGACTGATTTCATAAGAAACTCGGCATATCATCGTTTCTTACGAACTCATTAAACTCGTTTAATGAATATCATATTAAATCATCACTCATGTGAGATCCTCTATATACGTATCCTGTACTTGCAGATGTTAAGGAATGTGAACTGGGCATATATAGCTGCGATAGAAATTCCATCTGTCAAGATGACTGTAACGGTGGATATTACTGCACGTGCAAAGACGGTTACTATGGCGACGGCAAGTGGGGACATTGTACTGGTGAGTACATATATGCCATTTTTATCAGGTAACTAGCTCTGTATTGATACACAAGCATGTGTTTTTTTTAATTGTCAATGGACAACCCGTTTATTTTTATTGTTTTTATCAATAAATAACAATCATGTATAACAAAGACAGCGACATATAGTGTGGAAGCCGACCAGACCGTGGTTACGCCCCATCTAGTAGGAATCACACTATTGGTCCTCGCAATATATACAATTATTGTCAAAGTCAAAAGGCTATTGATATTAATTTGCAAAATATTCTGATGCAGTTAATATTATAGTGACAAGCTGTGTTTACTCAGATTTTGATTGCACGGATGTATTGTGCGTTCTGGTCGGAGTATATGCTGATTGTTTAACATTTAGATGTGAGCTGTATGTTCGAAGTAAAATAGGGCATTTTATACGTGTATACCTATGCTCATTCATATGTATTTATTTTGTAAATTTACATGTACAGTGGAACCTCTCCAAACCCGGACACATTGGGGTGTCCTGTTTTGTGATGTTCCACTGCATATCATACATATCAGTGCTTTATGGCACCTTCTAGTGTTTTGTAGTCATGAAACGTCATTGTAATCACAGATACATAACAGCGAAACGCATATAAATACATATCCATATTTTCCGAGTGTCCGGTTTAGAATGGGTTCCACTGTATGTATCGTATTTAATCATATTGTATAGAGTTATAAATGAAAACAAAAATATGATGATGAACAGTGTGGATCCAGATCAGACTGTTTATGTGTATAATATCTCAAGAGTCACTTCTATCAGATATGTGACCAGGTTTGTCTAATATAATTGACAGACATAAAACAGTTAATATATTTACAAGTATATGTTATTACAGATATGTATTGTCCTATACTTAGAGCTGGTATAGTTAATTGTAATGGTAGTAGTTATTATTCTAGGATATATATATGTATGTGACAGGGAACGCGTTGATCACTACAGTAGCTCTTTCAAATTATTTAAAAACTTATTGAATGTATCATATTTTTGTGATCGATTCTCTATGACTTTTGAGAAAATCAGTAAATCGTATGCTATTTGGCTAAGTAAGATACTAATAAATTCCGTTCCGTTCAAAAAATTTCTTTATATCAGTCACTTAGAGAATATAGCATTTCATAGCAAATCAAACTGCAAGATTTTAACCATATTTACCAATATTATTATATGCAATGATTATTTAATGATTACCTAATACATGACAGAAAATGGAAAATCAATAGTCTGATGGGAGACTGCATTATAAACATGACTAATTATAAATATCAAGTGAAAATATAGCCAGCGGTATTTCACCTGGAAAATCGCCATGTCGCAAACAAACATAAGGCTCAAGTCTGTTGAAATCAATTATGTCACCGTATCGTGCCGACATTAAACAGTCAAACGTGTGAGCTGTATCAACTTTATCACCAACGTATCAAACACATCACCGGAAGAATTCGGCGATAAGACGACAACACATAGTTTTAAAAATCGTTAAATTGATTTACTATACTTAGTTGACCACCATAATAACATTATGCGTTAATAAAGCACCAACATATGGCAAATACAGCTAGAAAACCTAACATTTTTAGCACATGGTGTAGTTTTGACACAGCAAAATTTCACCCGGATTGCCATATTTCGACCAACAACCGTCTTAATGTTCTGCAATCACATTTCGATCGAGTAGCATTTCGATGTTTTTGATAACACATTGTATGTACTTGATGTTAAATAAATCGTCAGTAAGCACATTTAGCAATCCCGAGGCAAATAAGTCGTTTCAATGACATCACCGGAACCTATCAACTAAATTTCGTCGATTCATCGGCCTGTAATGCAGATGATACTTTGTCCCCCTTGAATCAGCGTATACCCAGTTCGACATGAACACCCGTGCAGTGCCATCAGGGTGTGCACATACTACGGCAATATGTAACGCTCCATTGCGCTTAAGTCCTTAAACATCCAATATGTGAATAATATTCTTAAACTAATCATCCTTCCAGAGGACAGCAGCAGTAGCAGCCGCAGCTACAGTTACAGCAGTAACAGCGGTTCCAACGGCTACAATAACGGCCGTGGATGGGGACGAAAGGGACACGGTACTGGACACAGTCACGGAGGTGGAAACTCTAGGAAAGTTAAGATGAATCTTTTTAACGATGTCGTCGTCAACAGGTTAGCACAAACCAAATATATATATATTAAGGAAATAGGTTATAAGTCCTGATAGTAAGTCCTTAACGGAATCCCCAAAATATGGCCAGTATCTCCTACATTCAAAGTGGAAACAGCGGCCGCGGGAAGGTTCAGCTGTATATTCATAACCAGGTACTCGTCAACGGGTTAGAACGCACCAACTAATTTTACTATACAACTTAAAGAAATAGGTTATAAGTCCTTATAAGTCCTTAACCGAATTCCCAAAATATAGATAGTCTCTCCAACATTCACAGTGGCAACAGTGGTTTCTCAAGTGGAAGTTAGTAGTAATGGATTACGATTTACAACCAACCTATGTTTGTTACCTTCAAACACCCGGATTATTTTCTTACACCGAACTACTTTTTTCTCGTCAACAGGAATGGAGGTCGATCGCGACGAAACATTCCCGGAACCCTGAAGGCATTGCTTGGACAGAAACTGCGGGAATAGATCAGCGGAATCGTAGTGTATTATTTGTGTGTGTTATGTTTATCAGGTGAGAACAGTAAACGCCGTTTCCGAACCTGATAAACGTGATAACCAATGACACTATATTAGTATTATTAAACTTGCCATTTAACTATTTATGCTATGTAATAAGCAGTATGTCGTTTTATAATAGGCCAGCTGCATACATATGTGTACAATTTTGTATCAACCCTTTCAACACTACAAACCTATTTACAGTGTTTGCAAACAGTGTGTTTGCAAACAGTGTAGATCCTGCTGAGCCTGCTCATAACGAGCCGTCTCTCAGGATCTGTACTTTTTTCAAGTACGTTTCATGTTTTTAGAAGACAAAAGTGGACTGTTCTAAGAATCATTTGTGATGATTGGTCTGATCCTTAAATCAACATATCACTGTTCATTCCAGTTTATTAGGGTCGAAAGGGTTAAATTACATTGCACTCGCCAACGCCATGTGGTTTAATTCCACCAAGGAAACGACAGCAAAAGTAATAGTCAAATATTGGTTGATGCCGTTACATTGTCTCATCACCAATACCGGATACTGATAGGTTATTGGATGTATATGTGGATATATGCCACTAATGACGCAGCTTGCTATTTGTCGTTGCACGGCTGAACGAGTGGCATATATCCACATACAAATCAAATAAACGTTTTTATTATCTACGTACATCACTCACGATATGTATGTGCCTAAAACAACATATTCAACATATCAATAAAATAAACAAATTTGTGACAATTTAGAAGTACCTATTTTACGAGGTGAAATGTAGACGCGGCACTGACCATTATTGACGGCTTCCGTTCCATTTTAATTATAAAGTAGTTTCTTGTCATCAGCGTGTCTTTGGACAATGCATAGTGAGTTCCATAGTGAATTACTAGAGCCTCTGTGGAATTTCATGTAGTTTCCAACAAAGCCTTGTTCACTTCATAGCAAAAATACATTAACATAGTATTATAATGTATAAGATAACGTTTGATACTAGCTGATGGTCAAACATAACATGGATTTCGTTCAAAGTTACTCGGAATTGTTAGCGCTGTGCCACTGACGTCATTCTGTAACCTGATTTGACTCAGTTCAATCAATGAAACATCAGATTTGAATTCGTTGTAACCGGAATATTCATATACAAAGTGAGTTACAGGATAACAAAGACAAACGGTCCATCGGTGGATAAATGGACTGGTTTATAATGACCAGTGTCCGTTTCGCGTAAGCTTGCCAACTTTATTTACGGTTCCATATACATGGTAACACAAGATTGTGATCACTACTATTACGCTTTCGCAAAATGAAATAATTAGCAGTCTTTTTATTTAAAATTGTTAAATGTGGTCATATATTGATTGTATTACGACAAAAAAGACACACTACCTCGATAATACCTCGGAATTCCCATATTAAGCACATGGGAGTATATATGTCTACGGGGATTTAACATTTTGTCAATTTCAGAATACGTAATTTTTGTGTTGTTTCTTAGATCATGTCCAAGCTATCTAACATAGTTCCGTTGTCAACTTCCAATTATTTTCGAGTTTCTTCCTGCAGCTCCAGCATATCTTTTGGGCCATATAAAGACCATTTGTCTTCGTAATAAAATCAATATTTTACCAAATATCGCACAATAAAAGAAGGCGCATTCTCAATTTTTGCTAATAATTTATGTATTTTATATATATTTATCGACAACAATCTTGTGTTTTCTTTTGCATTGTGGAATAAAACCGTACATTCTGGACAGGTTTCGTTAAGCAAACATTAGTTATTTAACTTTCACTGCAACTGCTTTCGGATCCAACACTGCCTGCGTTAATGTCTACATATGTCACCGTTTTTGAACATCTATTGGCTATATCAACTTGCAATAAAGCTGTTTGATTGGCTGTGCATCAGCTGTAGGATAAACACATGTGAATAATGCGTGGCAGGGATGGTAAAATGATTTTCATGGCAAGTTTATTTCACCAAGTTTGGACTTTTGTTCTAATAGAGAATATGATAAAAAAATTGAGACACTTAAACCCAGATTAAGGAGAAACTATCGCCATACTTCATGATAAATACCACATAATTTGGAAACCTTTAAGCAGTTCACCATATCGGTCAATCACCAGTACTTGTAAGTATACGGAACATGCTCAATATGTATGTTGTCCAGTAAGACAATGGCCATGGTTTGGATTGTTTCAGTACACTAACATTCAGTTTATTGCAAAAGAGGAAAGTATTCTAAGTTTCCTCTGTTGCAGATGCATTTATTTATGAATTTTATTTCTCATTTTCCGACACCCTTGGAAAAAACGTTGTGTTTCAGCTTTTACTAAATGTGTCTGAAAATGTAAAGAAGACGGCACAAGTAAATGCAAATAAGCATCTGCAAAAGAGCAAGTTTTTTAGACTTTCCTTTCTTGCAATAAACTGAATTATTAGTATACCCGTAGATGTCACAACGTATTATGGAAGTCGATATCTGCTATTTATTACTTGCATTAAAATGTACAGCAGGCGATTACGCTTCGTGTTATTTTACTTCCTGATAAACATCATTGTCTATATATGCCCATTGGAACTGAACGTCCATGTAGTTAATATGTACAAGAGTTTTTTATCAGTAAACGGCGACCAAGAAAAAGGTTGGGAGTCAGACGATTGACACCAGTATATTCCACGATTAACAAGCATATCAGCGTAGTCCTATAATCATCGGAACCCAAATTGACCACACAATGAATTCATGACTGCAATGGTCGATCAGAATATACACGTGTCATACGTTCAATATGCCAGACTATGGCCAATATTTATAGCTGTAACTTGAGAAATATGGCTTATGGGAAAGTGTGGCTCCTGATCAAATAACACACTTCTGGAGTCCGATAGCGAATTATACGTCATTTCGGCAAGGGGCAGTTACATACTATATAGATGAGTGGTGATGTAATATTGCATATTATTACGACATTTTCCATATTTCATGGGAAACGAGACTACGCCAAGATTACATTTATTGCATATGAACGACATCATTTAGTTATTAAAGCGGCTGTGTCTCCGATGGTACTTCCGAAGATAAATTTCACAAACACCTCTGTGATAATATCAATCGTGTCGTATGAATACAGTCGCAACTTCTCACAGGTCATAAATATGCCTTTGTCGGCTCATTTTCGCATATTAATGTCAGGTTCTGATATCGCAAACATCAACCCCAGGAAAGTTCGTGCTAAATTTAACTTGGTTGTATGCCTATTGGTCATGATTGCTAATGACGTTCGCTTTGCTGCAGATAAGACAACGATACACCTGCCTCAAATACCTTTATCATAACTATATTATCAGCATGGCGCATTTCTATGTAATCACCATAAATACTGTAATACCTTAACAAACGATGTACGTGCATTTTCATAAGAAATAAAAGAATTTAAAATGCGAGTACTGAATGTTATCGGTGATTAGTCGATGATGTAGTGTCTAGTCAAAGCCATGCACATGGCTATTAAGTGTAAGCGCATCAGCGGGAAACATGAATGCTATATTTAGCACAGGTAGTGTTTTCTGGATCTTAAGGTCTTCACAGTCAGACTATGCATATGCACAAGCAGACACAAACGAACCAAGATACTTAGTGCGAATCAACAGTATTTTCTGAGCATACCATTAAAAACTATATTAAAATCAACTGGGTATCCAGTCAGGTAATTTATCCTTTGTTATGATAAACCTACGCTAAATCAACCATAATGATATCGAAAAACCGTTAAAAATACCAGTAACTACATAACATGTAACTCTATTCATCATCCCACAACGCCGGTGTGTAGTGTTTTGATTTCGATGTCCAACCTCCTCCAGTCATACGCATACTATGATGCATGATACTGATGTGGCGATGTCTGACCTCTCACAGAAGCAACACTGAGTCGCTGAACCCTTGTTGGTGTGACTAACTAAAAGGGTAACACCATATATCATGCCATACGTTCAAACCGCATACTATGTTGTTCGGGTTACATATACGTTTTCACAAAATAAATTTAAATTTATAGAATTGTGTTATACATTGAAAATGTTTCCAAACTGTTAAAAAAAACTAGCCCGAAAATTTTACAAAATCGTGATTATTTCTGCTTTCTATGTTTGGGTGATTTTCTCAGATGCAGTGACATATGCCATACTATTACCAGTGTTGTTTTCCTAATAAAAGTGGCAACAAAATACAATGTATTTCTTCATACAATATATGACTACAATGCAGCAGAATGCAGGATATTCAACCCCGGATTAAGGATATCCCAGTCGCCTATTTCACCAAACTTGCAAAGCATACTTATCTTGCTAAGTACACTTTGAAGGAGAAATTTTCAATTTAAGGATACATTTATTAATTTTTATTATACAAAATTTATTACATTATCACTGCCATTTTGGCTGTCATAATGTAATAAATTCAGTATAATAATTCAGCATACTTTTAATCATCAATTATAAGCAGTTTTTAGTTCTATATAAATTAATGCATTTTGGGAAAAATAAATTATTTCTCCCTCAGAGTATACTTAGCTATGTAAGTATGCTTAGCAATTTTGATAAAATCAGCTACAGGGCAGCATGCCCCCGGACCTCTCAGCCTACTCCGTCGTTTCGCTCGCTCGACCATATTATTTTCCGAGCTTCAACATTAAGCGCCGCTTGGCGACGTGCTAGTACAATGAGATAGAGAATAGTAGGTTTGTGAATTGGAAAAAATATCCGGCAAGGCTGAAGAATTTCTTTATTTCTCATCAGAAGTATATGTTGTGACCACTCATTTGAACCGTCTCGCCGAGACGGTTCAAATGAGTGGTCACAACATATACTTTGGTACAGAAATAAGGAAAATAGATAGAGAATAGTAGGTTAGTGCCGTGAATTGGAAAATATATCTGGCAAGGCTTAGGAAACGGGATGGGCGAGGCTCTGCCGAGCACATCCCGTTTCCGTGCCGCGCCAGATATTTTTCTCATTCACGGCACTAACCTACTATTCAATTTATTCCGTCAACATTACAAATAATGCGAAAAAAATAATCCCAACCGCATCTCCAAATCGTATTGACAGGATATCAAAAATGTTTCACGGCACCGTGTTTCATGGCACATACGCACTGTGTTGACGGGATAAACACTTATGTTGTATAATGTCTCAGAATGACATTTCATCACGCCATTCTTTAACATCTTAAAGTTATAACTATCTGTATATTTAGTTTCAATATCACATTTTAATATTTTAAATGACTGTGAATATTTAAAACACAAGGATAAAACCGGGCGAAGGTCCGCTAATGCCGTGGAGCATGAAACCGGTGATGAATTTAACACACAATGATAGCCCAGTTGGCCTCTCTATGTGCCATATAGGGTACAATAATGGTAAAATGTTCACATAAATGCTATGCATATATCCCATCACATTTAGGAATCAATTATGTTTAAACCATATGACGATCAGGTATCCCACGTGTCATCAACCATAAATATATATGTTATTACGAAATTATAATTATATGGGATATTAAATATTTCATTGTATTCAACAAGTCGTTTCAACTTTATACAAATGACCAACATTAAAACAATCATTGGATAGGAACCAATTCCAAATAAATAATGTTTTATTCTACTATCTACTATGACCATAAATGTGTGAGAATAATTTACTTATCCCTTTCCGTTATTACTGTACTATGCTTTATGCTTGTCTATATATTCACCGATGGCACACCAACTAGCATTACACACATTTATTTCCATGTTTATATCACTGTGTATTACGCTAGGTGCTTCATCTAGTTGTTTTGTAGTGGCCGAGTAGGCCCGTTTTGTTATTCGTTCTGATATAATAGCGTAATATACAATTAGGTATTTGCAAGCTTACACTAAAATCAAATAGGAATCAGTATCACATATAAGCAATAGAAGGATATGATATCCGACCGCCAGAAAAAAATGCAACCCACCATGATAGTGAATCATCAGGCGTACATGCTCATGCAAATAGGCGTCTCACGTTACTTTGACACTCATGTGAAGTGTTTATCATTAACATAGTTTTAAAGGTTGAGTGTCGTTACGCATTTCTAATAGTAGACCTATCACTCTCAGATAGATGGAATCTGGGCTGAGGTGATCTTTGATGGAACTTTAATGTTTAGCGATAGGCAGAGACAACTAGGGAAGATGGTTCTCAAGCGTTCTAAACAAGGACATATCTCCTTTAACTGATGTTGCAAGAGGTGTCTATATGACCACTCCATAGCTGATATGGGTTTATACTCGTCAAAGGGACACAACTCCGTATATCAGAAAGTTTTCCATCTTCAACTGGATGCAACTGATCACACCAGACAGCGTTTCAGTCTTAAATAAATAGGGGAGCTAACTCCTCCTATCTTAACATTCTTACAATAAGGGAGGCAATCGTCACCTCTCTCATAAAACCCTGTATATCTTGTTGCCAAATATCATTGGGGTAATCACTGTAGTTGGGATAATAAGTGGAAGGGGTGTTAATACAAAATACAATCTTTCCCCAAAAACCCACAAGGACGTACACGCAAATAACTCCTCCTAATAATACACACCTATGTTAGTGAAAGCTAGATGTCACGTAATGTAAGTCATATAAGTTATACGTACATCTAGAACAATATAACTGTGTTCTGCTTTGTCGGCACCCGGAATGAATCTCAATTAAATGGCGTCAGTATTTATACCCGTATGGTTGACACTATAGCAGTATTGAAACCAACTTTACGAGCCCAAGGCAACAATGTGATTCTGACAGTTTCTCCGGATACAGTGACAAGTAATTTCTCTTAATTCCACTATTTTGAATGAAAGTTGGCTTATAAACAACACAATTATGACAAATAATAATCTGCGAACGTAATTACTATATCCGCCTCGCTCATAATAAGCTAAATTATATTTTAATAGTGTTTATTTCGGGCAGACTGAGGTGTGACGGCTGCACTGTGTGAGAAACGCTGACCTACTGAACTTTGATATATGACGTATGTTCGGGAAGTGACCTAGCGCATGCGCAATCGGCTATAGGGATATCCTCAGAATATACGCTGACATTCAATAATTAAACCAAAATTTAAGTCACTTTCCCGCATTGACACGCAATGTGGATCAATCACATTCTTTACGCTGGTGCACGCGTCTCTTTTGGGTTTCGTTATCTCTGTCAATATGCGAAGTAAATACACTCCATGACAATGTGTGTCTGCTCTTGGTAGATGGCAACGGTGTGGGAAATATACACTGGCGGACTTTAAAAACGCCTCACTGTATATATGCGATTATATTTACACTGTCCTTGAATTCATAATGCAAACGCCCATTCAACGTATTACGTTCACATTCCAGTACATTACATTAGCCCCACGTGACGTCGCGCGACGTTGTTGATTCGTTAAAGTTTGTTTGACGGCATTAGATTACATGACATTCATCGTCGTTATCAATAACGTCATGCTATTGACAGGCAACGTCGCTGTTCCATGAATTACGACAAAACGACGTAAAACAATAAGACTGTTACGCCGTATATGGTTATTTACATCTTGAAACTATCCGAAAACCATGCACTTTTAAGTAACCAAATGTTGTTCATAATACAGTAAAGTTTTAACGCAACTGCCAATGGTTTTATTCCTTACACATATTCATTACTTATATGAGAGACTTGTGATCAGGTGCACGTAAATATTAATCATTCTATATTAATAACATTCAGCCTAGTCAGTGTTTATTCGGTCAATCGTGACGCTCTGTGCACTCAGCGAGTCACCATTCCTCATGAACCCATTTAACTTAAATATACTTTCAAAATCCACATCGAAGTTGGTCAGTGAATACCTTATAATATTACGCTGACCTACTGAACTTTGATATATGACGTATGTTCGGGAAGTGACCTAGCGCATGCGCAATCGGCTATAGGGATATCCTCAGAATATACGCTGACATTCAATAATTAAACCAAAATTTAAGTCACTTTCCCGCATTGACACGCAATGTGGATCAATCATATTCTTTACGCTGGTGCACGCGTCTCTTTTGGGTTTCGTTATCTCTGTCAATATGCGAAGTAAATATACACTCCATGACAATGTGTGTCTGCTCTTGGTAGATGGCAACGGTGTGGGAAATATACACTGGCGGACTTTAAAAACGCCTCACTGTATATATGCGATTATATTTACACTGTCCTTGAATTCATAATGCAAACGCCCATTCAACGTATTACGTTCACATCCCAGTTACATTACATTAGCCCCACGTGACGTCGCGCGACGTTGTTGATTCGTTAAAGTTTGTTTGACGGCATTAGATTACATGACGTTCATCGTCGTTATCAATAACGTCATGCTATTGACAGGCAACGTCGCTGTTCCATGAATTACGACAAAACGACGTAAAACAATAAGACTGTTACGCCGTATATGGTTATTTACATCTTGAAACTATCCGAAAACCATGCATTTTTAATTAACCAAATGTTGTTCATAATACAGTAAAGTTTTAACGCAACTGCCAATGGTTTTATTCCTTACACATATTCATTACTTATATGAGAGACTTGTGATCAGGTGCACGTAAATATTAATATCATTCTAGCCTAGTCAGTGTTTATTCGGTCAATCGTGACGCTCTGTGCACTCAGCGAGTCACCATTCCTCATGAACCCATTTAA